>OZ005657.1:139854097-140072097 GCA_963930645.1 Salticus scenicus
AACGCAAATCTAACCAAACCGGTCGATAGATCAGCAGCGTTAACCTTTCATTTCTTTTAATTTCCACGCCTTCTTCGGGTAATTCTTCATCTTTGTCCTTCTTCGTTCTCCGAATATATTGTTTCGTACCGTCCCATACATAGGGTCGAATGCGCTGCACTTCATTGGTGGTAAACGGAGTCCAGTCTACACTGTCATGATAGACGGTAATTTCGTCAGGTGCTTTGCAAGCATAGCCGTGAGACGGGACCGGAATAATTCCCAAGTTGTGGGACGAGGGACAAAAAATAAATGGGTGTTTGAGGTCACAGGTGGCAAACACCGTTTGATCCCAAATAAAATTGCCCGTCTGAAGAGATTGACCGGGCGTACACACCTCTTCCCTCTCCACTCCCTCGTCAAACAACTTTTGGTTCCAAAAACTGTATTCGAAGGTGACCGGTTCTTTTTTCAGTTTATATTCATCTCTGTAGAATTTACATTTGGCTTGTTGCGGTAATAACAGAGACAAATCAGGAATGAGGTATAGAAATGCCATGGAGACACAGTCGGGATGCGAACACATATTATACGATTTGATATAAATCGACTCGGGATCTTCGCAGATCATCTCGGGTCGACTCGTATCATAGTCCCAAGGAATGATCCAAGACTCCCTGTTCAACGAATCAAATTCAAACAGGGGTATTTGGTGGAAAGAGAAAGCCTTGTCGGGTCGGGGGGCACACTTCAACCCGTTAAAGTATTCCGTGGGGAGGCAAGAGGCGACACTCTGAAGGGCGCAGTCGTAATAGCGACTCGGATCTTCGAAGAGGGGCCATTTTTCCGAACCCGAGCACGCCGGTTCGGGTTTGAATCGTTTCCCTATCCGCAAGTGGGGGTCCAACAGGCGTCGTTTTCGCTTCCCCCCCTCGCACACGTAACCCGCCGCTCGGTCGTACCGTTCGGAGAGGTTCCAGTTTTGAACCGACTTGGTAAACTCGTGAAGAGGGACCATGACGTCCGGATCGTCCGAGAAGACATTGTCGCAAAACGTTGGAATGGAGCATTGTTGCCCGTCGAACACCATGGGTAAGTGGGTCAGATTATCCCCCCGCGTCAACATGTAGTCCCAGGATTGGGGGCAGACCGTTTTTTGATCAATTTTGCCTCCGCGACACGTCATGAAACCGGGTATAAAGTGAAAGGGTTCGAGGTCCTGCCGAGGGAGGGGCAATAGAGTGCCGTCCGGTTGCCCCACGCAACTATTGGGTTCGCAGTAATCCTTGTCAAAAAATTGAGTGCCCGGCGCACACGTCCTGTAAGTGGGTTTCCCGGCCACGCACTCCACGCGCGTTTCACTATTGAGGAGGAACGGTGTATCGGCATAAAATTTGCAATAATAATTTAAATCTTTTGTATTCATACAACGATCGTGATAAAAAAAGTTTTGAAAGGGACAATTTTTGACAATCTCTTTTTGATTTTTACACACGATGTATTTGGTAATGACCGCGTGGCGTAGTTTCGTGTTATTGGGTTTTCCTGTACAGGCATTGATAGGTCGACACCTTCCTTGGAGAAAAACGTGTCCTGACGGACACATTTTTAAATCTCGTATCTCATTGTTGTTGCAGGTGAAGTAAAAGAGGTCCCCCGTTTGAACCATATAAGGACTCGTTTCCTGAAATTTCAACACATCCTTCATTTCTGGTTTTTCTTTTAAGTAGTTGTAAAGGGTTTCACCTTTAGTGACCACCGACCTCCCAAATTGGATGCCGTAACAGGCGTCTTTTTTCTGAATTTTCCCCGAGTCATAAACGTAAGAGTCTTGGGGAATCGTGTGTTCCCAAGCCACTTTCGAATTCACTAAAAATTGAAAATGGTGGGGTCCTTCGGAATTGAAAGTGAAAGCGTAGGGTTTAACTGGAGAAGGGGTTCCACTCGCCGGTTTGGGTACGGGTGTGGACGTGTAAAAATACCAAAAGTAGAGCAGGAGTAATCCGGATAGAAAGACTGAGGTCATTCTTTGGTTTATTCAAGATGAGGGAAGTGTTTACACAAGAGCAATGTCAACAGTGGTTCCAACAAACACGGGAACAAAATTGTTGTAAAAATCCAGATTATATCGTGTATTTGAAACAAGATAGAGCCATTGATGAAATGCCCAACTGTTTTAAACAGTGCAAAAATTGTTTAAAAATAGTACGAAAAGTAAATCGTTAAATTGAAAAAAAAAAAAAAAAAAAAAAAAAAAAAAAAATTTTTTTTTTTTTTTTTTTTTTTTTTTTTTTTTTTTTTTTAAATAAATTGATACATTATTTTTCCTCACAATGATGTACTTTTCCACCCACTGGGAGTGTGTTCAGAGACAGAGAAGTATTAATTTGATCCGCGTGATATTTCTCAATGAGCAAGGGGAGCGTCATATTATAGAAAAATATTACGAGCAATGGATTGGAGTCTGTACGAGTGACATTGATAAGGTGGTTCAAAATATAAAAATTTTTTTTCCAGGTCACAATGTCGTCTATCGCAAACTTTCCGAGGAGACCCAAAAAGTACTACCCTATTTCGACGAAAGGTTGGCCAAGGGAAAATTAGAGTATAGTCGAAAACCTTTTTATAAAGTCTATACGACTGCTTCCCACGAAAACATTGGTAGGTTTTTCCAAAAATATAAAATTAGCTATTACGAACCGGAAGAGTGGCTGACGCGCCTCTACATTGACCTCTGTAGTCGACACAATACCTTCTTTTTTTATTACATGTGGTACGAGCTCAACAATGATTCTCACAGTTTACTGGATTGCTTGCACATGGTGCCCGAGCGCACCGACCCACCCGATTGGACTATTGGAGCCTTTGATTTGGAAACGGTGCCTCTTGTCGAGGATGCCTTGCCCCGAGGGTATCTTCCTACGGACCGAACGGTGATGGTGAGTCTTTACAAATGGAATCGACGCTACGGGACTCAAAAATGGATCTTATATGTTTTGCCCGAAGGCATTCAACAACCTTTGAAAGACTATGAATATGGCTATAAAACAGAAGGGGAAATGTTATTGAAATTTCACGAGCTCTTGAAAGACGTTCATATTTTGACCGGTTACAACATCAACTTTTACGATCTTCCCTTTCTGTTAGCGCGACTCACCTTCTTAGGATTCGGTTCCTTAGCTTTGACTTACTCCTCCAACTATGTGGGATCGGATATCGTGGTGTATTATGATCGCAAAATTACTCTAGACCTCTATCCCTATTTCCAAATTTTTTCGGACTATAATTTGCCGAGCTATACACTGGACGACGTGGCGCGTCACAAGTTGGAAGACATGACCAAAGTCCCCGTGAAATCCATTGGTATCCGGAGTTGGTATACCTATGGACCTATACCGCGGTGGTTGTTTGAAACGAATCTCGCCGAACCCGCTTTTCAAATGTTGCAACCTGCCAAAATTGATGACGTATCGCAATTTGGAAGTTTTATCACTTATTTAGACTATTGTTTGAGAGATTCGGAATTGGTCTACCGTCTGCTGATCAAAGAGGAGGTCTTATCCTTCTTAGCGTCCCGGGCCAATTTCACCACTTTAAATATGGTACAGGCTTTGCATGTGGGTAATTCAAAATATTTGGCCGAACTTTTAAAATCGTACGGTACGAAATTGGGGTTCTTTTTGAACGATCATTTTTTCAAAGTCGATTTGATGAAATATCACCATCTCCTCAATAAACAGGGAAAGTATCAGGGGGCCTTAAACTATTGTCGACCGGAACAAGTGTACAATGATGTGGTGGTCATGGATTTCAGTAGTATGTATCCGAGCTGTTTGGTGAGTAGCAATTTGTGTTATGGCACCTGCACCATCATGAGACGAGAAGATTGGGAGGTTCTGCCTCAACGCAACGCTTTGCTGGCCATTCCCCATCGAGAGCATTCTCACCTGGATTTCAACAGGTCCCGCACAAGGCCTTTGGACCAATTCGCCTATCCGGATCCCCAATCCAATGATCCGTACGTGATTGTGATCAACCCCCATACCAAAGCCTTTCTGCCGACCCTCGTCACCCACTTTATCCAGTTGCGGAAACATCACCAGCAGGCGTACCAAAAAACCAAAGATATCTATCATTACAATGTACAGCTCGCCATCAAAATTTTAATCAATTCTCTGTACGGCATCATGGGCAACAAGGATTCGTGCCTCGCCTATCTCCCGTTGGCCATCACCATTGTGACGTTAGCGAGATACCAGTTGCTGGGTTCCTATCACTATTTAAAAAGCAAAGGGTACCAGATTTGCTATGCGGACACCGACAGCCTGATGGTTCACAAATGGCCGGTGGATCACTGTGACGAGGTGAACGCCTTTCTCCACCTGCCTCACGTCGAACTGAAATTTGAGCAACGGATGAAACGACTCGTGGTCCTGTCCAAAAAACGATATGCGTACGAGGCGGGTGACCACTATGTGATGGTCGGCTTCGCGAAAAAAATAAACGGATTGGTTCAATGGATGTTGAAAGAGGTACTCGATTGCGTGTGGAAAGCTCTCTTTTACCGATCCGACAGTGACGGATGGGTCGAATGGGTCAGGATACTCTTGGAAGCGAATTATCGATGCCGAGATCCCAAAAAATATGCCATTTACCGGAAGCTGAGAAATATCGAGGACTACAAATCGTCCAACTGTCCTTCGGTGAAATATTTGAAAAAATATCCAGACAGAGGGGGGGAATATGTCCAATATACCTACGGAAGGGCCGATGTCGCCGCGTCGGAGGCTTCCAACTGGGTGATGGACGTCGAGGATTGCCAAGGGGTGAATTTCGAACAACTCTTTGTGAGTCAAAAGAAAACATTATGTACGTTGATGAATATGGCTTATTGGCACTTGCCCAACCCGACCCATGCCACCGACATGATTTTAAATACATTTCTTTGGAGGCGATTTATGCATGGCGAATTATTACATTGGCACACAACAGGACGACGCATCGTGATGCTGGTCATACCGAGTCTTAAATATACATTTACCATGAATGACCACTTGACAAAGGAAAGGGGTCGAAAAAGAGTTATGGTGGAGGAATCGGAAGAAGAAGAGGAGGAGGAGGAGGACTCAGAAGATGAATCAATAATTAGACTGACTTCAGACATGAAAAATAAATGCCACATTCGAGATTGGTAAGACAGTAATGTTTGCCAGATGATGTAAGAAAAAGTTTTAATGAGCCCTCTGGAACTGACTGGTCGAAAAAAAAAAAAAAAAAAAAAAAAAAAAAAAAAAAAAAAATTTTTTTTTTTTTTTTTTTTTTTTTTTTTTTTTTTTTAAATAGGTTGGAGTCTTTTGCTTTCGACCAGTCAGTTCACCCACAGTCATGGAGGATTGCAGTGTGTGTCTTGAACCCATTCTCCAATATCAAAAATTTATTTTAAGTGCTTGTCGTCATCCGTTTCATGATCGGTGCATTTGGAATGTAGTGGAGTTTCATGACACGATTTGTCCTCTTTGCCGTACTGACATCAACGAATCAGATTATGCAGAGTTGCAGGAGTTTTTCGACTGGCCTAGTTACCGCGAAAACAACGAGAAAAATTTTTTTGGACGTGCACATTCTGAGGATTCGTATTTCCAAAGTCATTTTGCAAGTCTCTGTCTACCCAACTATGAATGGTGGTCTGCAGGTATTGGTTTAGAGTTTAAGGATACAAATGTTAATATGGGTGCTTTATCCATTCGAATATTTACAGCGCTAAAAGAAACAACTATGCGCTGGTTCCATGTGAAAATCTCATATGGTGATTTCTTAAATTTTGAAAACGTTTTGGAAAATTTAGGAAACGAAGCCTTCACACTACCTTGCTGGTGTTGGTGTGACAGTGGCCCGAATAGACAATGGCACAGACATATGATTTTAGTAACATCTGTTATAAATGTGATTCAATCAAGATTCCTCCACAAAGACAATCCACAATATCATCCAATAGATAATCCTTACCAACTTCTCGAAACAATCTACGCACTCTGCAGGAAAGAATCTATGTGTTTTTTTCACAAAGAAAGAAATAACTTTTATATAAATCGACTACTGCCTCCTTTTTCCAAATGGATGTTATCATTCGTCTACAAAGAAGGTGTAACGGATTACATCATCAACAATTTAAAGTATTTCTCTACTCAAAAAGTAAACGATCGATGGCAGTTGGAAACATACAACCTTGCACGTTCTGTACAATTACGTGAGGATTTTATCCTTCGAGTAGATGCAAAATATATACCTGTAAATTATGTTACAGATAGTTTTCTCTATGGGAACAATGGTCAAAAACTCTACTTTAAGTTTGATAAGAAACTTGCTCAATTAAAAGACTGTGATTGGAAAATGGTGCAGGCCGAGTCAGGTAACCTGACTGAGAAATTTTTGGAAGATTTACATTTTCGAAAGTATGTAACATGGAATAAATACTTTATATATCCGAGTCATAAGAGAAAACCAATAAGAATTTAATTTTTTTTTTTTTTTTTTTTTTTTTTTTTTTTTTTTTTTTTTAATTGATATATTGGTTTCTTTACTATTTCTCAAAGCCCCAAGAAACTCTCATGGATATCATACAGTCAATCTTCCGGTCAGTCTTTCGTCATTGCATTGAAAACTGTTATCGTTTAGCCAATCTAGTACCCAACGACGATGAGAACATTGATGATGAGTCCCAGAAAGTATTTGATTTGTACGAAACTAAAGAAGAACAGGCGGTCCCACAAAATACAAATTGTAAATTTTATTCAAGTTGGAAGAAAAAGAAGTGTAAGCTGGGAGAAAGTAAATAATGTTAACTGCTATGTACAATCAAATGTATGATGGATGTAATTCAATGAAATAAATATTATCATATAACTTTCTCTCTCTCTCTTTTTTTTTTTTTTTTTTTTTTTTTTTTAAGTATATATATTTAAAAAAACATTTCTTAAGGATCAAGTAGGCATAGGGTTGAATTGGAAATGCTGCGGCATCGTAATAAATTTTCTATTTCGTATGGTTTAATTGTTAAAACTAAAGATGGTAGAGTGATGCTTATAAAACGAAAAGTACCTTATTCCGTCCAAAAATTTTACATCTTCTTATTTAAACATGGTATAAAATATGATGAAAATATCTATTACAAATTTAAAGACATTATTGAATGTGACTGGTTACAGCAATTAACTCAACGAGAACAACTAGATTATTATCGTTTTGTAGATAACAAAATATTTGAAGATTTGTATGATTTTCCTCATGGTCAAATGAGTTCTAAATTACCAAAAACTCGGTTACAATGCTTTTTAAATGCTTACAGAGAATTTCGTGAAGAAACTGGATTTCGTTTCAAGTTTACCAAAGAAGATATAGAGAAATATCCTCTTATAAAAATTGAATTTATAGGATGTGATGAGAATTATTATACACAATATTATTTTGTCGTAGAAAATGTAACAAATTTGCACAGATGTAGGTATTTTGATTCTTTCGATCAAACATACCTATCAACATCCAAAATAAAAAAATGGACAGATGATAGACTCATTTATCAAAGCCAACTTGTATCTTTAAATAAAGCTTATAAATTATTAGAAAAACAACAAACAATTAAAAAGGACGATAAACATTTACTACTTTCAAAAAATTTTAAGAATATAATAATCTAAAAAAAAAAAAAAAAAAAAAAAAAAAAAAAAAAATTTTTTTTTTTTTTTTTTTTTTTTTTTTTTTTTTTTTAATAATGCTTGGAAAAAAAAAAAAAAAAAAAAAAAAAAAAAAAAAAAAAAATTTTTTTTTTTTTTTTTTTTTTTTTTTTTAAGAAACAAAGTCAAGGGGGGGAGAAATGAATTCTGAACAAATTGTCAAAGTTGTTTATGATAATGTCTTAAAGTTTTTACATCAAATGCTCGGAACCGATAAAATGAAAATGGTCGCTCAACAGATCAATAAAATGTTTCCTAGTTGGCCTCATACCTGGAAGACAATCCACGGTTGGTTACAAGAACATTCGTTGACCAACATGCAACACAGCATCCATAGCTTTGCTCAGCTTTTTCCAAATTATGTCTCTTTTGCTGAAGAACTCGACAATTCTTTGGTTCTGCACGATGAATTTTGGAATCAAGTACACTACCAGCTTCGGAAGGCTAAAGAATCTTTATGATGGTTAAAGTTGGACAATTGGAACCCTTAGCTTTGTTGACGTTGGCCGGTGGGTTGTTGTACTCTATTGGTATATTAACGGTGGAATCGAAAGCAAACACTTGCTACCGCATACATTTCATTGTTCTCACTCTCGTTATATTCACAGCTCTTTTATTCATTTCCGTCTTCAAATACATCAAGTTTCGTTTCGCATTTCGACAGATGGACGAATTGATTTGGACTATGAAAACAAAATAGACTGATCGACACCGTCTACATTTCGAATGAGAACCGCGTCCCCTTGACGGAAACCTAGCAAGGCATAGTAATTCACCGGTTCGACAGTACAGTGATCCGTGTTTCCCGCGATCCATTCAAACTCCAAGTGTTGAACGATCGCTGCCCACATGCGCAGACCCACACTGTCTTTTATGGAAACGGGTCCGTCTTGAAATCGAACGGTGAATGTGAAAGGATCCGTGATAGTGGCCGATTGGATGAGCCTGACAGCTTTTCGTGAAATGATTTCTAAAATTTCCATGAATCAAGATTATGGATAAGAATATAATTTTCATAACAACCGCTTTACAGTGTTTAAAACACGATATACTGCACGATCTTTTTGACGAACAGGGTAATTTAAGAACTCTTCAACAAGATGAAAAAAATCAATTGGAAGCATTGTATAAACAAGTATCATTAGGTTCATTTGACGAGTATCTTGCAAAAGTAGGGGACCAAATTAAAAAGGCAATAGCGGAGCATGGACCTGAATATGATTTTTCGAAAATTACATTTAGGAATGGAGAGACTCCAGGTTTTGTCCATGGACTTGCAACCACCAGTGACCCACCACCATCACTTGCAAATTCTGGGACCTTAAGTTATACAATACCTCCGACTGAAAATGGTGGTCCTTCGACCTTCAGTTTTACAATGCCTCCTCCGATAGTCACTGATGGTGATAGTCGCATATGTGATATAAGAAAAATATTTGATCCTGCTACCAATCGTCGTTTTCCGTACGTCGATAAACCTCGTATGGTGACTAAAAAACGTACCGAAGAATTTGACCCATTGAAATTTTTAATGGATAAATACGGAGATGGGAGTTATCATCAATTAAGTTTCCAGTCGGACGAAGATGTACAAGACGATCTAAGTATATTAACATCACCAGAGAAGAAAAAATTGGATTGGATCGCCGAAGGCGTTTTGCGAAAAATGGCTGAACACTTGACCACACTGAATCAGGCTTGCAACTACCGATTACTGGATGTACATTTTGAAAAGGTACAGTAAAAAAAAAAAAAAAAAAAAAAAAAAAAAAAAAAAATTTTTTTTTTTTTTTTTTTTTTTTTTTTTTTTTTTTTAACTTTGTGTGACATCATTCCAGTCGGTCGTCTCCATCATTTCAGGATAAACGGTCAAATGAAACACAGCTTGTGCGATGGGGCTTCCTTTCCCAATTGTGTAATCCTCTGAGGAACCATTTTGGATTATCACCCCTACCGAGCCTCCTGGATTTATCACACCGCCATATACGCTGAGTCCTGCAATGACCTGCGTATCCCGGATAAACATACCCATGTAGGGGGGAAACTCAAACGCAATTCCAGTCTCGATCACTCTTCTCTCGCCCGGTTCCAACACGATTCTCTTAGGGGCATACAAATCGAATCCCGAAGATTGGTCCTGTTTCGGATCCATAGCAGACTTGAACACTTTTGCATATTTCACCTTGGGCATAAAGTAACGAAACAAAAACGAGAGGATTGCAGTAGCAATCGTGTTTAAGAAAGCCATGTTATCGAAGAACAACTTTTCAAATTTTATTCATTTATAAAAAAAAAAAAAAAAAAAAAAAAAAAAAAAAAAAATTTTTTTTTTTTTTTTTTTTTTTTTTTTTTAATGATAAATTCAAGACTTGTAGGCAATCAGTCCAGCCACCGCAAATTGTAAGAGTTGTACAATCAAATGTGCGAGGAATTTCATTTTATGTTCTGTCACATACGCTGCTCCATTTGCACGTGGGTTTCCTCCTGAGGCGGGTGCATCGCCATTCAGAGAGTAGATAGCGTAACCGTACGTCATCAGTCCGATCACAATCAGGACGAGGAGTGCGGCAGCCAAGATCATTTTTAAGTTCATCATTGCCTACTTTATTCTACTAACCCATCGCCACCAACATTCCCAACAGCAACATACTCAACACGTTCATCACGGTGGGTGCCATCAGACGCATTTTATTGTCGGTCCAAAATTTATTAGCGGTTGTAGTGGTGGGTGCCTTGGCCATTTGATAGAGAGACCAACCCATCAACACCCCGCTGATCAGCAAGAGCACCAAAACAAAACCAAGCAGGAGACTTGTGAATCCCAACGTTTTCATCTTTATTATGGTGGACGCAATCGTTCACACGCAAGGAGTGGTTTTAGGTCGCCGCTATCTCGCTTTGGAACTCGCCTATGCCGACGTCACGGGTCTGGAGCGCCATTTCCTCCTCAAGAGTCCGATCCCTTATGCCTATATGCGTCGACTCTATCCCCATGCTCGACCGGACGTCCTGGTCACGGTGGACGAAGGCGCTCGTTACGCCGAGGTGTTGGCTTTTTTGCAGGCACGCTACCGATCGCTTCAGCAGTCCGCCGACCACACGGTCGTGTTTGGCTACAAAGGAGACAGTTATCAACCGCAAGTGCTGATCGACGCCGGCATCCCTCATCGGCTCAACGTGGAAAGGTGGGGGGTGCCCGCTCTCCGGAACACGGCCCCCGACACTTGTCCCTGGCATAGAGATACCGGGAGCAAGTGTGCTCGGGTGGCTTTGAAGCAGATTCTGGATCATGTAACAGGAGGCGTTCCGTCCGACGCAATTGTTCGGTGAGATAGAAGAGGCTCAGCGAACTTTCGGGGGTCGTGGGCAGGGAGGAGGGGATCTCCTTTTCCCACAGACCGTCTCGATGACTGAGGGCCAACAGTCGCTGCAACACGTCGATGAGTTTCGGAGGCGCGTTGTCGTGGGGCACTTGCTGCACGCTCTCGTGAATGACGCGCACGTTATGCAACAGCGCGTCCAGTTGAGGACACTCGTCGTCCAGCTCCTCGGGTTTCTCTCCCTGCAACACCTGGTGGAGGGTGTGTTGTAGCAAGGCCCTCACCGACACGCTCAGAGGATGCAGGGGCTGTTGGCGGAGAAAGGCCTTCAAGGTCTGGTCCGTCAGCCAGTGGGCCGCATTCACATACTCGGCCCGCGGCACCAAAAACATGTGGAGCGGATCGACCGTGTGACCTCGCGCTTGGCACGTCATGTCGTAGAGGCGCAGGGCGCGTTGCTTCTGCTCGCTCGAGATCTCGGGCAAAGGCGAAGGGTGGACCGGTCGACGGAGATTGAGGCAGCGCCGGGCCACCTCCCCCCAGAACGCGGCCGACTGGTACGCGTAGGTCGTCCCCCCCTCTTCCAGCAGCTCCTTTAAAATGGCGTCGTCTTGGGTGGGCGGAGGGGGGAGCAGGGGGGAAGGGGGATCTTTCGGTTGGGCCAGCCACCGCTCCAGCTCGTCCCAAAATCGGGACACGACCCGTGTTTTGAAAGGACGGCGGGGCTCCGCGTTCAGAGAGTCGATCAGCAGGTTCAGGTCGCCGTACACTTGGTGAGGGAAAGCGGTCAGTCCTCCGTGTTCCATCAAGTCGAGCCACGGAATCCGTTCGGCTTCCATCCGAAGAATGAAAGGGAGCACTTCGGGAGGAGGAGGCTCCAGGGCCCCTCCCCCGAAGATCAATCGCTCAAACCAATCCAACCACATCTTGGTTCCAGCGAAAAAAGTTCAAGGGATACGACTTGGCCGTATAATAGGAGAGCAGGTTGCGGGCCAGATGACACTGCACCAGATAGAGGGTAAAGAAAAGGAGCGTATAGACGGTCCACATGACTCTTTTTATTTAAGGATGTCTTATGAAATTGCCACCCATTATCGTACGTTACCGGACGGATCCAAGGCCTATCCGACGGATCTCTTTGGCAACGAATACGTTCCCGAAGGGTTTCCCCTGCTCACCACGAAACGGGGCCGAATCCTCTACCCTCTGGACGAGCGGGGCAACGTCAAGTATCGGAAAGATGCCCAAGGCAACGAGGTCTACGAGAGGGGGGTGGACGGTCGCTATGGCATCGGGAGGCGGCGAGATGGGAAAGAGCAGTATGCCGTGAATCATCGAAACGACGAATATTATCCACCGGGCGCGTTTGCCCGAATGCCGGATGGATCCTATTATTATGCCACGACGAAAGAAGGCGAGACCGTCTTTCCCCGAGACGAAGCGGGGTCCGAGTTTTATATCACGCCGCCCGACTTTGAAAAACCCCACACCCTACCGGATCGCTATGCGGTGGACGCGACCGGCGAAATCTATCCCCGAACCCCTTCCGGGACCGAGATCCTTCTCAACCACCAGTATGCGATGAAGGAGGGGGAGACTTACGATTTTTACTATCCCAAAGACTGTTTCAACAATGAATATTATCTGCCGGACACGATGCTCGATCGGTATGCGGTCACGAACGATGGCAAGGTGATCTTGATGCAGAAAGAGGATGCGCCTCACATCGATCCGGACAAGACCCCCTCCGACCTCACCGAGGCGGATATCCTGGGTAAATTAATTCGAGACGCAAACGAAGAGCGAGATTTTTTGACCCACCGAGAGCTGCCCATTTACAGCCTCCCCCACAACTATGCGTATCGAGACCGAAAAACCAACCAAGTGACAAGGGTGGTCCCCCCTCCTGCCTCAGCGCCGCTCCTGCGTGCCACCCTCTTTTCAACCGGGTGGATCCTGGCGGCCGCTGTACTCATGATAGGGTGTTTTTTCCTCTTTCGAAAAATAAAACACTAAATAGTCAGAAACTCCAAAAACATTTTTTTATTTAATAAATAGTTACAGATTTGAAATAGTCTGGGTCTTTGATGCGAGCCGTCACCGTGAGGGGCTCCCGCTTGAAGTAGTCTCGGATGACGACACTCTCGGGTGTGATGGTGGCGTTGCAGACGAGGGATCGGTCTCCGAACACAAAGTGTTGGGTGTCTTTTTCTTCTCGTCGAATGAAATCGTAGATCCGGATGCGGGTGACTCGGTACTTTTTAAATTCCAGCACTCGGGCAGGCTTGGCTCGGTAGAGCGTGATCACCACCTCGTCTTCAGGCTTGGCTAAAAATCGCACCGTGACACATTTCTCGGGAAGACAATCTTCCAGAAGCAAAGTTTGCAGTCGACTCATGGGGATGGGAGGTGTGTTGGCCAAAACGCGCTGCTCTTGAGCCTCGACCACGTCCATGGTCACCATGTAATCCACATCGGAAGTGTTGGTCATGATCTGGCGAACGACGAACGGGATGCGGCCGGAGGGACACAGAGGACACCACTGAGCAGGGGAGAAAGGAGAACACTGAGAGTGAAAGGCATGCTCGCAGTTGGGAAAGGTGCAGGGATCTCCCTGCAAAGGTTGATTACACCAAGAACAGATCGCTGACATGGTGGAAATGATCTCTCCGCTCGCTCTCTCTCTATATATACATTGAAAAAAAAAAAAAAAAAAAAAAAAAAAAAAAAAAAAAATTTTTTTTTTTTTTTTTTTTTTTTTTTTTTTTTTTTTTTTTTTTTCAAATTAGGCAGAAGTCCTAAACCAGGCAGACCTAGACGTAGTCTGTTGAGTCACAATTTGCCATTCCTTCCCAACCATGGTGGTCCATCCTTCTAATTCTTCTTTTACTGTTCGTGAAAAAGTTTCATACATAACATCTATAAATATTCTCGGTGCATTGTGACGAATACCTGCAGCGGTATATTCTCCGATAAAACAGAAAAATGCTACAATTCGGCTCCCCTTCACTAAAAAGTTCATGTGCTAATCCTGCTATAAGAGTACCTGCTGTATCCTCGTCGTATCGATCAATTTGCATGACAGTTTTTTTATTTGTATCCCATAACTCTCTCTCAAGTCATCTAAGCTATTTGTGACAACCTCTTTTTCTCTTAGACTCCAGGCATCAACAGCATCAAATGTATAATACCTTTTCAATAAATATGCAAAAACATTTTCCAAAATATAATCTATACGGACGACATTTTTTTTATCCCATGCACCTGGGTTCTCCATAGTAGATTTGGAGCCATTTTTTTTTTTTTTTTTTTTTTTTTTTTTTTTAAATTAGGCAGAAGTCCTAAACCAGGCAGTCCTAGACGTAGTCTGTTGAGTCACACAATTTGCCATTCCTTCCCAACCATGGTGGTCTTCTATCCATCCTTCTAATTCTTCTTTTACTGTTCGTGAAAAAGTTTCATACATAACATCTATAAATATTCTCGGTGCATTGTGACGAATACCTGCAGCGGTATATTCTCCGATAAAACAGAAAAATGCTACAATTCGGCTCCAAGTTTTACCTTCACTAAAAAGTTCATGTGCTAATCCTGCTATAATAGTACCTGCTGTATCCTCGTCGTATCGATCAATTTGCATTACAGTTTTTTTTATTTGTATCCCATAACTCTCTCTCAAGTCATCTAAGCTATTTGTGACAATGTTCAACACCTCTTTTTCTCTTAGACTCCAGGCATCAACAGCATCAAATGTATACCTTTTCAATAAATATGCAAAAACATTTTCCAAAATATAATCTATACGGACGACATTTTTTTTATCCCATGCACCTGGGTTTTGTTTCTCCATAGTAGATTTGGAGCCATTTGTTAACACATTACTTAAAAAAAAAAAAAAAAAAAAAAAAAAAAAAAAAAATTTTTTTTTTTTTTTTTTTTTTTTTTTCAAGTGGGTGTGGCTTTAAAAAAAAAAAAAAAAAAAAAAAAAAAAAAAAAAAAATTTTTTTTTTTTTTTTTTTTTTTTTTTTACAATGAAAAAGACACTCCTTTCGCTCGGGCCACTCGACAGGCCCGTCTCAACTGTTCAAAGGTTCCCTCTTTGCCTAGCCAAGCTTGACACGCTTTTTTCCATCGAATCAAATACGTTTGGTGTTTTTTGACAAAAAGTTTCGGGATCGATTGATAGTCGGGCAGGGCCTCGCCTAAAAAGTCTCGCCTCCTCCTCCGATCGGTGTTGAACCACCCTAAAAGATCCCGCATCTTGAGCGGGGTGGTCATCAGCAAATAGACCAACAGACACGTGGCGTCGGTTTCCTTCTGGATTTGAACGCGGTGGTAGAGGATCGACAACTCTTTCAACGTCAACATTCTTGATCATGAGTTTTGTCACGGCCCAGCTCCTGCGAGTGGTTCAAGAGCAGCGACCCGATCTCTACGCTGCCCTCCTCCGACGGATCCGTCCCTACAGCCTGGAGTCGGTCCTGCGCGTGTTGGACGGTCACTTGCGCCGAGTCCGGAATTTGAACCTTTTCAACGAACACGGCGACGCCATCCCCGCATTTGTGTGGACGGTGGTGAAACACATGACCTTTCCCACGCCCGGCGACGCCTTCGGCATCCAACTGACCTGTCGCGCCACCAAATCCGAAACCCAAGGCACCCTGGACAGCAAACACTTGCAGTCGCTGTCCGAAACCCAGTGTTACGCGTTCAACTGCGAAAAGGACATTGTGGAGGAATTGGCCCTCTTCTCCACCCAGATTCAAATCTTTGAATTGGCCAACCGCCACCGCTATGCCACCGTCTTCCTCTCCGACGACCTGCCCCTGGCCGAGCTCTTTGACAAATTGCCGACGGCCGGTCTCTTGAAACGGGGTGACCTCTATAATAAGGGTGTGACGCACGACGGCCGCTACGCTTACTTGAGCGCGTTTCAGTTCCTGGTGGTCGAGGACCGCGGTTCCTTGAAAGTGCTCTACCGATCCCTCAAAGACCTCTATCAACTGCTGAGACAGATCCCCCTCCGGTACGTCGTGGGCTTCTCGGACGTGCGCAACGTCTACAAGAAGTGCGGCGTCTCGAGTAGCTTTTACACGCTGCTCGAGATTGTGAAGCGACAACTGTTTCGGAACGAAGACTCGCCCTACGAGAAAGCGATCGTCGTCCTCCTGAAATACATGTTTCGGCGGGGCACCCTCTCCCCCATGAACCGAGACGGCTTGGCCAAAAACGAAGACCGCACCCCCCTCGAAAAACTGAGCTTCGAGGCGCTGAAACGCAATTGCTCCCAGCTGAGCACCGGACCGACGCGAGGGCAGTGGGTCACCGTCGAATCGTCCATGGACGCCATCTTTTGCGGCCAGCAGCCCACCGAAGGGACCGGGTACCACTTTGCCTGCCTGCCCGCCTCGTAAAAAAAAAAAAAAAAAAAAAAAAAAAAAAATTTTTTTTTTTTTTTTTTTTTTTTTTTTTTTTTTTTTTTTTTTAAGTCACACCCACTTGAAAAAAAAAAAAAAAAAAAAAAAAAAATAAATAATTTTTTTTTTTTTTTTTTTTTTTTTTTTTAAGTGAATGTGGCTTTCATTTCCAAATCTTCATTTTTTCTTTTCAAACAATCATTTTCCTTTAGTAATTCATCGCATACTGCAATAAAGGGTTTGGCACAATTCAAACACGATTGTTGCAAAAAGCACGGAGTCCACCATTCATCACCCACGACATGATGAAATAGATAATAATTTGTCTTGTTAGTATAATAAGAACGTCGAAAATATATTTTTTTCCCACCGGTGAGGTGAAAGAATAAATCCGTGGGTTTCTTAGACGGTTGAAAATTTTTAGAAACTGGAAGTGTCAAATCGAGTCGTATATCGGGTAAATGTTTGACTTGGATACGCCATTTCCCATCGATGTGTTCCATGGGAACCTGCAATAGTTTTTGTGGGTTGACGTGTTTGTATAGTTGATGTATCCATTCCATGATACCCCCATCCCATTGTAGGACCAATGCCAATCTGTAATCTTTCGGTAGGGTTTCCAATATATAAAAATGATTAGCCTTTCCATGTATTTTTATCCCGTCTTCAATAGTAAAATTACAGCTGGATGTACGTTGGCTCACGTAACCCAAAGTATTGACTAAATGTAATGCTGACTTGATGGGATTGTGTATTACGCATTTGAAACTTCTGTAAGGTATGTCGTCTTTTGGTTTAATTTTTTGCTGCTTGTAATGGTTGAAAAGTTTCTGGGTTGGGAAAACGACGATTAAGTGTCTGTGTTGTCGATGACGCGTTTCCAATTCGGTTCCTCCGTTACACCAGCAAGAAAAAGGAAGAGTTTTTATTTGACCATGGTAAGAATCGATAATCTTTAAAAAATTCTCAAATACGAAAGCTCGCACCATGACGTGAATCCAGAGCGTGTCATCGGCTTCGAGATATTTTCGCACGCAGGAAGTCGCTAAATTGAGACTGTCATCTTCAAAGGTTACCGGAAGCGGTTTTAAGTCGATTGGCCAAATGTGTTCATAACATTTCTTTGATAAAATGGGTTCGTGATCGAAAAAGTTTTGCTTTTCGCACATGGGTGTGAAATTGAAAAATGTCATAGTATCGAAGGGTGCATCAGGATCAACCGGGTTTTTAATTTTTCGTTTTATGCGAATTTTAAATTTCTGATAACATTTCAATAGATGTTTTGCCCCATCGTTCTTTCTTTTGAATGTCACATTTCCAAAACACCAAACACAGCATCGTTTAAAATTCACTCCATGTTCCGTATTGCAATGTTTTTCGTATTGATTCGAAACAATACGTATACCGCAGTTCGAATACGGACACGCAAACGAAAACGCATTCCTCCTCACGGTATTGAAATAATACTTTAAATCTTTGCCTTGAACCATGACCACAATAAAATATTATAGGTGAAAATATTTTTTTTTTTTTTTTTTTTTTTTTTTTTAAAGCCACACCCACTTAAAAAAAAAAAAAAAAAAAAAAAAAAATTTTTTTTTTTTTTTTTTTTTTTTTTTTTTTGTGATATATATCAGTTGCTTGATTTATAAAACTCAGATCATTTCACATTGTATTTTTAGAAACAGTTGTGCTGTTTTTAGAAAACTAAATTCTTGCCTTTATATATATTTAAAAAAGTAGTAATATTTAACAGCACAATAATCGATTTTCTTTTGACTCTTTTCCCTCTTTTAAAATCGCGTGATTTTTAAAAAATATTTTCTGTTATTAATCGTTGTTTTTGAAAAAACGTTGGATCATCATGGTTCAAAACAGAAATTTAAAGCATTATTCCGATACCATCAGGAAAGGTGAATTTTCGTTTGCGTGCCCGTATACAGACTGTGGAATACGGATCGCTTCGAATCAATACGAAAAGCATTGCAAAACAACGCATGGAGTGAATTTTAAACGATGCTGTGTTTGGTGTTTGGGAGATGTGACCTTCGAGAGGAAAAACGATGGAGCGAAACATCTTTTGGAATGTTATGGGAAATTTAAAATTCGCATGACGACGACGTTAAAACGAAAAGTTGAACAACCACAGGGTGGCTCTCCGAAAAAAATCACGAAATTGCAATTTTTCAATTTCACGCCCATGTGTGAGAGGTTCAAGTTTTTCGGTCACCGCAAAATTTTCTCCGACGAGGCGTACTACACCGAACCCGTTTCCCCTTTGGATCTGAGTGATGAGTCCTTATCGGTGCCATTCAAAGACGACACTCTGAATGTGGCGGCCGCCTGTGTCCAGAAATACGTGAGAGGGGGTTACGTGTGGCTGCACGTGATGGTGCGAGCCGTGGTCTATGAGAGTTTTGTTCGAGAGATGGCCTGTTTCGACGGAGGAACTCTGCCCTTCTCTTGTTGGTGCGACGGCGGCAAGGAATCGGAGCCTTGCTTCAGACAACATCGACACCTGATCGTGGTGTCGCGGTCCATGGAGGATTTCAGACGCATGTGGCGAAAGGTCGTCCTACCGAAAGGAGCCGCCAAACCTTATCCTGGATTCAGATGTAAGATATACAAACGGATCGAGTGCGAACTGCATTTGGTGAACGCGATGGGTTACCTGAGTCAGCGCCATTCGGGTTGCAATTTTAGCTTTGGCGAAGAGGAGGTGGACTTTCTCGACAAAATCAAAAAAAAGAGAAGGAGTAAAAATCATTTTTGCATCTCGGAAACTTTACCGGCGGATTACAGACTGGTATTGGCGACCCTGTGGGACGGCGGCATCATGCAGTTGATCGCACAGAAATATAAGCATTGCGATCCGAAAAAATTGCTCTGCGTACCGATTGAAAGGATCGGTTCGAAATGGAAAATTCAAGTCAAAAATTTACCCGAGATAACGATGAATCTAGTGTTACCGGTGAAGGAGCAATTTAAAGTCTCCAAAGAGATCACGAATCACTATTTATATCTGAACGAAGGGAAAAAGATTTATTTTATCGAAAAACGACACTATAAGAAGTTGAAAAAAGATATAGAGGATTACGCGTTGTTTTATCAAGTCGTGGGGGACGATTGGTGGGAAACGTATCCCAGGCAACGCGATTGTTTGAATTGTGCGAAACCGTTCATGGACCGGTGTGAAGAATTGGAAAAAGAAAACAGGGATTTGAGAATTAAATATGAGAAGCGATGCGAAGAAGAAATCAGAGAATTGAAACAGAGATTGAAAATGGCGGAAGAGAAAAATGACACACTTCAGAAAGCTGCAGAAGAGAAAATTGACACAATTCAGAAAGCTGCAGAAGAGAAAATTGACACACTTCAGAAGAAAATTGAATATTTGAGAGAAACCGAAATTGCTGAATTGAAAAGACGGTTATCTAAATATGAAAACCTTTAAAAAAAAAAAAAAAAAAAAAAAAAAAAAAAAAAAAAATTTTTTTTTTTTTTTTTTTTTTTTTTTTTTAATTAATAGCTCAACTGAAGTATGGATGGCAAAAAAATATATCTTTATCTCTTCAAACATGGATTTGAAAAACAAGCTCAAAGAATTGGAAAAAGAAAACAGGGATATGAGGAACAAGTTCCAAGAATTACAAAATAAATATGAGAATTTACGAGCGGATATCGAACAGAGACGCGAAGAAGAAATCAGAGATTTAAAACAGAGATTGAAAATGGTGGAAGAGAAAAATGACACACTTCAGAAGAAAATCGAACATTTAAGAGAAACCGAAATTGCTGAATTGAAAAGGAGATTATCTGAATATGAAAATCCTTCAATGTAAAATTTTTTTTCCTATAAGAATAAAGTAATCATGGCAGATTTAATCCAGCTCTCTCTTTCCGATGATGATTTGACTTTTTACAAAAAATTACAAATTCTACCCAACGATAAGGTCTTGGCGCAGCAGCCGGAATTTGAAAGATTTAAGAAACTCTACACATTGTACAAATTTCATCTGGCTACCCTTCAAAGACCCGAACTGAACATTAAACTGGTATACAATACGGAACACGGATGGCACATGTCGTCCTGCATCAAAAGTATACCCGGAAAAGCACAACCTGACATTTGTACGTGCGAGGAAGATTTTGCTAACGTGGACGATTTTTTCTACAGGGTGCAGCGAGATAAAATCTTTCGGTGTAAGTTATGCAAACGTTACATTCCTGATTGGGAAGAAGCTGCTGTAAACAGGGATAAAGAAGTGGAAGAAGGGGGTCCCTAAAAAAAAAAAAAAAAAAAAAAAAAAAAAAAAAAAAAAATTTTTTTTTTTTTTTTTTTTTTTTTTTTTTTTTTTTTTCAATTAAAGGGTTTTCGGTTCATCGATCCAAATCACTTTGGGATTCGAGCATCCCGTCTTGGACTCGCCCATCAGCAGCTGCACCGTCTCTCGGTGTATTTCGAGGGGTTCTCCTTTGCCCATCAAGAGGGTGCCACTTTTTCCCACCGCATACAAGTGTTCGGATTGCGAGCCGTCGCGTCGCACAAACAGTTCCAAGCACTCGGTCTTGCCTTCGCGTCGGTAGCGCGACCACAGGATACAGTCGAGCCACTGGCTGGGCGGCACCACCTTCTCGACGACCAGCGAGACCATCGACGAGACGACGGCAGGGGGTTGAGGCGTGGCCCTGCCCACATACAGCGCGTACAAGTCGACCAGGTACGAGGGGGGCAGGCGCTCGCAGCCCAGCAGCGTGTATTCGCAGCGGCTTTGGGCCGTCGTCATCACGAGGGTGATTGGTTTCATGGTACAAAAGGGACAGCCATGCAGCGTGAAGCCTCCCCACTTCAACTGGATCTGTCCGGGCTCGACAAACATTCCTTTACTCTGGGTCAGAGCGCTTTTGTCCGGCTCGTGCAGCAGTGGTGCGAGCGACCCTCCAAGAGGCTGGTGATCGTGTCGGGCGGACCCGGCACGGGCAAGAGTTATGTGGTCCGCACCACCCTGGAGCACGTCCGGGACGTGGACTTGCTGAAGATGAGCTTCACGGCCAAGAGCGCTCAGGCGATCGGCGGCCAGACCCTCCATTCGGCGATGAAACTCTATTACCGCAACCCCGTCTACCAGGCGCTCGAACAGGAGCTCCAGGACGAAACGAACCTCCTCGCCACGATCCAGAAGAGTCGGGTCCTCGTCGACGAATTGCATTGCGAACGCGACCCCCACCTCGTGGTCGTCGACGAAATCTCCATGATCCCCGCCTGGTTCCTCTACTGGGTGATTCGCTACTTCCTGGATCGCGCGGACCACCCCCTGCTGGTGGTGTGTCTGGGCGACCCCTACCAACTGAGTCCGGTCCACTCCCCCTTCAACCTGTTCGACGTGACGTTCGAGCGGCCGCCCTGGCCCGTGCACTACCTCACGTTGAGCGAGAGCCAGCGGTTCGTGCCCGAGTACCACGACCTGATCCGTCGGCTCTGTGCCTTGGTTGATCGCGGCGAGGAGACGCCCTTCTTTGCTTTCGTCTGCGACCACTTTCCGGTCGTGGACGATTTGGACGGCCCCCTCCTGTCCCAGGCGCAGCGGGCCATGGCGGCGACCCGCGATTGGGTCCACAAACTGAACGAGTGGTACCTTCGCCACATGGTGCCGGGACCCGAAGTGACCCTGAACGACGGGGCGTTGAGGTTGAAGGGGGGCTGTCGCGTGGTGGTGACCGAGAATAACTGTTCGCCCGTCCCCAATGGCACCGAACTCGTCTTTCGAGAGGTGCGCAAGAATCGCGTGATCTGTGTGAACCCTCAGCAGAGGGTGGTCAAAGTGGGCAAAAATTCCCGAGACCAGTATCCCCTCGAGTTGGGGTTTGCCTCCACCATTCACAAATTTCAAGGCGAAACCATTGACACAGACCGAGTGGTCATTCACTTCGGAGGCATCCGATCCAATTTGAATTTGGTGTACACGGCCCTCAGTCGAGTCCGAAAGAGGGAACAAATTGTAGCCATTATTTTGTAAAAAAAAAAAAAAAAAAAAAAAAAAAAAAAAATCTAACACAATCATTTTTATTGACAATAAAAAATATGATAGTCTAGAATAATGACGATCTAAACAATAAAAAAATCTAAAAACACAATCATTTTTATTTACAATAAAAAATATGATAGTCTACAATAATGACGATCTAAACAATAAAAAAATCTAAAAACAATAATGACAATCACATAAAAAATTATTCTAGTTACAATAATTATTATATAGACACTGATCTAAAAAATTATTCTAGAGTCATTTACGGTATCAAACGTTTCAATTCCTGGATAAGGTCCTCATATTTTTTCTGGTATTCCTGATTCTGTTCTTGGTACGTTTGGAGGAGGTCGAAGGTTTCATCCCAACAAAACGGGCGTATCCACAACGTTTTTAAAAACTGTTGCATCACATTACCGGATTCCACCTGAAGCCTCTTCCACACCTTCGGCTCGAGGGCGAGCAAAGTCTTGTCTTCTTCGAAATAGAGTTGGGTGTCCGCATAGAGAAAATGGGGTGTCGGATGAGGGACGAGTTTGAAGGGTTTGGCGATGGGTAACACAAACTCTTCCTCAATCGGCAGGGTATCGGTCAAGCGGGTGCCCTGGACTAACCACACTTTGTCTTGTGGGTGGGCCCGCACAAATTTTTCTTGGACACTGAGATGATAATGATAGTGATCGGTGACCTGCCGAAAAAAACCACCCTCGTAAGCAAAGGATAGAATCCACTGGAAAGTCAGCCGAAGAGTTCGATTGATATAGAAATTGCCCAGTCGGGTGTTGAAGGTGCAAGTACTGGGTCGACTGACGGAGCCGATCGCCTCGATGAGGTCCTGGGCCGTGTGGAGGGAACGTATTTTCATCCCCACAAATTTAAAGTCGCTGGAAGCAGTCACTAGAATCATGTGTCGGTGCCATTTTTTCTCTTTGGCACCGTCACACCAGCACCAGAAAGGTAACGTGTACACTCCTTTGGTGTGATACATCAGGTTACGAAAACTGAAATACTGCTCGAATAAAACACTAATATGATACCATTTGTGGGTGGTTTCGGAAAACTTGCGCACACACTTGGCCGCCAGATGGAGGTTGCCGTCTTCGAACGGCGGTACACTTTTCCCGTACCAGCTATCGTCGGGTTCCCGGAGGGAAGAAAAGTACATCCAACTGTTCATGAGCGAGTAAAGTTTGACCAACTCCAGATCACGACCCAAAAAAGTCTTTTCGGTTTCCTTGCGAATAGTTTTCCAATCCAACGTTTCGCGCAAACGCTCTTGGTCCGAGTATTCCACGAACGCGTGACACGTTGGACACGCCTGGATCGTGGTCGAGAGACACTGGGGATGAAACTTGTGTCGACACTTCAGTAGAGTGAAGGAGTCCCATGCTTCCACAGGCGTGGAGCAGAGGCTACACACAGCCATGTCTGAGAATGTCTCTGCCACTGGGTAGTATATATAGTTGAAAAAAAAAAAAAAAAAAAAAAAAAAAAAAAAAAAAAAAAATTTTTTTTTTTTTTTTTTTTTTTTCAATTATTTATGGGTGTTGCCACAGGATACCCCAATCATGGAAGAGGAGGATAGCAGCATTCCTTGTGACTATTGTCTGGAAACAGTTGATAATTTGACTGAATTATTCCAACACATGGGTAATCATGGTCGTTTTTTTTGTATTCTCTGTCAAACGACATTTTCTACCTTTACTCTAAGACGACAATATGAGTTACACTCTTGCAAATTTAATAAACCGATGGTGTTAGTAAGTGATTTAAAACCGTGCGCTTATCGCACCCCCTATTGGATAGCGATCGAGGGAAAAAAGTATTACTTACAAAAGGAAGGAACAGTATTGTTCTCTTGCATCATACATTCACCCCTCATCCAGTATTCCATTGCACAGATGCCAAATTCGTTGTGGTTGTTTGTAGATGATAATTCCTTTGATTAAAAAAAAAAAAAAAAAAAAAAAAAAAAAAAATTTTTTTTTTTTTTTTTTTTTTTTTTTTTTTTTAATTATAAATTGAGTTTCATTGAGTTTAGATTCAAAAAAACATGGAAGGTGGAATTGTCAATTTCCCCTGCTGTTATCATGGTGACTATTTGTCCAGTTATTCTAATCTCGATGCAAACGTAGAATTGGTATTCCAAAAAATTCTAAATTTTATTGTTCATTATCTTCATCCTGAATTTATTGACCATCTTACTGTAAATTTTAATGAAAGAGAATTAGTTATGTACAATTCGATCCATGGGATGATAAAACAATTTTTGAAACAATATCCAACTGTAATGAAGGTAGAGGATGGAGATATTTATAAAATTTTGCAGGAGCAACTGAATAATATTTCTGAACGATCGAAAGAACGAAGATCTAAAGTGATAATTGGGGACATGTCGTTACCCTATCACAAAATCGTCTTAGAGTCTCTCATTTTTACAGGAAAATGGATGGCTCATTGCATGAAAACCTATCCTGAAAAGGATAAAGAAATATACATTTGCATGGTGGATATATTAATGAAGTTTTTTAAAGAAGGGAATATATTCAAATGGATTAATCATATGAATTTAATTACAAATGCGTTTGGGAAATATGGAAAAATTGACAATGAGTTTTCAATCATAATTTATAATTCTCCACCCACATCCAATGATGAGTTTTTCTATCGTTTTTCTATCATTCATGTAGCAATTATATTATTTCTTGGTTGGTTAATATATGTTGTAAAAAATTTGTAAAAAAAAAAAAAAAAAAAAAAAAAAAAAAAAAAAAATTTTTTTTTTTTTTTTTTTTTTTTTTTTTTTTTTTTTAAGGGAAGTATTTAAGACATCCTTCGAGCCAGTCACAGCGACCGTTTCCACCAGCCAGTTGCAGCTGGGTATGCACTAGCATTGCACGAGAGATGTCTTTCTACTATAAGCCGAAATTTCCCTCATATTGCTATCGGAACAAGAGACTTCGCTCCTGGCGATATACGAATGTTAAAACTGAAGAATTGGCCGATGACGGATTTTTCTTTTGTAAAGAAGAAAACAAAATTATATGTTATATGTGTGCAGTGAGAGTGGATCCCAAGGATAACCCAAAGCATCATGATTCAGAATGTGGTTTTGAAAGATCCTTTAGCAAACCCTTTAAAATGGATAACAAATCATGTGTTGTGACTAACAAGGATTGTATAATTTGTTTTGACAGAGAAAGAAAAATTGTTTTTCAAGATTGTCATCATTTTATTTGTTGTGAAGTGTGCTCAAATAACATAGAACTCTGTCCCATGTGTCGAAAGCCTATTGTAGGTAGAATTGAAGTGTATTTGTAATTTAAGATTGTCATCATTTTATTTGTTGTGCTCAAATAGCATAGAACTCTGTCCCAAGCCTATTGTAGGTAGAGTGTATTTGTAATTCAAGATTGTCATCATTTTATTTGTTGTGAAGTGTGCTCAAATAGCATAGAACTCTGTCCCAAGCCTATTGTAGGTAGATGTAATCATAATTGTAACAATAAAATGTTTTAAATATTATTATTTGTTTCATTTTTTTACCATCTTTAAAAAGTTGAAAGTGTATTTTGAAAATCCCCCCCCCCTCCACGGTCGAAGAAGCCATTCCCAGGTTGAGAGCCAAATGAAACAGTGCCATCGGTCCCCCGAGGTTCAGGACCCAGTTCTGGAGTGTCACGGCACGTTTTGCGGTAGAGGGGTCGGTGCGGCTTTCCAAACGTGGATGGTCCCACCCTATTTCTTTTTTGACTTATTATTTAATTCTGCAAAGAAAAGTCGGTTATTCCTGGATCCCCAAGAGGCGTGAGGGCTATTTAAAATGTGACCATCCCTAGGGAAGTCACTAGATGCATAATTTTCCTTACTTTCATAAGTCAGTGGAGGTAGCTTGTTGGTTCGAGTATGATTATCTAAATGTGGATTATAGCGTTCCGTGTTCATCTTTACTTGAAACCATACAAAATGAACCACTCAAAAAAAAAAAAAAAAAAAAAAAAAAAAAAAAAAAATTTTTTTTTTTTTTTTTTT
Source organism: Salticus scenicus (assembly GCA_963930645.1). NCBI lineage: Eukaryota > Metazoa > Arthropoda > Arachnida > Araneae > Salticidae > Salticus > Salticus scenicus. Next base: position 139,880,605 of record OZ005657.1, read on the forward strand.
TTTTTTTTTTTTTTTTTTAAAGTCACACCCACTCAAAAAAAAAAAAAAAAAAAAAAAAAAAAATTTTTTTTTTTTTTTTTTTTTTTTTTTTTTTTTTTTTTTTGAGTGGGTGTGGCTTTAAAAAAAAAAAAAAAAAAAAAAAAAAAAAAAAATTTTTTTTTTTTTTTTTTTTTTTTTTTTTTTTTTTTTAAATATATAGAGGAGTCAATTTTGTATGAACGGGCAGAGTAAGATGGCTACTGACAACTTTAACTTTGTCGTTCATTCTCTCTTGCAAGATTCTCTCGCCTTAGCCAGTAAGGGGAAGAGGCGTTGTTTCTTCTTAAAGGATCACCGTAAGAGGAGTTCGAAACTGAGCACCCAAGAGCACGTCCTCAAAAAGAACATCCTAGATCGGATGGTACAACAGTTTCCAACTTATCCGGAACTCGATTCTATTAAGGACACGAAAGATGTCGAATCACAACTCCTCTCTGGATTGAAAGAGATTGACCCTAAAAACGACTCTGTCCATTATCTGATCTATGCCGGAAAGTTTCTATACGAATGCATGAAACTCGTGGAGAAGAATCTTTTTGAAATCGTTGGGGACAGCCTATTTGAATTTCTGGTAAAGGAGCTGAAGTTAACTATGGACGATTTTGCGGAGAGCAGTAGTGAATCCGAGAGCAGTAGTGAATCCGAGAGCAGTAGTGAATACGAGAGCAGTTGTGACTCGGGAAGCATGGATAATTTGGTGGGGAGCTCAGCAGAAGAGGAAGAGAAGATAAATGTACTTTTTGAGTGTGAAATAAAATGATATAAAAACAATATTGTGTTTTTTCTTTTCATAAAACAAGTAGTCATGGTTAATAAACAGGTTGTTACAGAATTAAGTATATTGGATGATAATGAAACCTTCTATCAAAAAATGAGAGACATGTCTCTCGAACAATTGGAAGGGGAATTGAATCGATACAGACGATACGCCGAACTGTCAGGTGTTATTGACTGTTTCTTAACAACCCGTAAACTACCTCCCGGAACACAGTTGGAGATGAAATGTAGCCCCACCGGTTTTTATCTAGATTTTTGCAATCGAATGTATTTAACAAATTCTAGGAGGGGAGAGAAAGAAAATATGACTCAAGAAGAAGAAACAAAAGAAGAAGAACCCCCTGTTTTGCGACCCGATTCAGAACCGCTTCCAGAAATGGACGCGATACCAGCACAAAGACGTTAAAAAAAAAAAAAAAAAAAAAAAAAAAAAAAAAAAAAAATTTTTTTTTTTTTTTTTTTTTTTTTTTTTTTTTTTTAATGCATGAATAACCATTTACCCCTACGACGATGGTGCCTCCTGTTCACAAATAAAAGGACTTTTAAAATTGATCAAAAATAGTTTTGTAAAAACTGTGGAAAATTTTCACAACTCTCCTAGATTTTACATATAAGGGACATCAGTTGCAGTCACCTGGGCAGATGAAGAATTATTATGTTCTAATGACACCCTGCTGATGACGGAGATAAATTTATAATAAAAAATTTTTTATGTGGATACAAAAATGTTATTTAGTAACAGGGTAAAGGCTTCGCAGCCTCACGGTCTCCCAGCAGACCGGGAGTGACCGAGGTCAGCGGGTTGCCGTGCGAGCGGGGCCGTGGGAGGTCGGCGTTTTTTTCTGATCCCCCAAATCGGGATTGAATCTATCACTCAAATACCCTTTTGATACAACCCGCGTGGTACTGCAAATTTCAGGGCACTGGCATTTTTTGCACTGGTTGTACTGCAAATCATACAGTCGCTGGTAAAAAGAATTTAGCGCCGGGACACTCGTAGAATTTTTTAAAGTCTATATTACGGTGTGTCTCGGAAATATTGCATCACCTCATCCAAAGCGACAGTTGCTGTTTGCGTGACCCCATTTCATGGTTGAATGAGATTGGCCTGGAAAGCGACAGCTGCTGCTTGCGTGACCCCAATGAGTCATCACGGGGACCTAGTTCCTTTTGAAAGGGCTTCATGGTTGACCGCTTGCATGACCCCAATCCCTCCCTTGAACAATGCTTCATTGTCATCCCGGGGTGACCCATTTATCATGATTGAATGCACAAACTCAATGCCTCATCGACCTGGTTTCCTTTTGAGAGAGGCTTTTGAAAGGCTTCATGGTTGAATGCACAAACTCAATGCCCTTTTCAAAGGGCCGTTGAACAATGCCCGTGCGATGGCCAGGTGGTTCCATGCACCTGGTCCCTTTTGAAAGGGCCAATGAGTCATCTCTTTTCAAATGGACATTCCACACAGAAATTATCCCACCTTCAATGTTTATTATATTATTTATTATTTATTTATTTATTTATTTATTACCGAATCGGTATTAGTAAATGAAAACAATGAGTCACACGATTGCTTCAAATCTCAAATGGACATTGCCCTGAATACATCTGATCCACATAGAAATTATACTCAAAATCCCTTATTTATTTATTTATTTATTTATTTATTTATTATCAAATCGGAAATGAAAACAATGAGTCACACGATTGCTTCAAATCTCAAATGGACATTGCCCTGAATACATCTGATCCACATAGAAATTATACTCAAAATCCCTTATTTATTTATTTATTTATTTATTTATTTATTTATTAATTACCGAATTGGTATTAGAAAATGAAAACAATGAGTCACATGATTGCTTCAAAACTCAAATGGACATTGCCCTGAATACATCTGATATGGAATCCACATAGAAATTATACTCCAAACCTTCAACATTTAGAGAAATGCTAAAATATAAGTCATCCAAAATTAGAAAACATTTTAAATGTGAACCAGTGTATTATTTTTTTACCCATCATAGATAAAAAGTAGAAAATGTGTTAATATTTTCAATATGTCAGTATCAGAAAATGAAAACAATGAATCACATAATTACTTCAAATCTTCTGTCTGACGTGGAATATCGTTATTATCGGCTTCACACAGAAATTTTAAAATATTAAATGTTTAAAGAAATTTTTAAAGAATACGTTTAAAGAAATTTTAAAATATATAAATTATATATATATATATATATATATATATATATATATATATATATATATATATATATTACAATATAAAATATTTTTTGATGGACTCACCCTTAAAGTGTATCGAAAACAACGCTCATGATGATTGCGATCTGGTTCTAAAAAAAATTTTCTGTGACCTTAAAGATAAACACAGGACTCGTCGAAAAAAGTATTTATTGACAGCATCCAAAATGACATCCAAAATGTTTTTTTAACACATCCAAAATGTTTTTTTTGCATACATCTAAAATGTTTTTTTGAACACATCCAAAATGTTTTTGCACACATCTAAAATGTCACATCTAAAATGTTTATTCACACAAAATGTTTTCATCCAAATCACAACATGTTTTTGCACCCTCCTCAGGAAACAGGGCGTCCGAGATCTCCCTCGGCAAAAAGAGTCTGGCGTGTTCCAGGTCGAACCACAGTGCGTGCTCCACCCGTCCTCGGCCCGTGGGCCATTGCCATCCGAGCACGTCTCGCGTGGATAGCGTAGCGAATCCGTAGACCGTCTTTTCGAGGGTCGGGCTGTCCCTCTGCACGCTGACGAAATCCCTCTCCAGCGTGCCCACGTACAGCAGCGTCCGACTGCGGGCGCAAGCCCGGGCGACGTCCGCGGCCCGCAGAAACAGCCGACCGTCTCGCGTGCGAAGCATCAGGAAAGTGCAGTCCAGAGGCGGATAACCTGTGTAAGAGAGCGCCATGACTGCATCTGGTGGTGAGAAGGTCTCTTCTCACTGAGCAAGTTTCAGGGGGGGTGGAGCCAATGGCAGGGTCAGCCAATGGCAGGACCCCAAGGGTTGGGAAGGAGGTTGTCAGCCAATGGCAGGAAAGGAGGTCATCCAAGGGTTGGGAAGGAGGTTGTCAGCCAATGGCAGGACCCAATGGTTGGGAAGGAGGTCGTCAGCCAATGGCGGGACTCAACGGCTGGGTCTTCAAAAGTCGCTTCCGACGAAGCCTTCTCTCTCACCATGGAAAGAGTCGTGGATATCTTCCCGCAGACGGTCTCGGAGGTGTCGGCGGCTCTCACGCCGCTCTCCACTCCCAACTACAACAATCTGCACGAGGACTCGGATTTGACGCCCTTCATCATCGCCATGACCAGTGCCGACAAAGTCTATTATTACGTCCAGAAGTACAGTCAGCACTATCGGAAGCATTTCGCCGACACGGTGAAAGGCGCCCTCTGCAACCAAGGCGCCCGCGTCAAGCCTTGGACGTATGCCGACAACAAGTTGAAGCGGGCGCCCGATCAGTCCCTGAAACGCAACACGGACGTTCGCACAGGCTTTGTGATGGGCCGCACCTTTCTGGTGAAGAGTGCCTTCACCTTTGGCCACCGCACCGTCAAGCCGGCCACGGGCCACGTTCTCCAGACGCACGTGGCCCCGATCATGTTCCATTTCGTGCGCAGCAAGTCTCCCCTCGGCATCCAAGAGAAACACTTTCATGCGAAGCGGGAGTACGACTACAGTGCTCGGAGACTGCAACCGAACCGAACCTATTATTGTGCTTCCGGACTGGAATACGTGCTCTACACCATTCAAAAAACACTGTTCCGAGTGACGGTCGTGCCCGCCCAAGACGAAGAGTGGCTCGAGAAGCATGGATGGCTGGATCCCCGAAAAACAGAAGCGGCCTCCCGAAAGCGCCGTCGGTCGTCGGAGGACGACGCACCCTGCAAAAAGCCCAAGATCAGCTACGATCCACCGCAGACACCCTACGTGTACGACCGGCACTCGGACGAAGAGGAGCCGCCCACTCCTTACGACCCGCAACCTTCGACATCCTCGGGTCCACCGCCCACTCCCTATGTGTACGACGAGGACCCAAGGCCTGCTTCGGACTATGAGGACATCAGCAGTCCAGAACCTTCCACTGTGCCTCCTGGAAGTGACCCGTCTCCCTTTATGGTACCTAACGTGCCACCTCCTTCCACTGGGGTGCTGCCTCCTGTCGTGCCGCCTCCTGGAAGTGACCCGTCTCCCTTTATGGTACCTAACGTGCCACCTCCTTCCACTGGGGTGCTGCCGCCTTCTGCAAGTGACCCTGTTGTGCTACCTTCTGCAAGTGACCCTGGGGTGCTCTCCCCCTTTGTGCTGCCTTCTACCAGTGACCCTGCCAGTGACCTCTCCCCCTTTGTGCTGCCACCCCCTGCTCCCTTAGTGATGCCCGACCCCTTGGCGGACTTTGTGAACAGTGTGTCCTTCGAGGATTTAGAGAAGGCGACGTGGTGGGACGAATGGATCGTCTCCGTCGCAGTGCCCCCCACTGGAGGGGTTGTGAGCCCTCCGGCTTCAGTAGAACAGGTCAAATTTTACCAGAGCCTGACGGAACCGAAACATTGGAATACTCATTATCCGCCGCCGCCGATATGCCACGGCGTCCAGTCGAAAGAAGCTCCTCTTGACCTCAGCATGTGTAAACCTATCCATGGGTGAGTCTTTTGTAATCTTGTGTAGATGAAAAATAAATAAGTGGGTAGTTGGAGGTGATCCAACAGCCTAAAAAATATTCTATTGTTGTTCATTATGATTGTCGAATATTTTATTTTTATCCCAAACTTTTTTTTTTTTTTTTTTTTTTTTTTATTAAAAATCTTGAGATCTCTGACCTATCCAACAGATTATGAAGATTGGGTAATGACCATAAAAACTGTGGCGCCAAATTTTGGTACATGCTATTGCGTTACTCTAGTTGACCAACGCGAGGGTCATTTTGAAAGATAGGGAAAAATTGGAATAGGGCGGTGAAAAAAGTGAGGGGGTGGGGTGACTCGAGATCTTTCCAACGGTATCCAGATTATGAAGATCGACCCATTAGACTCCGAGATATAAGCGAAAAACCATAAAAACTGGAAGTTGTGGCGCCAAATTTTGGTACCAATAAAATTCTGAATAGAACTTGAAGAATGCGTGAAAAAGAAATCCTAGACATACAAAGCAAATAAAAATTGAGATTAGACCCACCAGTTATGTCATGTTCACTATTAAAATTAGCTCCAGTGGGCGCCAAAAGAGCCAAAAATGAAAAATTGCTATTGCGTTACTCTAGTTGAATGAAAATACAGAAAAAGTAACAACCAACGCGAAAATGCTAGGGTCATTTTGAAAGATACTGAAATATTGAAATAGGAAAGGCGCCCTCTGGCGGTGAACAAAGTGAGGGATCCTACAGGGTGGGCCGACTCGAGATCTCTCCAACGGTATCCAGATTATGAAGATCGGCCCATTAGGAGGGGAGATATAAGCGAAAAACCCTAAAAACTGGAAGTTGTGGCGCCAAATTTTGGTACCAATAAAATTCTGAATAGAACTTGAAGAATGCGTGAAAAAGAAGTCCTAGACATACAAAGCAAATAAAAATTGAGATTAGACCCACCAGTTGTGTCATGTTCACTATTAAAATTGGCTCCACTGGTCGCCAAAACTGCCAAAAATGAAAAAATGCTATTGCGTTACTCTAGTTGAATGAAAATACAGAAAAAGTAACAACCAACGCGAAAATGCTAGGGTCATTTTGAAAGATACGGAAAAATTGGAATAAGAAAGGCGCCCTCTGGCGGTGAACAAAGTGAGGTAGCCTACAGGGTGGGGTGACTCGAGATCTATCCAACGGTATCCAGATTATGAAGATCGGCCCATTAGACCCCGAGATATAAGCGAAAAACCCTAAAAACTGGAAGTTGTCAATAAAACGGCGCCAAATTTTGGTACCAATAAAATTCTGAATAGAACTTGAAGAATGCGTGAAAAAGAAGTCCTAGACATACAAAGCAAATAAAAATTGAGATTAGACCCACCAGTAAGTTAAAATGTGTCATGTTCACTATTAAAATTGGCTCCACTGGTCGCCAAAACTGCCAAAAATGAAAAAATGCTATTGCGTTACTCTAGTTGAATGAAAATACAGAAAAAGTAACAACCAACGCGAAAATGCTAGGGTCATTTTGAAAGATACGGAAAAATTGGAATAAGAAAGGCGCCCTCTGGCGGTGAACAAAGTGAGGTAGCCTACAGGGTGGGGTGACTCGAGATCTATCCAACGGTATCCAGATTATGAAGATCGGCCCATTAGACCCCGAGATATAAGCGAAAAACCCTAAAAACTGGAAGTTGTCAATAAAACGGCGCCAAATTTTGGTACCAATAAAATTCTGAATAGAACTTGAAGAATGCGTGAAAAAGAAGTCCTAGACATACAAAGCAAATAAAAATTGAGATTAGACCCACCAGTAAGTTAAAATGTGTCATGTTCACTATTAAAATTGGCTCCACTGGTCGCCAAAACTGCCAAAAATGAAAAAATGCTATTGCGTTACTCTAGTTGAATGAAAATACAGAAAAAGTAACAACCAACGCGAAAATGCTAGGGTCATTTTGAAAGATACGGAAAAATTGGAATAAGAAAGGCGCCCTCTGGCGGTGAACAAAGTGAGGTAGCCTACAGGGTGGGGTGACTCGAGATCTATCCAACGGTATCCAGATTATGAAGATCGGCCCATTAGACCCCGAGATATAAGCGAAAAACCCTAAAAACTGGAAGTTGTCAATAAAACGGCGCCAAATTTTGGTACCAATAAAATTCTGAATAGAACTTGAAGAATGCGTGAAAAAGAAGTCCTAGACATACAAAGCAAATAAAAATTGAGATTAGACCCACCAGTAAGTTAAAATGTGTCATGTTCACTATTAAAATTGGCTCCACTGGTCGCCAAAACTGCCAAAAATGAAAAAATGCTATTGCGTTACTCTAGTTGAATGAAAATACAGAAAAAGTAACAACCAACGCGAAAATGCTAGGGTCATTTTGAAAGATACGGAAAAATTGGAATAAGAAAGGCGCCCTCTGGCGGTGAACAAAGTGAGGTAGCCTACAGGGTGGGGTGACTCGAGATCTATCCAACGGTATCCAGATTATGAAGATCGGCCCATTAGACCCCGAGATATAAGCGAAAAACCCTAAAAACTGGAAGTTGTCAATAAAACGGCGCCAAATTTTGGTACCAATAAAATTCTGAATAGAACTTGAAGAATGCGTGAAAAAGAAGTCCTAGACATACAAAGCAAATAAAAATTGAGATTAGACCCACCAGTAAGTTAAAATGTGTCATGTTCACTATTAAAATTGGCTCCACTAGTCGCCAAAACTGCCAAAAATGAAAAATTGCTATTGCGTTACTCTAGTTGAATGAAAATACAGAAAAAGTAACAACCAACGCGAAAATGCTAGGGTCATTTTGAAAGATACGGAAAAATTGGAATAAGAAAGGCGCCCTCTGGCGGTGAACAAAGTGAGGTAGCCTACAGGGTGGGGTGACTCGAGATCTATCCAACGGTGTCCAGATTATGAAGATCGGCCCATTAGGAGGGGAGATATGAGCCAAAAATCGTAAACACTGGGACCCCAAACCGTCCAAAAACCTCGTCGCTTAGATTGGACAAGACTTAATAAAAATCTACATAAAACTTTCTCTGTAAACATCTCGTATACTTTGTATTCTATTCTTTTAATATTAATCCTATGATTACATTTTGCTCCACTGCATATATGTTTCACACAAGGGAACTGAAACAGATGGATGACCTACATTACAAAGATGGGTCAGGCCAAAGGGTCAGGCCAGGTGTTCGTTGATGGGGACACAATGGATGACCTACATTCAGGTCAGGCCAGGTGTTCGTCGATGCGTTTACAATGGATGACCTACATTGCAAACATTCAGGCCAGGCCAGGTAATGGGTTTTGCAAGGCCTTCTCTAACTAAGAGTAGCTGACCTACTTTCCAGGCCGTTGAACAGGATTGCTTTGCAAAGGCTCAACATCATTTTATTTCAAACGATTGTGAACAGCTCAGGCGTCGATGCGTTTACAATGGATGACCTACATTGCAAAGATTCAGGCCAGGCCAGGTGATGGGTTTTGCAAGGCCTTCTCTCACTAGCAGTGGCTGATCTACTTTCCAAAGACCCGGTTCGTTGAACAGGATTGCTTTGCAAAGGCTCAACATCATTTTATTTCAAACGATTGTGAACAGCTCAGGCGTGGATGGGAACAATGGATGACCTACATTGCAAGGCCAGGCCAGGTGATGGGTTTTGCAAGGCCTTCTCTCACTAGCAGTGGCTGACCTACTTTCCAAAGACCCGGTTCGTTGAACAGGATTGCTTTGCAAAACGATTTCTCTAAACGGATGACCTACTTTGCAGGGCGCGCCTGGCCAATCGCATCGCTTGTGACGTCACCGACCTCGTGAGGCTGGCTTGGCGTTCCCTGTCGACCGTTCATTGCGCTCCCGGCAGCCATTGAAGGTAAGTGTCTTTTTGTCTTTATGTGGTGAATGTTTTTATGGTCTTTAAAATGTTTTTAATAAGAAAATGTTTAAACTATAGTGGTTTAAAAAATATTGGTCAATTTTATGTTCTTATTATGTGCTCCCCATCCATTTTAAAAAATTATATGACTATAGTTTGAAAGGTGTTTTTATAGTTTGACCGCTTTCAACTGAATAAACAAAATCCCAAGTTAAATTGTTTGATTAAACTTTTGGAAACTGTAAAATAATAATATGGGCTGGCATTTTTGAAAATAATTGTTATATACTTATTGTAATAACACAAAAGTTTGAAATGTATGGTTCAACTGTGGGACCAGAAAGATTTAAATCAAATATGTTCTTGATGAATTTTTCAAAATGGGTCTATTCTCATTTGTATTATGTTGTACACCATCCTTAAAATGTTGTGAATAATGGTTGAAAGGGATTATGTTTGAACTATAGTTTGAAAGGTTTAAAAAATATTGGTCAATTTTATGTTCTTATTATGTGCTCCCCATCCATTTTAAAAAATTATATGACTATAGTTTGAAAGGTGTTTTTATAGTTTGACCGCTTTCAACTGAATAAACAAAACCCCCGATTACAAGTTAAATTGTTTGATTAAACTTTTGGAAACTGTAAAATAATAATATGGGCTGGCATTTTTGAAAATAATTGTTATATACTTATTGTAATAACACAAAAGTTTGAAATGTATGGTTCAACTGTGGGACCAGAAAGATTTAAATCAAATATGTTCTTGATGAATTTTTCAAAATGGGTCTATTCTCATTTGTATTATGTTGTACACCATCCTTAAAAGGTTGTGAATAATGGTTGAAAGGGATTATGTTTAAACTATAGTTTGAAAGGTTTAAAAAATATTGGTCAATTTTATGTTCTTATTATGTGCTCCCCATCCATTTTAAAAAATTATATGACTATAGTTTGAAAGGATTGGTCCTTAAAATATATAATGTTTTTATAGTTTGACCGCTTTCAACTGAATAAACAAAACCCCAACTGGGGGCGATTACAAGTAAATTGTTTGATTAAACTTTTTGAAAACTGTAAAAATAATAATATGGGAAATAAAAATTTTTCAATTTCCCTCGCATTTTTGAAAACAATTGTTATATACTTATTGTAATAACACAAAAGTTTGAAATGTATGGTTCAACTGTGGGATCAGAAAGATTTAAATCAAATATGTTCTTGATGAATTTTTCAAAATGGGTCTATTCTCATTTGCATTATGTTGTACACCATCCTTAAAAGGTTGTGAATAATGGTTGAAAGGGATTATGTTTTAACTATAGTTGGATATGATTTTGAAAAATTTGAAACTATAGTTTGAAAGGCCATTTTAAAAAATTATATGTGTTTATCTTAAAATGATAGTTTGAAAGGATAAAATGATGTCCTTAAAATATATTATGTTTTCAATAATGAGTTTGAAAGCTTTCAACTGAATAAACAAAACATTTGTTACCCTTTGAATAACAACTATAGTTTGAAAGGGTTCACACCACACCCCACCAAATGGGCGAACCATTTAAAAAAATCCTTAAAATGTCAGTTTGAAAAGTGTATTAATGTTTTAAATTTTTTTTCTCATACCTCCGATGCTCACAGCTCCCCAACTGACTGTTCAAATAAATTTGACCTGTTCCAAATGTCTTGTATATCCTCTCACGGTCTGTCTCTATCCGTCCATACAGTGTGTACACATATATATATATGTAAAAAAAAAAAAAAAAAAAAAAAAAATTTTTTTTTTTTTTTTTTTTTTTTTTTTTTTTTTTTCGAAAAATTTTTTTTTTTTTTTTTTTTTTTTTTTTTTCGAAATTTTTTTTTTTTTTTTTTTTTTTTTTTTTTTTTTTTTCCGTCTATATCAGCGACCCGCACTTCAGCACTTGGCGGAGAGGGTCCCAATGTGCATGTCGGAGGCGGCAGAGTCGAGGAAGGATTCTCGGTGGTCATTTCTAGTGGCTACTTCTGGGAACACGTGCTCTGCCCCCCGAGGCATCCACCTACACAGCCCCCCCGGGGACTGCAGAGTCGTGGAAGGCTTCCTGGTGGTCATTTCTAGTGGCTACGTTTGGGAACATGTACTCTGCTTCCCCCCCCCTCCCCCTCCCGAAAGTCCCCCCTCCCCCCCTCCCCACATTCACACACACTCCACTCGGACCCTTCTGCCAGCTTTAGGTTAGTTTTTTAGTGTGTAAGATACACCGGGCGGTGGAGCTGTCGACATGGATGGTCTACGTTGTTATGCCCGTAGACCCGCAGCTGCCATCTAACACTTCTTTTTTTCTTTTTTTGTTTGGACATTAAAGATTGAAAAAGTGTCTCTGTCTCATTTATTCACACCAACACAAACACCCCACATTAGTTTTAGTATTAGTGTTTTAGTGGCCCCGGGGGAACGCCCTTTCACTCTGTGCGAGCAGTCCCTTTCACTGAAGCCCATCGTTGGCTCCTACCTAAGCGGCAGTCTCGTGCAGTACCTAAGAGGCTGATCCCGGGGTGCGAGAGAGCGCGACCTGCCAGTGTTAGGTTAGGTTTAGTGGTAGTACATCTAGTGAGTAAGTACATCGGGCGGTGGAGCCGAGGATCAGGCTGCCATCTGACACCTCTTTTTTTGTTTTTTGTTTGGACATTAAAAAGTGAAAAAGTGTCTCTGTCTCATTTATTCACACCAACACAAACACCCTCTTAGTGATGTAAGATTAGTTTTAGTCTTTAGTTTTAGTTAAGCGCGAGTGTTTAGTTTTTAGTGTTTTAGTTTTTAGTGTTTTAGTTTTTAGAGGCCCCCCGGGGGTCACTCTGTGCGAGCAGTCCCTTTCACTGAAGCCCTTGGTTGGCTCCTACCTAAGTGGCAGTCTCGTGCAGTACCTAAGAGGCTGATCCCGGGGGGAGAGAGAGCGCGGCGCAAGAAGCGATCATAAAAGGAGAAAAGGTAAGTCCATTCATTGTTGTTGTGCATAACTGTATGGACAAATGGTTTTCAAAACAAATGATTGTGTGCTTTTCAAAACAAATGTGTGGTTTTCAAAACAATAGTGTGAAATGGACAAATGTGTGGTTTTCAAAATGACAAATGTGTGGTTTTAAAAAACAATAGTGTGAAATGGACAAATGTGTGGTTTTCAAAATGACAAATGTGTGGTTTTAAAAACAATGGTTTTCAAAATGGTTTTAAAAACAATAGTGTGAAATTTTTTTAAAAACAAATGTGTGGTTTTAAAAACAATGGTGTGAAATGGTTTTAAAAACAATGGTGTGAAATGGTTTTCAAAAATGTGTGGTTTTCAAAAACAAATGTGTGGTTTTAAAAACAATAGTGTGTTTTAAAAAACAATGGTGTGTTTTAAAAACAATGGTTTTAAAAACAATGGTGTGTTTTAAAAACAATGGTGTGACAATGGTGTGTTTTAAAAACAATGGTTTTAAAAACAATGGTGTGACAATGGTTTTAAAAACAATGGTGTGTGTCTTTTAAAAATGGTTTTAAAAACAATGGTGTGTGTCTTTTAAAAATGGTTTTAAAAAACAATGGTGTGACACTCAAATAAGGGTTTGAGGCGACGCCCCCCTGTGTGGGGGCGCCCCGGGCCCCACTGAAAATGAAGGGTGTCACGTGTATGTGGCGGGTGGTGGAGGGAGGCCCATGGCCCGGGGCCGAGTGTTGAAGGGTGTCACGTGTATGTGGCGGGTGGTGGAGGGAGGCCCATGGCCCGGGGCCGAGTGTTGAAGGGTGTCACGTGTATGTGGCGGGTGGTGGAGGGAGGCCTCGGGCCGATGGCCCGGGGCCGCGCCGCATACCACAATTGTGTTTAAAAAAATTTTTAACTTTCATTTTCCTTTAGTGATTTTGCACAATTCAAACACGCACGACAGGATGAAATAGATAATAATTTGTCTTAGAGAACATCGAAAATTCCCACCAGTGAGGTGAGTGGGACGGTCGAAAATTTTTAGAGGAGTCGTATATCGGGTAAATGTTTGACTTGGATTTCCCATCGCATGGGAACCTGCAATAGTTTTTGTGGGTTGACGTGTTTGTATAGTCCATTCCATGATACCATAACCAATGCCAATCTAAAATTTTTTTTTTCAATTTCAAAAAAATTTTATCCGAGCTTTCAAGATTGACCACAACGTATTCAAAAATTTTTTTTTTCAATTACAAAAAAAATTTTTTGCGAGCTTTCAAGATTGACCACAACGTATTCAAAAATTTTTTTTTTCAATTACAAAAAAAATTTTTTGCGAGCTTTCAAGATTGACCACAAGGCATTCAAAAAGTTTTTTTTTCCCAACAATTTTATCCGGCAAGAGAAAAGTTTTTCACCGACTCGCCAAAGCTTTAAAAAAAAAAAAAAAAAAAAAAAAAAAAAAAAAAAAAAAATTTTTTTTTTTTTTTTTTTTTTTTTTTTTTTTTTTTTTCCAAGTAGGTAAAAAAAAAAAAAAAAAAAATTTTTTTTTTTTTTTTTTTTTTTTTTTTTTTTTTTACCTACTTGAAAAAAAAAAAAAAAAAAAAAAAAAAAAAAAATTTTTTTTTTTTTTTTTTTTTTTTTTTTTTTTTTTTAAAGCTTTGGCGAGTCGGTGAAAAACTTTTCTCTTGCCGGATAAAATTGTTGGAAATGTGTCGGAATGTGTTGTGGTCAATCTTGAAAGCTCGGATAAAATTTTTTTGAAATTGAAAAAAAATTTTTGAATGCGTTGTGGTCAATCTTGAAAGCTCGGATAAAAATTTTTTGAAATTGGAAAAAAAAATTTTGAATGCGTTGTCATGACCGACTCGCCGAAGCTTTCAAGATTGATGACAAAGCATCCAAAAAAATTTTTTTTTCAATTTCAAAAAAATTTTATTCGGAGACCTAGCGAAAGAAAAATTTTTTATCAACTCACCAAAGCTTTCAAGGTTGACCAACACATTCAAAAAAAATTTGAAATTGAAAAAAAAAATTGTTGAATAGTTTGTCAGCGTCGGTGAAAGATTTTTTTATTCTCTCAGTCACCGACTCTTTCCTTTTAAGATTTGAAGTAATTGTTTTCATTTTCTGATACCATTTTATTTGAATTCTATCGATTATATACTGAGAATCCAAAATGGTGGTATCACATCATTTATATTTTGTTGGATTAAAGGTGAGTATAATTTCTGTGAGGTGTTTTCATTTTCTGATACTATATTGAAAATATTACCATTTCATTTTGCTCACAAAAGTTTTGAAATTATTTATATTATATATAAATTATATATATATATATATATATATATATATATATATATTATTATTATTATTATTATTATTATTATTATTATTATATAGCTATTCGATACTAAGTGACATATATAAAATAAAATAAAAGTGTAACACAGATCACCCTAAGATTCAGTAACATTTATATATTAGTTGTCTTAATTTAATTCACTCTTGATTATATCCGATAAACTTTAAGGAATATGTTTTTTATTTTGAATATCCAATATTGGTAAGTAATTGAATGTAAAAAAATGGGACTGGACAAGGTATTGTGGGGGTTAACCCCCACAATACCTTGTCCAGTCCCATTTTTTTACTTTAAAAAAAACAAACAACTTTAAAAAAAAACAAACAAACTGTAATAACAATAAAATATTTTTATTTATATACAATTATTTACATTTTTTTATATACACATTTTTTATATACAACATTTTTTATACAACAGGAGAAGAAGAAGAGGGGAGGGCTTTCATTACTTCCCTCATAAAGAGTGTGTGTTCTTGTTTCAATTGTAAATATTGTGTATGCAATCTATTTAATTTAAAATTAAAATCTATGGAGTAATTTAAATTTTTTAAGTCTTTGATATGTTTAGCTGATTGGTTGAATTTTTTAAATGATTTTCGTAATTTTTTTTTAAGTTTTAAAGATAATTTTTTAACTAATGGAAATTTCAGAGAACTTACGGATTTTCTTCCTCTTCTTCTCCTGGAGGGGCCGGGGACTGGTGAGGCGGCCGCAGAGGAAGGACTAGGTGAAATGGCTGCGGGAACCGAGGAGCTGGTGACGGTAGCGGCTGATGAGGTGATGGTAGAGGCGGTGGCAGAGACTGATGAGGAGGCGGTGGCGGTGACTGATGAGGCGGTGGATGATGAGGGATCAGAGGAGGTGGCGGTTGCAGAGACTGATGAGGCGGTGGCAGAGGCGGTGGATGATGAGGGACCAGAAGCGGTGGCGGTGGCAGAGACTGATGAGGAGGCGGTGGATGAGAGGGCGGCCGCGGCTCGTAAACAGTTCCAAAATTCGGGCTCAAAGCGCGTAGCCCGAAGTTCCCGTAGAGAAATAAACTGAGGGCCGGCAGAGGCGGTGGAAACAGCAGAGGAAACAGCAGAGGGAGCGGCAGAGGAAACAGCAGAGGGAGCGGCAGAGGACCCTTCGCTGGAGCGCAGCAGTTCCTCCACGCTCGGCAAATCCGGACTGCTGGAGCGGGAGGTGTCCGACGACAACTGTATCTGTTCAGGAATGTTCAACTGCCCCTCCAGTCCTGCATAGTAGAATTCGAACCGGCAGAGGGGGCATTGGGCTTCCGAATAGCTCCGCGCATGATGGAGTAGGCGCCGGACACACGTCGTGTCGAACATGTGTCCGCAGCGAAGGGTAAACCCATTCCAAGAAGAGAGAGACTCGTAACAAATGGAGCACTCCATCTCGACTGACTCGGTAAACGGAAAGCCGCTCTAGACGTTCGCGAGGCCCCGCCTCCGCGTGTCGGGAGGAACCAATGGGAGCGAGTGGACAACGTTTTATTCAGAAAAAATGATTGAATCTTCACTGGGGATTTTATTTGAGATCAACTTTTTATCCAGATATTAATAAAAAATTATTTATTTATTATTATTATTATTATTATTATTATTATTATTATTATTATTTTATCTTCACTGGGGATTTTATTTGAGATCAACTTTTTATTCAGAAAAAATTATTTATTTATTATTATTATTATTATTATTATTATTTTATCTTCACTGGGGATTTTATTTGAGATCAACTTTTTATTCAGAAAAAATTATTTATTTATTATTATTATTATTATTATTATTTTATCTTCACTGGGGATTTTATTTGAGATCAACTTTTTATCCATCAAAAAATTATTTATAATTATTATTAATATATATTATGTATATGGATGAATGGGGCCTTTCAAAAGGGTCCCCGTGATGACTCATTGGGGGCAGACAATGAAGCATTGTTCAATGGCCAGGTGCACGAGGGAGGAGGTGCTTTCAAGTATAACGACCAACCTCATTCAACCATGATGTCTTTGGATGAATGGGGCCTTTCAAAAGGGACCAGGTGCATTGAATCCCCGTGATGACTCATTGGCACAACACAATGAACCCTTTCAAAAAGAGTACGATGGCAACAGCTGTTTGGATTGGGGTCACGCAAGCAGCAGATGCCCGCTTTCGGGTATAACGGCCAATCTCATTCAACCATGAAGTAGCTGTTGGATGAATCATTGGGGTGGAGCAATGATGCAATATTTCCGAGGCAATATTGATTATTAATAAACTTTAAAAATTTCTACGAGGGTCCTGGCACCAAATTCTTTTTACAGGTGACTGTAATATGGGAGGCCAGGTAAGTCCATTTGAGATTACTGTTCGAAAGAGTTCTGATCTTTGTGAATCCAGAAGCGGGCAATAGAAGATTACATGTTCAACCGATTGTATTTCAGTTGTATCACAAGGACAACTTTCGGTGGTGGAATGTTTATATTTAAAAAGATATTGGTTTATTCTTGCATGTCCAGACATAATTTGAGTTAGCTTGCTATTGTGTGGAATTATTGCATTTAGACGATCGTTAACTGTTGGTAAAAAGAGTTTAGTCGTTAAACCTTTCTGTGAGCTAGTCCATTCATTTTGCCATTTTCGGAGTATATTTTCACGGATTTCACTCTTTATGTGTGATTTCGGGATATCTTCAAAATCGTAAGGCATTTCTGAAAGAGCAGCTTCTTTGGCCAATAAATCAGCCCGTTCATTGCCAATATTACATGAATGTCCTTTGGCCCAATAAATATTTATAATTTGATTTCTTGAAATTAGACCCCAAAGCTGTTTCCGGATATTTTCAATAACGGGATAATGTTTCCTTTTATTACTTATTTTATCTATTGTTATTTTACTATCGGTATATATGTTAAAATTATAATTTATGAAATTTCTGTTTGAGGAAATCCAAAGTAAACTTTTAAGTATGGCAAAAGCTTCAGCTTGATTATTCGTACAATGGGGGTGCAATTTAAATTTATTTTCAGCAATAGTGCGCCCATCCTGAAAGATAACGAAAGCACAACCGATGTTATTTGACATTTCACTTCCATCAGTATAAATTTCAATAGGTGAATCACTTTCACTTGAAGTATTAAATGGTACATACTTACCAGGATGAAGCCACAAATTTGAAGGGAGCTCTGTGTCTATTTACGTATCTATTTCTGTATCAGGATCTGATTCAGAGCTTAAATCCATATTGTCAGACATGACAAAATGAGAAAGTACGGAACACGAAACGTTCTTTCTGAATGTCGTGAAACGTGATGAAATACTGCACGGCAATATGCGGTCACCCTGCTTCACGTAGTTTTTTCCAGAGCAATGTCGCCTGACCTGTGCAGCACGCCTGCGTCTCAATGTGCGCTTTGGCTAAAACATCAAAGTCGGTCAGCATAGATTCTGCACCTTTCGACAGCCGTGCCAGTTCGCATCAATTTTCGGTTAAAAAAATTTCCTGGGCGCCACAGCCCCTCAATAAACTGGTAAGTCTGCCTGGATTCCTCTCCTCTTTCACGACTGAAACTCTACTCATTTCTTACAAAACCAAAAATGTCGAAATAAGGAAGCATGGGGAGGGCAAAAGCCCCCCCCCCCTCCTACACACACACACACACACAATTTCAGCTAATATTCTACTACAATATATTAATGTTTAATTCTTTAACGAAGAAAAAAAATCAAGCTTTTCTTACAGAGTTCTCACACGCTCTGCTCTACCCTTTTTTCCTGCTCAAAAAACCTCAAACTCCCTCTGCGTTGCCACAATCGAAAAACTAAAATTCACAAGCCTACCCCTGAACCAATCTAAATTCACAATTTTGGATCTGTCCCTCCTACAGACACGCTTCACCTGTTTGATTGGGTCAACATATCTGACCTCTTTACAGAGAAAATAGCTCCAGAAAATTCCTAGAACTAACGTGGGGCGCACTAAAATGTTCTTCTGCTAGGAAAGACAATAAATATATTTTCCTTTTTCGCACAAGAAAATGTCATACCGTAACAAAACTGCCTTACATTATTGCCGTACATTCAAAGACAAATAGTTTTTATGATTCTCAAGAGAACATTCAATTCCCCGTAAAAGCAAAAGTAACAATGGTTTAAATTGCCGTAATAAGCCGAACAAAAGCATTTTAAACTAAACTTAACTAAGAGCTTTTGCTGGGGGGGGGGGGGGTTACGATACATTCGTCGAAATACTCTGCTTATCCCGTGAGGCACAGAAAAACTCGCAGCTGCAAACATGAGTCAGCTTAAAAATTCCAACCCGTTAAGCTTGGCCGAGCCCAGGCAGGCAGGGGCTGTCCAAATATTTCTGAGTCAGCTTAAAAAACGTCAATGCTATTTCTCTTCTCCTTACTGAATCTACTTTTATTGCTTTATTTTTTCCTTCCTTTTCCATATACTTATTACGCTTTGAAAAAAAAAATCTTTAAATGACTACGCAATTATTATTATTTAGCTATAAAAAAAATATGTTTGTTACGAGATCATGAAAAAACCTCGTAATATTATGCTTTCTTCAATTACCGCGCTATTGTAGTACATTCTTGTATTACTTCGAAGCATCCTTTATTCATCTGATCGTTAAGCTAGTCGACGGGAGATGTTGGCAGACCTGGGTGTGAATCCAGTTCACGCCATTTGGAGGTTTCCGTGGTTTTCTCGGAAATTGAAGGATGTATGGGCTAGGATCCATTTGAAAGACACCCCCAGACATACACACACGGAGGGACTGCTTCACAGGTCTTAGGACCCAAGCATACACAGAAAAAAAATGTTGGAACAACAAAATTTTGTTGAGCGATAAAGAAAAAAAAATTTCGTTTAACAAATTGTTTTGTGGTATCAACAACATTTTTGCTGTTTAAGCGAAATGTTTTGTTGAAACAATAAAATTTTGTTTACATAAACCAAAACATTTAGTTCATTTGTCTTAACATTTTTTTTTTTTTTTTTTTTGTCTTTTTGTTTTAACAAAACATTATTTCTGTGCAGTGAAATCAGCCGTAATCCAAAAACACCTTTTATTCAGCATCTCGTATTTAAAATTTTGTTTATAAATTCATAATTATATCGATATCCTTTCTTATCTCTAAAATATTTTACTTTATTTTTATCATCCTGGAATTTCAAAAAGATTTTTCAAGACATTTAATATTTCTCAGAAATTTAAATATTCAGTGAAGCAAGTTAAAATGCATTTTCTAATTTAATGTTGAATTAGTTTTTATCTGCCAGTGTCACTTTCATTCCCGACATTAGATGTGAAATCTCAACGTGCTCCTTCTTCTATATACTGTTTCTTTCATCATAATACTGTCTAAACATTTAATTTTTAATATACGCTAATTTGTTTATAAAGATTTTTTGGGATGAATTAAGCTAT
The DNA here is from genome assembly GCA_963930645.1 of Salticus scenicus. NCBI lineage: Eukaryota > Metazoa > Arthropoda > Arachnida > Araneae > Salticidae > Salticus > Salticus scenicus. Next base: position 139,900,723 of record OZ005657.1, read on the forward strand.
TTTAACTTAAAACAAAATGAAGCAGAAATTCAGCCCCACCAGATATTATTGCGTTGTTAAAGTTTGCATGATTATGCTAAATAGCCAGTGACAAAAAGCCCAGATTCATGATATTTTTTAACATCCTTTCTGAATTTTCAATCACAACCCAAATCCTAACAAAATTTTATAGCAATGCTGTTTATCAAGTATTAAAGTTTTATTACTGTTATTTTAAAACTATTGCAAATACTTCTATTATTCTACTTTAAAACAGACCTGTTTCCCCTCAGAATCTATAGTAATTTAATCTTGTTCTCATAAACATCTAAAATCATCATAAAATAAATTACTAGAAGAGCAAATAGAACAGATACTTTAAACAGTAAAACTATTTATTAGAATCTGATACTTTGCTGTAACAAGACAGACAATTACTAAGTTAAATATCGAATTATGAACATGGATATGTTTTACATAACATATAAATATAACATTAATAATTATAAGATAAAAAAAATTTTTATAAACCATGTTTTTAAATTTTCTGTTGAATCATATAAACGCTACTGAAGGCAGCCGGAACCCCAGCAATTGGATAAAAGTATTAAAAAATTCCTTGCTATCGTCTTTTGAGCTATTATAAAAGTTTCAAATGGCTATCTAGCCGGGAAGTTAGTTAAAAGTTGATTGCAAGCTTTGTACTAGAAACGCTGCCGAAGGCAGCAGGGTCCCGAAGCAATTGGATAAAAATATTTTTAAAAAGCATTTTTACCGTATTCTGGACTATTCCGAAAGTTTCCAATGTCTAGCTACTCGGGAAGTTAGTTAAATAAATTTTCTGTTGAATCATATGAACGCTGCCGAATACAGTAGGGACCTGAAACAGTTGACTAAAAGAATTAAAAAAAATGTATTGCCTCCGTGTTCTGAACTATTGTGAAAGTTTCAAATGTCTAGCTAGTCAGGAAGTTAGTTAAATAAAATTTCTGTTGAATCATATAAACGCTGCCGAAGGCAGTAGGGACCTGAAGCAGTTGACTAAAAGTTTTTAAAAAAGTATTGTCACCGTGTTATGAGCTAGCCTGAAAGTTTCAAATGTCTAGCTAGTCGGGAAGTTAGTGAAAAATCGGTTGCAAGCCTTGTACTGATGACGCTGCCGAAGGCAGCAGGAACCCGAAACAGTTGGCTAAAAGTATTAAAAAAATGTATTTTCACCGTGTTCTGAACGATCCTGAAAGTTTCAAATGTCTATCTAGTCGGGAAGTTAGTGAAAAATCGATTGCAAGCTTTGTACTGGTAACGCTGTCGAAGGCAGCAGGAACCCGAAGCAGTTGGTTAAGAATATTTAAAAATAGCATTTTCGCCGTGTTCTGAACTATTCTGAAAGTTTCAAATGTCTAGTTAGTCGGGAAGTTAGTTAAATAAAGGTTCTGTCGAATTATATAAGCGCTGCCGAAGGCAGCGGGGCCTGAAATAGTTGACTAAAATTATTAGAAAAATGTATTGTCACCGTGTTGTGAGCTGTCCTGAAAGTTTCAAACATCTAGCTAGTCGGAGAGTTAGTGAAAAATCGATTGCAAGCTTTGTACTGATAACGCTGCCGAAGGCAGCAGGAACCCGAAACAGTTGGCTAAAGGTATTAATAAAATGCATTTTCACCGTGTTCTGAACTATTCTGAAAGTTTCAAATGTCTAGCTAGTCGGGAAGTTAGTTAAATAAACTTTTTGTCGAATCATATAAGCGCTGCCGAAGGCAGCGGGACTTGAAATAGTTGACTAAAATTATTAGAAAAATGTATTGTCACCGCGTTGTGAGCTGTCCTGAAAATTTCAAATATCTAGCTAGTCGGGAAGTTAGTTAAAAATCGATTGCCAGATTTGTCCCTGACAAACCCACAAACAAACAAACAAACCCACAAACAAGAATCGAAGTTAATAAAAACATGGTAAAATGGCTTTTGATAACAATAATAATAGCGATGTGATACCATTTTTTACGACATAATCCCTACGTATGTCTTCTGAACATGTTAAAAGTCTTTATTATTATTTAATTTTTGCAGTCATGCTCTAGAGAAGAAATAAGGAAATTATATTACATGCAAAGGGGGGAGGAGAAGTATGGAGAATATCTCCATTCCAATTGTTTTGCCAGCGCTGATATTCGGACCGGAGATCTCGGAGAAGTAACGCAGCTAGGTTTCCGTCATTTTTTTTCATCGAAGAGATCTACTTCTTCAGGTTCGGTATCAGGCTCCAGGGAGAGTGAGGGAAGCAAAAAAAAAAAAACCCAGTCCTTTCAGTCTTGGCCTCTTCTTCCTTTTTTTATTAGCATATGCTAATTCTTTGTTGCTAGGAGTGTTCAAAAGACACTTTTTTATTGGCAGTTGGTTCCCTCTCACTTTATTACTCATTGGTCGTTCTGGTACATTATTCCTTTTCATAGAATCCTTCCTTTTTATTTATTTTCCCATTTCTGTTTGTTTTGTTATACATTTATTTTCAATGTGATTAATTTTTGTGTAATTCATCCCAACAACATTATATGTTAAAAATGTCTGCAGAATTACTAAAATGTTAACCCAGAGTCTGTAAATTTACCATATTTCCCCGTTAAAAATAAATAATTGAGATTGTCAATCTTTGTTCTATATTTTATTAATATTTTTGTTGTTTTATTTTTAAACTTAAATAAATAAAATAAATTATAAAAATAAACATTTCTGCTTCAGAAAAATGTTCATAAACCCGCAATATACACCTTTTAATAATTAAGAAACATAACATTTGCCACTATGTATATACATAATAGATGTTTTATCATATCCGTTTACTATTCTCTACAATTTTACATCATACTTGAGATAGTTTTCTGCGCACATTTCATGATAAGTGCTTCAGAGTTATTATTTAAACACCACGCTTTTGTAAAAATAAATCAAGGACTAGATACCAGAACAAAAACCTCTTAGATGTATTTTTAAAATATTAATTATTTTTTGAAAAGATGTGATTTTTTCTTTACCATTCATTTTTTTAGTATCATGAATTCTGCTCTCTATTAAAACAAGATAATACGTCAAAAATAAAATAGGATATTATAAAATTTAAAAACGTTATGTACTTTATTTTCTGAAATAGTGTAAAAAAGTTAAATAATAATTAACTGCTTAACATTCCGTTCTTTTTTTTATTTGCTGTTATAAAATGTTTTACATTTTTTATGTCTTTTTAATCTTCATTAGTGATAGAATAAAATACAGTAAAGCGCCGATTATCCGAACCCGTCAGGACAGACCCTAGTTCGGATATGCAAAAGTTCGGATAATTGGACAGACAATTTAAGGTATATTTGTGACAATAGAAAAACCTTCACACTTTATCCAGACTTAGGACTGGCAGCACCAATTTGTGCTGGCGTGTTTAAAAATTGTTTTTCTTTTTTTTTTTTTTTTCGTCTTGACATTTTTTCATTTTTTTTTAACTTGACAGAATATAATTTAATCAAAAAAGCTTTTGATTTTAGCTTGCTTCAAAGAAGACATTCTTTTAAAAGCTGCCATATCACGAATTCTTCTTAAACATGTTAATTGAATAGGATCTGCGTCCTTGCCATTTCATAGATTTTTCCAAACATTCAAATGCTTCGTTATGCGATGGACCTGGGTCTTTTTAAAGCATTCGTTTTCATTTTCTTCATTTATTTTTTCATCTTTAACCTCATCCACAATATCATCATCATTTAAAATCTCATATCCAGGGTCATGTACATCACTATTTAACCATTCGTTAATTTCATTTTCTTCATAACTTAGGATTCTTCCCATCTCCTTTATTGTTTTACATTCCTCATTTTCTTTACTAGATTCTTCTAATACACTATCCTTTTTTCCTTTATTTAAAATTTTATTCCAAGCCTTTTTTAATATTGATGACTTACTAGATTCCAAAAATCAGCAGCCATAATGCAAGAATCTTTCAAATTAATTTTCGTATGTTGTGAATCAGAATCTTCCGTTTCGTCTGTTAAAAGGAGCTTTCTTAACATTTGCTTTCTGTAAAGTCGTTTGAATGTCTCTGTCATAGTTTGATCCATGGGTTGAATTAGAGATGTAACCATTAGGTGGCAAGAACTGTACCCAGAATTTTCCATTTTCACGTTCAAGGGTGTCTTCAGACGGATGTGAAGGGATATTATCCATAATTAATAGAACTCTACCTGTTTTCATTAAATTTTCTTGATGCTCTTTAACTTTAGGAATGAAAGTGTTATCGTACCAATCAGCAAAAATGTCCATATTCATCCAAGCCTTTTTCTGAGAAGTGTAAATAACTGGTAAAGTTTCCAAATTTTTGAAGCTTTGAGGCTTCTTTGAGTTTCCTATCACGAACAGTGGCATTCGATGATTTCCTGTTGCATTTGCACACGTGAGAATCGTTAGTCTTTCTTTATTTAATTTATTACCAGAAGCGTTTTTTTTTCGAATCTAGAAGCTAATGTTTTTCGTGGTAGAGATCTTCAAAAAAGGGCCAGTCTCATCTGCATTATATATGAATTCTTCTTCGCATTTTTCGGCTTCAATAAATACCGTAAATTCTTATATGAATTTTGTAGCGGCCTCCGCAGAAGCAGACAATTTTTCGCCATGTAATCCGATTTCTCGTATACCATGGCGTAACTTAAAATTTCGAAGCCACCCAGAACTTGCTTGAAATGTGTTTTCTCCATTCAGCTTTCTTTTGAAATCTAGTGCCTTCTCACATAATAGGGTCCAGATATTGGATGAGCGTTTTTGAAGAAACCACATGTACAAAGCTTAATCAACTTTATCATCGTAAGATCTTTTCATAGATTTTCGTTTTAAGCTTCCTTCCTCACTTTCAAGTGCCTTTATAAAATTTCTAATTGAATTCTGATTCTTTTTAATTTCTGATATCGTAGACTTTCCTACACCATACTCCACTGCTAATTTTGTACCTGCTTCGCCATTTTTAAGCCTTTCCAATATCTGTACTTTTTCTCCCAATGATAGAACAATTCTTTTTCGCTTGCCAGTAGTGCTGGACGATATCAGAAATTAAATATCGCGATATATCACCAAGTTAATATCGATATTAGTGATATATTGCGATATTTCTTTCAAGGCAGGAAAAAATAGACATTTGTTATTTTTTAAAGACATATGCACACGAATTTTAAAGTGTACAAGTATAGAGTGTTTTTCATGTATTTTCTGGTATATTACTACCATAACTTTATCATAAAAAAAAAAAAATCATAAAAAGTGAATTAATGTTTTGTGTTTCTTATAACTTATACTATTGCTTTTTAGTATACCTCTGTATAGTTTATCCTCTATTCTTCCCATTTTAAGCTTTAATTATTTTAAAATCATAATTTAACACAGCTAATATGTGATCTGTGTTTTATTTGCACCAAGTATATCAAAATTCATAATTCTACTAAAAATAAAGCTTCAGAAAAATTGTCTTAAGATGCAGGTATTAAATAAAAATGAAAATCATTTTAAATAGTTCAGAATTGCCATTATAAATAGTTCAGAATTGCCATTGAATACACCTTTTTTGGTTGTAGAAAGTAATTTACTTAAAACTCTTATATGCATCCTAAATGTCAGTTACTTGTCATTTTTATTTTTGTATCCTCTTACCAAATCATTACAATATCTTTTAAATATATATGTTCAATTCGCATTCGTAATAGTTTCACAATAATTGAAATTTGAATTACATATTATATATATATATATATGTGTGTGTGTGTGTATTTATGTATACATTGTCAGTATAAATATTATATTATTTAAACAAAATTATGTTGAAGTTTCATTTTGTTACTTAAAGTAACTCATTTTGCATTTAAACCAATTTTATTTAACATGTACGGCTTTAAAAACAAAATAAATAAATAAATAAATAAATGGAAAGAGAAAAAATAAATGCTACATAAAAAAAGTAATAAACTATTCAATATTATATAATTCTATAAAGAAACTGTCACTGTAAAATTACTGACGATAAAACTTCATTTTACATCAGTTAGATAGCACCCTTTCTCCCTTCCCATGTTATCCAATGGGATTTTTGTCGCTTCGTTTTATAAAACTATTTTATTCAAAAATGAACTTTTTCGAATTCTGTTTTTTGAATATTACTCTTTGAACAGGTCGTCTTTTAGCTTAGTGAGCAATTTTTCGAAAAAATAAATTTAAATATTTTACTTAGAGATCCACACTTAGAGTCCATAATTTACTTATTGAAATAAAATATTTAAATTAATTTTTTCGAAAAATTGCTCACTAAGCTAAAATGCGACCCGTTCAAAGAGTAATATTCAAAAAACAGAATTTGAAAAACTTCATTTATGAATGAGATATTTTTATAAAACGAAGCAACGAAAATCCCATTGGATAACATGGGAAAGGAGAAAGGGAGCTATCTGACTGATGTACAGTCTTAATAAAAAAAAATATTTTATCGAAATATTTAATAATAAAAAAATAATATTAAAAAAATACATTCCATAATTGCTTATATTTTCAGAAGTTTTTTATTAAACGCTAAGAAAATTTGCAAAAAAACTCTTCTAGTAGATATCAGTTCAGTGATGCCAGATGGTCGAAAATTATTTCCCCAAAGAGGTCTTCAAATTTCCCCAAATCACGGTTTTTTTTTTCGAAAAAATCCCCAACTTGATGTCTACTAAAAGGGAAAATAAAATTTTTTTCAAAAAAAAAAATATCAAGCAGATTTTTCTATGATTTAAGCTCAGATTTTTCCCCAAACGAAGGCAATTTTTGAAAAAATCCCCAAATAACAATAAAGCTATTGAGTCTCTAGACATAGGGATAAATCATTACGTTACCAACATTGACAGAAAGTTGAAAAACGCCCCAGATTTGTCCCCAAAAATTTTAGAATTCCCCAAAAAAGTCCCCACAAACATTTGGTCTCCAAAATTGTCCCCAGAAGCCTCAAAACTCCCTAAAATGGGGACAAAATCCCCAATCTGGCATCACTGTATCAGTTCGGCTTTGATGATCTTTATTAAACACATGTTGAAGCATGTTATTGGCCATTTTATATCGACACTTTGAAATAGACCGATATCAATGTACCAATAGCAGGAAGGAAAGGAGCTAAAGCAGAAGATATTGTTTTTATTCGTCATATTGCCTTTTCTGTGGTTTCCATCACCTACAATATGCATGAATGTAGAGTGGGAATTCAATATAGTGTAATATATCAGAACCCATAATAGATATCTCGGATAGGGATATATCGTTTCGACTAATATCAAATCTCTTTCCTAGTAAACACACCTGCTGATTATAGGTATTGTGATATTGGAGTATGTCTGATGAGTTTTTTCTGAAGGGGTAGAACCATGACCTTGAACGAAGTCAGCTTATTCACGGGATAATCAAAGCAGATGGCTTTCAATAAATACTGTTTTTTTTTTATTATTATTATTATTATGCGGTGGCCTTTTTAAAGCAGTGATGTTTAGATTTGAGGTTATGAAGGAGGATGAGGAAGTATATGTATATGTATTGCAATAGAGATCGTTTGGCGTGGGGCTATTTTTTCTAGTTTATCAGTGAGTAATTAGAGGGAAGTAGAAAATGAGTATTAGAATAAGATATTCGGCGCTTTTTTTCTTCGGGTCTCGCTCTCGTTAGCTGTTGTATGTTGGCTGATCGGGTTTCATTCGCTCGAGTTTCGTTCACTCGGGTGCGCACTCGGCAATATCGTTAAAGGGATATATTGGAGGAGCTAGATCTTAAATATTGTTATCGGGATATTAAAAAAATATCGATACTTGGGGATATATTGATAAATAATCCAGCCCTACTTTCCAGACATCTTATTTTCACCTTCTAAATGAAATGAACCAAACTGTATCAGATCACGAGTGCAGTTACTATCTGGTCGAGATTAGAAGGATTCTGAGACAGGTCTTTTCATATTGCCATTGCTAGGGCAAGGACAGCGTTCCACGGACAGGCAAGGACAGAATTCGACTTTATTTTAGGGGTGTTCGAAAATTCCTTTTTTACCAACGCCAACATTCCTTTTACTTTCTTCATTCATCATTGTGTCCAGTGACATTGACAGTCTCTATTTTCAATACCCGTTGAAAAACTTGTCCTCCCTAAACGACTGATAAGACGTTTCCTTGGACTAATAATAACAGGAGACTTGGCGTTGGAATAATAAAACCCGAATAAACTACTACGTCAGAAACGCCAAAGAAAAATACTGGAAATGCATACAGCTGTTTCGGTAGTCTATAGCATACCGTCTTCAGTGCAAAAATGATCCTTTTTGCACTGAAGACGGTACGCTATAGGCTACCGAAACAGCTGTATGCATTTCCAATATTTTTCTTTGGCGTTTCTGACGTAGTAGTTTATTCGGATTTTAAGTTTCCTTGGACTGTTGACAGCTCTCAATGGCTTAATACCATCCATCACTATAATTCCCACAGCGTACGATTGTAAGGCATCTGGCTATGCACTATCAAAGTATCACTGAAAAGGTGACAAAAGAAGGGTAAAATTTGAAGGTTAAGTGATATGAACAGGAATTTTGTGCTTAGATCTTGATTATACTTGTACCCCCTTTTACGAAGACATTTATTCCTTTGTCCCCAATGAAACACTTATCTGGGATTCAATTTAGTATGCTAAATCTGAAGAGGAGAGGGGGGGGATTGAGAAAAATAGGATGTTTGGATAATTGGTAGCTTGGTTAGAATATTATTTTGGAGGGAGAAATACGCTGTTCAGATAATTGGAAGTTCGGATAAAGAAAAATATATAGAGAAATAGGCAGTTCGGATAATCGGCGCTCTACTGTAGCATAAGTAAGGTGACAATATACGATGTTTCTCGTACCGGAACAAAAAAAATTGGAAATTATTATAAATGCACGAGTTAATTCGTTGTAGTGCGAGAAAAATGGTTGCCCGAGTATACTCAGGCTAAAACGTTAAATGATTAACCCTCCAAGTGCTGATCGTTTCACTCTAAAGTGCTAAACATTTTTAAGGCACCGTGCAGATATATTTTTAAAAAAATTATAATAAATACAAATTTGTAACTATATATGGCATATTATGCATCAATGTATTCAGAAAGAATCGGAGAAAAAGATAATAGAAAGTTTCTTTACTTAAAAGGCTCTAAAATGGACTCTGTTTGTCAGATCTATGGTTCAACCTGCATTTCTTACCTCAAGAAACTTGACACAGTGCACCACTCTCCCTAAGAGTTTGTTCTGGTGCCTTTTGAACTTCTCCCATTCTAAGTTTATATGCTGACTGTGTTAAGCCCTCCCTCACTGTAATTAGACAACACCTCTCTTTGGAATTATATTTTCGTATTCTGTCTCATCCTCGTCATCCTCATTTCGACACTAAAAAATTTATTTCAAAATCGTCCCAGGTCCATTCCACATTTCAGCTTGAGAGTAAAAAATATTCTTGCTGGCACGTCTCATTTCGACAGTAAAATTCGTCCCCGGACGCTTTTAAATATGACTCCTTGGAACTACAAGGTAATCTCATGTCTTAATCCATTCAATGGCTTTGACAAATCTAACACTGATGCTGTCATTTTTCAGACTCTCTTCACCTCTCATTCTTTTACATATAAGGATTACATTAAAGTTTTTACAGACGGTTCCAAATCAGGTGATAAAGTTAGATGCGGTGTTCTGTCTGACAACGTAGATCTTAGTTACAATCCCCCAATTTCTTTTTCTGTATTCTCTGCGGAATTTTTAGCTGTTTAACTTGCTCTTGATCTAATTTCATGTCATTCTAATCGGAAATTTATCATCTACACAGACTCAGACTGTTCTTGATTCACTTTCATCTAGTTCTTGTAATCTCTCTTTCATGTGTGTTTTTAAAAATATAACGACCTTCTGAAGAAGGGATTTGACATTTTATTTTGTTGGGTACAAGGGCATGTAGGCATCAAAGGAAACGAGGCTGCTGATAAAGCGGCAAAGGAAGCGTCCCATTTAACTGTGCAATCCCAAATGAAGATATACAAAGTACTCTTAAATATTATCTGAAAGGCAATTGGCAAAGAGAATGAGATTACCAAATTAATAACAAGTTAAAGGAAATTAAACCACATATTACAGTATGGCCAACGCTTGCACCACTGAAAGTAGATGTTATTATTACTAGACTCAGAATTGGCCACTGTAGAATAACCCATAGGCATCTTCTCTTAGGGGAACAGGAGCCTTCATGTCCGAAATGCCATTACAGCTCACTCACCATTCGCCATATTTTAACTGACTGTCCCTGCTTACGCCATCTATACAGGCATTACTTCAACTCATCATCACCAAATCTGACAAGCCTTTTATGTATTAACCCTCATTACCATTTGACTAACTTTTTAAAAGAGACTTGCCTTTACTACGACATTTGATTTTATTTTTTACACTGTTCATCGCTTTTTACTTCTGCTTTTACCTTTTACACTGTTTATAGCTTTTTACGTCGTTTTTACTTTATACACTGTTTACTTTGTTTTTTACTATTTTCGTATTTTTGTCATTTTTTATCTTTTAATCTTTTACCTTGTCTTGTTTTACATTTTTTTTTCTCATGACAATCTGGATGGGTTTACCCATCCAGAAGCTACTTTTTTAGCCTTTGCTTTTCTTTTATCACAGTTTGGCGCAGCGTGTCCCATTGTGGATTTTGCGCTATTAAAAGGCAACTAACCAACAACCAACCTTTACTTATAAGTATCCAGTAAAAGTATAATGGATCATTAGTCATATTAGAAAAAAAAAAAAAATCCATTTTAAACGTTGGTCACAAGCACTACTTTATCTGAAATGAATTTCTAAGATATACAAAATGTGCCAAATTTCATCACAAGCACAATGATATATAATAATATAAACTTAGATGAATAATAAAAAAATCACAGGTAAAAATGTCCAACCATATCACTCGTCACAGTTTTTAAAACACATATATACGTAAGTAGAAGCCATCTTTTTTTTAGAAATTCATAAACTCTTTTACAAGTCACCAGTCTGTTTGAGATATTCTAAAAAGTAAAAAAACGAATTAGTAATGCCCCCTTCTTGTAATAAATAAATAAATGAATTAGTAGCGTATTGTGCGACCGCGAAATCTTGGCATACGACCTTGGAACAGTTAATTTTGCAGAAGGGGTTGCCGAATGAAACGCAAATGATGCTCGGCGACAGTACCTTTTTTTCCAAACAATTTTTTTTTTTTTTTTGGCTCCTATACGAGCCTATACGTTTGTTCATAATTCAATAGAAAATCGCTGAATCATTATGGATTTACGGCTACATTCAAACGGAACGCTTACAATGGAACCTATTGCTAGTTGCATGACGTCAAAATAGCAATGCCCTTAGCCCCTAAATAAAATAATAGGCCGGTGTATCACCGCCATTTTTTTACCTCCGAAGAGGACAGCATTCCCGCTTGGCGTCCTTATCGCTTCCCTAATGATTTTAAGAAACCTCGATCTGAAGCTAATCCGGTCAAGATAAGAGCAATAACTAACAATAATATTCCTAAAAACATATTTTTTTTCACAGTACATTCTCAGGATGTCATTTTATTCTGAGGATATCCTATGGATGTACTGGGGTAAAATGTGTTGTTAGGGCGGTTTCTGTTTCTTTTACAAAATGTCGCCAAAACTCAAATACACAGTAATAGAAGGTTTGTGAACACTTTATATTCACTTCTTGAATTATTATAGCAGTTTATCGCTAAACAAGCTTTTATATCTTAGTTTACTTAGCTAAAATTATGAAATATAATAAAACAAGTTACTCTAAAGAAACGTAAGATGATTTAAAAAAAAAAAATGTTTGTCGTTTGTTTGTCAGAGAAACGCGCTGGGTACATGTGGCAACCCTAAGGCAACCAAATGCCTGATGCGGCAGCTCGTATATATAGGAGCCTTAGCCCTTGCAAAATCTCATTCATGCGGAACGCTTGCAAGCAGAGACGTGAGTTTTCAAAATAACAAAAAACAAACTTATCGATTATCATCGATTAAAATTAACGATAAACCAATAGGAGGCAAGTAAACATATATCGAATACCATTCGTATATTCAACCATGTCGGTTGGTTTATATGTTTGTATACGTACGTAGAGAAGCACGAGATAACTTAAAATAAAAATGTCTAAAGAAAGATCGCATAGATTTTCAAATGATGAAATATCGTTGATGTTAACAGCTCTAGAAAATTCCCCAGTATCTAGTCACGGGAGGACTGGGTAAAGAATATAAAACCGTAAATGATTTAAAACAAGGCTGGGAGCACATAGCTTCCTTATTATCTTCTTGCAGTTTAGGTGTACAGAGAACTGGAATTGATGTCAAGAAAAAATGGCAGGACTTAAAATGTCGAACAAGAAAAAAAGCTGCTGAATTAAATGACAGCCTAATTGCAACTGGTGGAGGTGAAAATAAAATATCGCCATTAACTCCCCTTGAAGAGAGAGTAATCTCTCTAGTAGGAAGAACGGCCGTAGATGGGATTGTACCAGTTGCAGGGGATTTAACCGCCCACCAGGTATGCTTAGTTGCATTTCTTTCATTCTTGTTTGTTTGTTTTATTTATGTTTAATATTACTTTGCTTACACTGAAAGAAAAGGAGGGAGGGTTATTCTGTATTATTTAGTTTAAATAATTAATAAATCACAAAATATCAGCTTCAGTGTGCTAAATGAAAATGATTAGATTTTAAGAGGAATTGAAATGTAATAATGAGAATCCCCCCCCCCTTCCTCTAATTTGTATTGTAAATTATATTCAACCACCGTGAATATATATATGTATATAATTTTGTCAATTAATTATAAGTCATGTTTCATTATTTTGAATTGTGTTTGTTTTTTATGAAATTTATGGTTTTAGTTTCTACTTGAAAAATTTTAGTTTTTATATTAGTGTTTACCAGTACAGCAGACAAAAAAGAATGGGAATTTTACTAAGCTGTCAAAAAAAAAAAAAAAAAAAAAAAAAATAAATAAATAAAGTTTTATTTTATTTTTTTAATTGGTTATAAACTATTATTGCTTCTTGAACCCCAAAGTATTCAGCATTTAAATTTTCAATTTAAATTCTGAAAAGTACATGTTCGATTAAGCAGAGCTAATATAATAACAGGATTGGTTCAGGTATTTTTAGTCGATCAATGTACTGAAATTTATGAATTTTAAAATATGCTTATCTTCTGTAACTTTACTCTCTGCAATGTTTACTATCGAGTAAAATATCAATAAAAAATATTATACTAAAATTTAAGTAAAGCAACAGGTTCTGTATAAATGCAAATAAGAAGAAAATTATTATAAGTTAAAGAAATTAAATTTAGAGGAGCATGTTGTAATACATTTCGATTGCATCAAATAAAGCTTTAAAATATAATGCACAAAAATTGTATGCAAGCCCAATTCTTAAAGTAATGTATAATTACTCTATGTTACTCTATTAATGTACATTAAAAGAAAAAAAAACACAAATATCTCAAACATTATTAAAAAAAATGCGAGAAACATGGTGATACAGTTTTCATGTATCAAAATATATATATATATATATATATATATATATTTGACTTATTAATTTGTAATAAATTAAGATATTTTATGAGTTACAAAATAAATAAATGACTTTTTTTTTCCCCCCCATACATTCTTCCAGCTGAAAATGTTGGATTAAGCAGTAAGTACCAACATTTCTTTAGAATTTAAGTGGTTTCTGACTCAAGTAATAAGTTAAATTACAATTTCTGCAGTTCTTCAGTACTTTTTATCCCTCTTAACAAACTGCCTTATTTTATTTAATAAAATTATTAATAATTGACCAAAAACTGCTATAAATTATAGTAAATGTAATTATAAATATTTTTATTTCAACAATTTATATCAATCATGTACAATGAGTAATTTCAATGAAATTAACTACTAACTAAATGTCCCCCCCCCCCCACACACACAAAGAAAAAGTAATCTTCAAATTTTATACATACTCCTGGATTTTTAAACTCATTTCTATAAAAGAGGAAGCAAGTCATGTTAAATTAATATATAGAATACTTAAGATATTTATAATATGCTAGAATAATCTATTGAAATTTATGTATTTAGTATGCCCTGTTTTCGGCAATACTATACATAGAAACATATGTGTGTGTGAATTTGTTGTTGTATCTACTAGATATATATATATTTTTTTTTTTGGTATTCTGGACCTTTTGGATAACATACTTTTAGTACTTAATATATGTGTAAATATACACTTGATTTTAATGTGATTAAATTAATACACTGGAACTCTAACATTAGTTAACTGATCTACAAAAATATTATTTTAAACTATCTTAATCGCAATAAAAGATTGATTTCTACGTATCATGATAAAATTAAGGTTATTCACGGTCTCTTTAATAGAGCTGTTGAAAATGCTTATGCTTTAGAGTTATATTATAGAAAAATATTTAAAACATTCGAAATATACAATTTTCTATCTGCTCCATATTATTTTATCCATATTTTATTCATATTGATACTAGCTTTATGTATGCTTTTTTATTAAACTGTCTGCCTTAAGGGGAGAGATTTGATCATTTAAAAGCATGCTATAACCGCACACATACGTCTCAAGTCATATGGGGTATTTTTGGAAGTTTAATTCATTTATTTAACTTTTTAAATAAGTTTTTACTTATGTTTTGTTTCACATTTTTAATTTTTGCTCAAAGCTGGTAGACGTGAGATGCCTGGTCCGATCCCTGGTCGCGCTCATCAGCCTGGCCTTTCTGAGTTTCTCTGAAACCTGGGTGAATGCAGGCTAGGGCTTTTACGAAAGACACCCATGGAGGGCATTCCCCTCAGGCCAAGGACCCTAGTGCAGTCAGTTGCCCTTAATTCTCACAACCCAACCCTTCTTATGAATCACGTTTTAACAGGGCAAAATTTATATCATTATTTTAATATGAGAAATTCTCACTGATGAAATTAATAAAAACAGCGAAGAAAAGATGGAAAGTATAATGGTTCGTATCACTTTTATTTATTTGATCATGTATTTTCTTTGTGTACACATAAATTTATACTTATTTTACTTTTAAAATTCAACATTTGGAAACAGAACTATGTCATTAGCTTCGAGTAAGAAAGAATTCTATATTATTTATTTAAATTATTCTTATATTTAATTGAAAAATATTTTATTAAATTAATAATATATATATTCAGAGTTTATATAATAGCTTCACGGGTATCATTGAATGGTGACGTAGGTTCACAGGTATCTTTCAATGCTGATGTAGATTCACAGTCACCTTTAAATAGTAACATATCTAGTAGGTCAGGTCCCAAAATAAGGAAAAGTATGTGTCCAAAATTATTTCCCCCCCAGGAGAGGAGGATACCTTCTTCAGGTATTCAGGGGTGTCACGAACCCCGGGCCCGAGTGATCTTTTCCTTTCCCTCTTCTTTTTTTCCGCAGGGAAAAAAAAATACCTCCTTTAGGTATTCAGAGGGTGTCACGAACCCCGCGCCTGAGTGATCTTTTCTTTTCTCCTTCCTTCGTTTGTCTTACCTTTTTTTGTTTCCAAGAAGACTTTGTTTTTTCAGTGCCTATAAGCTCTTGGTCTCCTCTTGTTTTGTTATTAAAAAAAAAAAAAAAGGAAAAAGAATATATACAACTCACCTCGTTTTACTCACTTGCTTTGTTATGTTCAGACTAACCTCCTTTTTCCCCGTGTTGCTTGTTATTAAAAAAAAAAAAAAAAAAACTGTAAAATTAAACAAAAAATATCTATATACTAACCAGTAACACAATAACCAAGTTAAGTCCGGTGTTGGTGTGGCGATTGCGGGCAAAGATTTTGGTGATGGTGCCACGGCAGTCTAGCCTTGGGATCACACTGGGAGACGGGTGCCCTTGGTGAAGGTGAATCAACGGTGACTACTCGAACGAGAAACACCGGACTAACACGTCTGCCACATGTGGTGCCTGAACTGGGTCGGCGATCTGGTTGCTGGTGAGTGGTTATGGGTGTCTCAGAGAGGATTCTTCAAAACCCTTTGCGTTTGTGTGTTTGAATAAATACTCAACTTCTTTTTTTACCTTTCTCTTACTATGTCTATAATTATGGATAAATCGAATCATGCGTCTGGCTCGGGCCCAAGCTATTAAAAATTCAAGTGAGAAATCTTGGGGAGATACAGTGGAAGAGTTTTCTTCCACCCTTAATGAGACGAATGTGTCTGTTAATTGTGAGGCTAGATTTTTTGTAGTAAAGAGGAAAGAAGGAGATTTCTCAATAACATCACCTTTCTTAATACAAAAGGCGCTGCAATCTGTAATGGGGGATCCAAAATCAGTCAAAAACTTAGATCAGGGGAATTATTAACAGAATTCATAAATATCAAGCCAGCTCAGTGTTTAAAAAGATGTGCCTTTTTTGGAGACATGACGGTCACCGTTACTCCTCATAGAACTTTGAATATCTGTCGTGGTGTTATCTCCAAGTCCGACTTGCAGTTCATACCAGAATCAGAAATCCTTGAGAACCTTAAAGAACAAAAAGTTCTAGCAGTTAGACGCATTTCCGTTTTTCGAGATAAACAAATACCTACCAAACATATTTTAACAATAGCAGGGATGGAACACGGGCGCAGAATTCATACCGGAATCTGCTTAAGAAGTTTCTCTACCTATAATATCGTTGATTTAAGAAGTAGAAAATTTTCTTACATTGATAGTGGTATGAATTCTGCGCCCGTGTTCCATCCCTGCAATAGACTCTCCTAAATCTCCACGCTCTATAAAAGCCGGTTATTTCGATTGCACCATTAGGCCATATATTCCGAACCCACTACGCTGCTTCAACTGCCAACGCTTTGGACACTCTAAAACTTCATGCCGAGGAAAACTGACTTGTGCCCGTGGCAGTGCCATCGGCCATGACAGTCAAAATTGCGGAGTCCCAGTCTGTTGCGTTAATTGTAAAAATGATCACACATCATAATCAAAATTATGTGAAAAGTGGAAAATAGAAAAATAGATTCAGACCATTAAAACTAAAGAAAATATATCGTACCCTGAGGCGAGGAAAATAGTTAAATCAAGAACACCCATCATTGGAAAATCATATGCTGCCGTTACTTATATCAAGAAAACTTGTCAAACAATAGCTACACAAACTGACTCTCTAAATAATACCAGCTCTCCAGTTGAAACTGCTTTGCATAATTCTCAAACAATACAATCAAAGACTCATCAGGCTTCTAACTCTAAACAGTCTTCTTCACCCAAACCAGCTATATCAAAGAAATTTCACAACCTATTAAAAACTTGTTACCTGGTAAGGCCCATGTTCCCTATAAAACATTCAAACGACCCTTCCGTCACACACTGTAAAAAAAAACCTATTACCAGCTGCAATCTGTGATTTATTTTATCCAATCACAGAGAATTTCTTGCAAGAAATTCTCTGTGATTGGATAAAATAAATCCCAGATTGCAGCTGGTAATAGTTATTTTTTACAGTGTAGTATTGCTAAGAAAATGTTAAAAGCGCCTCACATGAAATTCAATAAAACTAGTAAAATAAGTCCTGCTAAACAAGAGGACTTAATAAGCCTTCATCCTTCTGATGGGAAAGGTATGTCTACTGCATCGCAAGATAATGACGTAGATGTTTACAAAAATATATATATAATAATGACTAATTTCATTTCCTGGAATTATAGAGATTTTATTAATAAACGAGATGAAATCAAAGACATAATCTAAGATCATCGACCTATTTGCTTTGCATTTCAAGAAACATATTTAAGACAAAATGATAAAAAAATACTCATGGCTTTAGCTGTTTCAGAAATGATATTACCCAATCTGACAGAGCTACAGGAAGGGTTGCTCATCTAGTTTCTAACAAGGTGCCACACACTAATATTAATAATATTAATTAAACACTGGTATTCAGGCCATTGCTGTTCAGATCCATATTCACATACTTGTCAACATTTGCACTGTTTATTTACCGCCAAATATGACTGTTCGCCCATGTGAACTGAATCAACTTATTTCACAACTGCCAACACCTTTTTTAATTCTTTGCGATTGAAACGGGCACAATCCACTGTGGGGTCGTTGTGATACTAACCCCTATAGACAAACTATTGAAGACTTTGTCACTGATAATAATTTATATATTTTAAATAATGGTGACAATGCATATTTTCATGCACCTTCCGGAACTTTTCATGCAATAGACCTGGCCATTTGCTCTCCAACTTTGTATCCTTATTTTAATTCCCCCATGGTGGTACCTTCTTCAGGTATTCAGGGAGAGTCATGCACAATGGGCCGAGTGATCTTTTTCTTTCCCCTCTTGCCTTGTTTGTTTTCCTATTTTTATTTAATTTTTGTTTTCGTTGCCAATAAGGTTTTTGGTACATTCTTATCGTTACTGCTTTGTTTGTTTCTTTTACTTTTGGATTCTTAATAATTTTTCGTTGCCAATAAGTTCTTGGCCCTTGCTTGTTTTGATTAAAAAAAAAAAAAAAACCTCCAAAAAAATTAAAATTTTTTTGAAAAGCACAAAAAAAGATACCACTCCCCTCGTTCTACTAACCTATTTCTGTTATGTTCCGACTCGCCCTGTTTTTGCTGTGTTGGCTGTTATTAAAAGAAAATGTAAAAAAAAAAAATCAAAATTGTAAAAGGCACTAAAAAAATAATTACTAACTTTTGATCCATTAACCAAGTAAAGTCTGGGGTTAGTGTGGCGCTGGCTATCGGGCCAAAGATTTTGGTGATGGTGCCACGGCAATCTAGCTTTGGGATCACATTGGGAGACTGGTGCCCCTGATGAAGATGAGACAATGGCGACTACTCGAACGAGAAACACCGGACTAACACGACTGCCACATGTGATGCCTGAACTGGGTCGGCGACCTGGTAGCTGGTGAGTGGTTATGGGTGTCTCAGAGAGGATTCTTAAAAACTCTTAGTGTTTGTGTGTTGGAAAAAACACTCACCCACTTTTCCCTTTTTTCTCTTATGGCTACAAGTGAAGGAATTTCGATTAATGCGTCTGGCTCGGGCCAAGCTAATCTAATTCAAATGCTATTTATTGGGCGGATAGGATGGAGGGATTTTCTTCATGTTTAAATGAAAAGAATATTTTTGATTGTAGTGAGGCACGTTTTTTTGTTTTAAAACGAAAAGGAGGAGACTTCTGTAAGATATCTCCATTTTTGGTCCAGAAGTCCTTACAGTGAATGGTAGGTGAACCGAAAACTATTAAAAAGCTTCGTTCCGAAGAGTTACTGGTAAGTGGCGAATAGCAATCTAGCTACAAATATAAGAAAATGCTCAAACTTTGGAAATATGCCCTTTACTGTAACTGCCCACAGAACATTAAATACTAGCCGTGGAGTCATCTCTGAAACTGACCTACAATATGTATCGATTTTGGAGAATCTTAAAGATCAAAACGTTATTGCTGTTTGCCGTATCTCAATTTTTCCAGAGGGCAAACAAATTCCCGCCAAATATTTAATTCTTACAATCGACTCACCGAAACTTCCACAATCAATAAAAGCCGGATATCTAAAATGCCCTATTAGGCCATACATTCCAAATCCCCTGCGATGCTTTCAGTGTCAACCTTTCGGCCACTCGATGAACTCTTGCCGTGGTAATGCAACATGTGCTCGCTGCAGTACAGTGGGCCATGACAGTAGAAATTGCGAAGCTCCTGTCTGCTGCATTAACTGCAAAAAATATCATCCCGCAAATTCAAAAGCATGTGAAAAATGGAAAAAGAGATCCCAACTGTCAAAATAAAAGAAAACATTTCATACCCTAAACCACGTAAAATAGTTGAATCCAGGAAACCTACCATTGGTAAATCTTACGCAGCTGTTACCTCGAATAAAAAAAGTTATCATACAATAGCAACACAGACTGAATGCCTCAACCAAACCAGCCAGCAAACAACTACGTTAAAAAATAACACAGTACAACCAAAATCTAATCTAACTCCTCACATTTCACAGTTGCCCTTTGCTAAATCTACAGTGCGTAAGAAAACTACACAAAATTTGAAAAAAGTAGTATCTGACAAAAGCCATAGTTCTGTGTCTTATAATTCACCTTCCAACAAAAGTATGACTAAAAAAAAAAAAAGACTTTTTTAAAATCGACCACAAATGCTCAGAATACTAATAATTTCAGTAATATTTCACAAGATGATTTTATCATCCTCCATCCCTTGGAAAGGGAAGACGATATGTCTACTACATCAGAGACCAATAACGTAGATGTTCTGATCTAAAAAAAAAAAATCATGACTAATTTCATTTGCTGGAATTGCCGAGGTTTTAATTATAAACGACACGACATCAAAGATATTATTTTTTAATCATAGACCTGTTTTTTTGCTTTCCAAGAAACTTACCTTAGATAAAATGATATCATTAATGGTGTAGGTCTTTTAATTTCTAATAGTGTTCCACATACAAACATTCCTTTAAATACCAACTTACAAGCAGTTGCAATCCAACTGCACATTCGTAGGTTAATTACCGTTTGCTCTATCTATTTACCACCTAACATGCCTATGAACCAGCATGATCTCAACAGACTCACTGTACAACTTCCTACTCCTTTGATAATTCTTGGTGATTTTAATGGACATCACCCACTTTGGGGAAGCCCCAATATAAATTCCCGTGGACATACTGCTGACAACTTCATAAACGATAATTCTTTATGTATTTTAAATAATGGAGAAAACACATATTTTCATGAATCATCCAGAACTTTTCATTCGATAGACCTTGCTATTTGTTCTCCTATTCTCTATCCAAATTTTAACTTCTTTGTTAGTGACGATCTACATAATAGTGACCATTTTCCTATTTTTTTAACGCTCCATAATTTTCATCAAACTTATCCTGGGAATCCCCATTTTATTTATGACAGAGCTGACTGGGCTAAATTCACTTTAAACTCTTATATTACTCCTAATATGATAGAAGGTGATATTAACAATGCAGTTATGAAGTTTAGCCATTCTGTTATTCAAGCTGCTAACTTACATATCTATTCCCAAATCGTCTGGTGCTCAAAAACACCCCTCGAAGCCTTGGTGGAACGAAGAATGTAAGCTTGCTAAAAAGAAACAACAGAAAGCTTGGAGCGTTTTCCGTAGGTACCCCACTACTAACAATCATATCCTTTTTAAGCCGGCAAAGGCATATGCACGGAAAACTCGTAGAAAAGCTTAGAGGGAATCCTAGATAAACTATGTCTCTAGCATCATCCCGAATACTAGTAGAAAGCAAATGTGGCGTCTTGTCAAAAAAGCAATGGGCATTCACACTAATCAAAGTATCTCATTCCTCAAAGTTAATGGTCAAACCGATACCTCCACTAAAATATCGCTAGTATTATAGGGAAATCCTTATCTCTAATTCAAATTATTACACTGAGCCTTTTCTATCTTACAAACGTAATTCTGAATAATCTATAATTACTTTTAGCACCCAATCTTCACAAAATTACAATAGTCCTTTCACAGAGAAGAAATTAAGAGACAGTCTGAAACGTAGTCATAATTCTCGTCCAAGACCTGATGGATTACGTATGTTATGATTAAACACTTATCCGAAGACTCCCTTAAAAACCTGATCAAACTTTACAATAGAATCTGGACTGAACAATTATTTCCTACTGCATGTCACGAAGCTATTATTATTTCACTCCCTAAACCTGGTAAAGATGTAACTAATCCCAAAAATTATAGGCCTATCGCTCTAACAAATTGCTTATGTAAATTCCTCAAGAAAATGGTAAATACTAGGTTGGTATTTATCCTTGAAAAAAAGAACTTAATCTCTTTTCGGCAAAGTGGCTTTCGACGTGGCCGTTGTACTACTGACAACATCCATCTGCTAGAAACCCAAATACGAAATACTTACCTCAAACGTAACCATTTGGTGTCGATCTTTTTTGATATGGAAAAGGCTTATTATAAAACCCGGCGCTACGGAATTTTAAGAGATCTTTTTAATTTAGAATTTCGAGGTAATCTTCATATTTTTATTGAAGATTTTTTAAGTATTCGACGTTTCCAAGTGCGTATATTGGTTCAGTATATTCTGATTATTATTTTCAGGAGGAAGGGGTGCCTCAGGGCAGAGTTTTGAGTGTCGCACTCTTCTCTATAAAGATAAATAATATTCTCAACCAACTGCCAAAAACGTTTGGGCAGTCTGTATGTTGACAACCTGCAGATTTCTTCTCATGGAAATAACATGGCTTTTATTGAGCGTCGGTTACAACTCGCTATAAATCTGATCACTAAATGGACACGTGAAAATGGTTTTACTATCTCTAGTGAAAAAACACAATGTGCGCATTTCTGTCGCAAAAGGAGTATCCATCCTGATCCAGAAGTTTTTATAAATGACGCATTAATTTCTATTGTTGACACTGCTCGCTTTTTGGGTGTTTATTTTGACAAGAAACTCACTTTTATGCCTCATATACATTTGAGGACTAAATGTATCAAAACATTGAATGTTTAAAAAGTACTATCGAATACTTCTTGGGGTGCTAATCGCCCATCTTTGGTAAAAATATATCGCACCACTATTCGTTCCAAGCTTGACCATGCCTGCTAGATTTACGGCTCCGCTCCCTTTCCGTATCTCAAAAAACTAGGCACAGTGCATCATTCTGCTCTTAGAACTTGCTCCGGTGCTTTTCGCACTTCCCCTATTCAAAGTTTATACGTCACATCTTGACACTAAAGTTCGCCAGCGTTCTCATTTACGTCTGACTCCTTGGAATTCCCAGGTTGTTTAACTTCGCCCTTTTACTCGTTTCGAAGGGCTTCATCCCCCAGGGGGGTACCTTATTCAGGGGGAGTCACGCACCCCAGGCCCGAGTGATCTTTCTTTCTCTCTTTTTTTTTTTTTTTTTTTTTTGTCCTTCTACCTTCCTTTCTTTTATTTCCTTCAATTTTGTTTTTGTTATTTTTATTTATTTATTTCTTTTTGCTTATATGTTTTTGGCATTTTTTCTTGCTTGTATTTTTGGTTTTACGGCCAATAAGGGTTTGGTACTTGTTCTTGTTTTTTGTTCATGAAAAAAAAAAAAAATTGAAAAAAAAATTAAAAATTTGAAAAACTTGCAAAAAATGAAACTACTTACCTTGTTTTACTCACCTTTTTGGGTTCTACTTACCTTGTTTATTTTCACTCACCTTTATTTTTTGGTCTTGTTCTTGTTGTTTATACTAATATTACTTAACTTCTAAAACATTAACCAAGCTGAAAACGGTGTAGATGTGGCGCTGGTTATTCGGTTGGAGATTTGGTGAGGGTCTCACGGTAGTCTAGCTTTGGGATCACACTGGGAGACTGGTGCCCTTGGTGAAGGTGAGACAACGGTGACTACTCGAACGAGAAACACCGGACTACCACGACTACCACATGCGATTCCTGATCTGGGTCGACGGTCTGGTAGCTGGTGAGTGGTTATGGGTGTCCCAGGGAGCGATTCTGAAAACCCTTTGCTTTTCTGTCTGTTCAAGAAACGGGCTGACTTGTGGGACTAAGGAAACCCTGGACCCTTTTTTCTATCTCAATATGTCGACAAATAAAGGAAATACGAATAATGCGTCTGGCTCGGGCCAAGCTATCAAAAATTCAAATGAGAAATCTTGGGCGGAAAGAATGGAAGAGTTTTCTTCTACTCTTAACGAAAATAATGTATTTCTTAATTGCGAGGCAAGATTTTTTGTAGTAAAGAGAAATGAAGGAGATTTCTTTAAGACCTCTCCATTTCTGATTCAGAAATCATTGCAATCGATAATGGGTGATCCGAAGTCTGTTAAAAAACTTGGATCTGGTGAACTACTAATTGAGGTCGAAAATAACAAGCAAGCTAATAACTTAAAAAAAAATGTACCCACTTTGCCAATATACCAGTCACTGTAAGTATACATAGAACATTAAATATCTGCCGTGGTGTGATTTCTGAACCAGATCTACAATATATTCCAGAAAGTGAAATACTCGATAATTTGAAAGACCAAAAAGTTATTGCTGTTAAACGAATTTCAATCTTCCGTGATAATAAGCCTGTTCCCACCAAACACATTATTTTGACAATAGACTCACCTAAACTTCCCCAATCAATCAAAGCTGGTTACCTTGAATGCCCTATAAGGCCATATATCCCTAACCCTCTAAGATGTTTCAATTGCCAACGTTTTGGCCACTCAAAGACCTCTTGCCGTGGTAAGCTAACATGTGCCCGTTGCAGTGCAATTGGCCATGACAGTGAAAATTGTGAAGCCCCTGCCTGTTGTGTTAATTGCAAAAAGGATCACCCATCTTACTCGAAATCATGTGAAAAATGGAAAACTGAAAAGGAGATACAAACCATTAAAACAAAACAAAACATATCATATCCCGAAGCAAGGAAAATTGTAGAATCAAGAACACCCATTGTTGGAAAATCATACGCTGCTGCCATAGTTAACAAAAAAACATATCAGTCTATAGCAATCCAAACTGACACTGTTCCCAACACCAACTCTCCAGTTGTAACTGCATTAAACAAAACCCCAACCTTACAATCCAATCAAAAGCAGGCTTGTAACTCTTCACAGCCATCTTCATCCAAATCAAGAAACTTAAAAAAAACGCCACCAAATTCTAAAACCTTATTGTCTGGAAAAAATCTTATATCTACCTCTCTAAAGCATTCTAATTCACCCTCCCGTCTCAATATCATCAAGAAAAAGAAACTAGCAAAATTGCCCACTCCTACTACAAATAAAAATAATAAAGGAAATCTTCCAAAACAAGATAATACAATCAGTCTCCATCCTTCTGATGGGGAGGACGGTATGTCCACTGCATCAGAGGACAATGACGTGGATGTTGTAATCTAAAAAAAAAAAAAGTATGACCAATTTCATTTCATGGAATTGCCGAGGTTTTATTAATAAACGAGATGAAATCAGAGATATCTCTGATCATCGACCTATCTGCTTTGCCTTCCAAGAAACATACTTAAGACAACACGACAATGTTAAAATCCGTGGCTACCAGTGTTTCAGAAAAGATTTTATACATTCTGACAGAGCTACAGGTGGTGTAGCTCTTTTAATTTCTAATAATGTTCCACACTCTAATATCATTTTAAATACAGACATCCAGGCTATTGTTGTTCAGATCCATATACACATACTTATCACCATCTGCACTGTCTACTTACCGACGAATATGATTGTTCGACAATGTGACCTCAATAGGCTTATTTTGCAGTTACCGACTCCCTTTTTAATTCTTGGTGATTTTAATGGACACAACCAACTTTGAGGTAGTCCTGATATTAATCCTCGAGGACAAATTATTGAAGACCTAATCACTGATAATAATTTATGTATTTTAAATAACGGTGACAATACATACTTTCATGAACCTTCTAGAACTTTTCATGCAATAGACCTGGCCATTTGCTCTCCTATTCTCTATCCATATTTTAATTTCTTTGTTAGTAACGACCTTCATAATAGTGACCATTTTCCTCTATTTTTATCTTTTTATAATTTTAATGATCATCATCCTACAAATCGACATTATATTTATGACAAGGCCAACTGGGCTACTTTCACTATAAATGCAACTATCACATACGAAAGGACTGAGGGTGATATCAACAGAGCAATCACTGAAGTCACAAATTGTATCATAAATGCAGCTGATATTGCTATTCCAAAATCCTCTGGACGTCTCAGTAAACATTCAAAGCCATGGTGGAATGATGAATGCAATAATGCAAAAAGACAGCAACAAAAAGCTTGGGGAATTTTTAGGAGGGACCCGACTACTGCTAATTATATCGCATACAAAAAAGCAAGGGCAGCCGCACGAAGAATCCGCAGAATCTCCCAAAAATATTCCTGGATTAAATATGTGTCCAGCATTACCTCCAATGTAAGCAGTAAACAGCTTTGGCATCGTGTCAAGAAAGCAATGGGAATATATTCTAATCAAAGCATTTCGTTTTTAAAAGATAATGGACAAACTATAACTTCTACTAAAAATATTGCAAACACCATTGGTAAAACTTTATCTCACATCTCCAATTCTAATTCATATTCCGAACCTTTTTTGTCTCATAAACGTAATTCTGAACGTTCTTCAATCAACTTTCACTCCCACTCTTCACCAGACTACAATAGACCTTTTACAGAAAATGAATTAAAAAATAGTTTGAAACATTGCCATAACTCTGCTCCCGGACCTGATGGTGTTACCTACATTATGATTAAACATTTATCAAAACAGTCTCTTAAAAATCTCCTTCATCTTTACAATAGGATCTGGACTGAAAAAATTTTCCCTGTTGCTTGGCACGATGCTATTGTTATTCCTTTTCCTAAGCCAGGCAAAGATGCTACTGACCCCAATAATTACAGACCCATTGCTCTTACAAGCTGTATATGTAAGCTGCTAGAAAAGATGGTAAATACTAGGCTTGTTTACATTTTAGAAAAAAGTAATTTGATTTCTCTATGGCAAAGTGGTTTCCAACGAGGCCGTTCAACGGTTGACAATATTTTATTATTAGAGACAAATATCCGCAAAGCTAATGTGAGACGTAACCATTTGGTTTCAATTTTTTTCGATATAGAAAAAGCTTATGACAAGACATGGCGCTATGGTATTTTAAAAGATCTTTTTAATTTGGACTTTCGAGGAAATCTCCCCATTTTCATTCAAAACTTTTTAAGAGTCAGACGCTTTCAAGTTCGTATAGGATCAGTTTATTCAGATTTTTATTTTCAAGAGGAAGGTGTGCCTCAAGGCAGTGTTTTGAGCGTCACGCTTTTTTCTTTAAAAATAAACGATATTCTTAAACAATTGCCTCCAACTGTCCATGGGAGTTTATATGTTGACGACCTGCAAATTTCTTGCCAGGGAAATGACATGCGTTTCATTGAACGTCAGTTACAACTTGCTATAAAAAACATAATTAAATGGACAAATAAAAATGGTTTTAATTTTTCTGCTGACAAAACACAATGTGTTCATTTTTGTCGTAAACGAGGTCTTCATCCTGATCCAGAGATTTTAATAAACAACAGGCCAATTTCAGTTGTTGACACTGCTCGCTTTCTGGGTGTTATTTTTGACAGAAAACTGAACTTTTTGCCACATATTTTACACTTGAGAACTAAATGTGACAGAGCACTTAATATTTTAAAAGTGCTTTCTAATACTTCTTGGGGAGCAGACTGCCCATCTTTACTTAAAATTTATCGTGCTACTATTCGCTCCAAACTTGATTATGCATGTCAGGTTTATGGTTCAGCCCCTCACTCCTACATTAAAAATTTGACACAACACATCACAGTGCACTCAGAATTTGCTCAGGTGCTTTCTGCACGACTCCAGTCCTTAGTTTATATGCTGACTGTGTGGAGCCTTCTCTCACTGACATCAGACAAAGACTTTCTTGTGAATTGTACTTTCGCATCCTTTCACATCCTAATCATCCACTTCATTCACTTTTAAATTGTAACGATCATAATCTTTATGTGAATCGCCCATCTTGCATCCCACATTTTGCTCTTAGAATTAAAAACTTTCTTGCTGGCACCTCTCATATACATACCAAAGTCCGTTCTCGTTCTCTCTTAAACATGACACCTTGGAACTTCCAGGTTATTTCTTGTTTTCATCCATTTAAAGGATTTGACAAACCTAACACAGATGCTTCTATTTTTCAGGCCCTTTACTCATCTCATCGCTCTCATTACAAGGACTACGTCGAGATTTTTACAGACGGCTCTAAGACAAGCAATAAAGTCGGTTGTGGTGTTGTCATTGGTAACACCAGTTTTAGCTATCAACTGCCTAATTCATTTTCCATATTCTCTGCAGAGTTTTTTGCTGTTGAGGTTGACCTTAACATTATTTCATCTCAGCACAGTAGAAAATTCATTATATATACAGACGCAAAGAGTGTTCTTGATTCTCTCTCTTCTAGCTCTTGTAACCTGACTTTCATTTCTATTTTAAAAAGTTACAACGACCTTTTGAAAAAGGGATTTGACATTTTGTTTTGTTGGGTTCCTGGACACGTGGGCATTAAAGGCAATGAGGCAGCAGACAAATCCACAAGGCAGGCTTCCATACTTTTAAACTGTCCCGTTCCTTATGAGGACATTAAGCACACACTTAAAAGCTATCTCAAAAATATGTGGCAAAGGGAGTGGAATAACCAAAATAATAATAAATTGCATGAAATAAAACCTCAAATTTCAGTGTGGCCTACAATCACCCCTAGAAAATACGATGTTATTATTACACGACTACGAAACGGGCATTCGAGATTTACCCATAAATACTTACTACTTGGACAACAGGAACCTGAGTGTCCAAAATGTCATAATAGTGCTTTAACCATTCGCCATGTCCTCACCGAGTGCCCTTGCCTTCGTCATCTTTATCGACAAAATTTTAATTCATCTTCACCCACTCTAACGAGCCTTTTAGGTTTAAATCCTCATTATCATCTGACAAACTTCTTGAAGGAGGCAGGTTTTTACTTCGACATCTGATTTTATTCTTTACATTGTTCATCCTGTTTTACATCTGTTTTATTATATACACTGTTTTTATTATTTTTGATTTTATCTTGTATGTTTTACTTAGATTTTTTACTGTGATGTTTTAATGACTTTCTGGATGGATAAACCCATCCAGAAGCTACTTTCTCTTTTATCCTTTTGTTTGGCGCAGCATGTCCTACTTTGGACCTTGCGCCAAAAAAAGCTAACCAACCAACCAACCAACCATCGAAGGGCTTCATCCTGACCCAGAAATTTTAATGAACAACAGGACAATTTCAGTTGTTGACGCTGCTCGCTTTTTGGGTGTTATTTTTGACAGAAAATTGAATTTTAAACCACATATTTTACACTTAAGTATTAAGTGTGACAAAGCTCTTAATATTCTAAAAGTCCTTTCTAATACTTCTTGGGGTGCCGATCGTCCACCTTGACTGAAAATATATAGAGCTGCTATTCGCCCTAAAATTGATTATGCCTGCCATGTTTATAGATCAGCACCCGATTCTTACCTGAAGAGACTTGACACAACACATCATAGTGCACTAAGAATTTGTTCAGGAACTTTCCGTACTACTCCCGTCTTTAGTTTATATGCTGACTGTGTGGAGCCTTTTCTCACTGACATCAGACAAAGACTTTCTTGTGAATTGTACTTTCGCATCCACTCACATCCTAATCATCCACTTCATTCACTTTTAAATAGCAACGATCATAATCTTTATGTGAATCGCCCATCTTGCATCCCACATTTCGCTCTTAGAATTAAGAACTTTCTTGATGGCACCTCTCACATTCATACCAAAATTCGTCCTCGGTCTCTTTTAAACATGACTCCTTGGAATTTCCAGGTTATTTCTTGTCTTCATCCGTTCAATGGGTTTGACAAATCTAACCCTGATGCTTCTATTTTTCAGTCCCTTTACTTATCTCATCGCTCCCAGTATAAGGACTACGTCGAGATTTTTACCGACGGATCCAAGACCACTAATAAAGTCGGATGTGGTGTTGTCATTGGTAACACCACTTTTAGCTATCAACTCCCTAATTCATTTTCCATTTTCTCTGCATGGTTTTTAGCTATTGAGGTTGCCCTTAATTTTATTTCATCTCATCCAAGTCGTAAATTCATTATATATAGAGACTCAAAGAGTTTTCTTGATTCTCTTTTATCTACCTCTCGTAATCCATCTTTCACTTCAATTTTAAAAACTTACGACCTTCTGAAAAAAAGATTTGGCATCTTATTTTGCTGGGTTCCTGGTCATGTTGCATAAAAGGCAATGAAGCAGCAGACAAAGCCGCAAGGCAGGCTTCTTTTCGTTTAAACTGTCCTATACCATACGGTGACATGAAGCACATACTTAAAAGCTATTTCAAAAATATTTGGCAAAGGGAGTGGAATAACCAAATCAATAACAAATTGCAAGTAATAAAACCTCAAATTTCAATCTGGCCTACACTCACCCCTAGAAAATATGTCATTATTACTAGATTAAGAATTGGGCATTCAAGACTCACACATAAATACTTATTGCTTGGAGAACAACAACCTGATTGTCCAAAATGCCATTTTAGTGCACTAACCATTCGCCATATTCTCACCGACTGCCCTTGCTTTCGTCATCTGTATCGACATTATTTTAATTCATCTTCACCCAATCTGACAAGCCTATTAGGTGCAAATCCTCATTATCAGTTGACAAATTTTTTGAATGAGGCTGGTTTTTACTTCGACATCTGATTTTATTGTTTACAAATTCTTCTTCATATTTCACATCTGTTTTTTAATGTATACACTGTTTTTATTATTTTTGTTTTTATCTTGTATGTAGTTTTGTTTCTTTCTTCTCCTGTTTTTTTAATAACTTTCTGGATGGGTAATCCCATCCAGAGGCTATTTTTTCTTTTACCTGTTTGTTTGGCGCAGCATGTCCTACTTTGGACCTTGCGCCAGAAAAAGGCATTCAACATTCAACAATTGACTCGTTTCGACAAATCAAATACAGATGCAACTACTTTTAAAACTCTCTTTGCTTCTTATCGTTCTAATTATGCTGATTTCATTGAAGTATTTACAGATGGCTCTAAAACTAGTGATCATGTCGGTTGTGTCATTGTCTCAGAAAACACCACTTTTAGTTTCTGCCTTCCAAGCTGTTATTCTATCTTCGCTGCAGAATTTTTTGCAATTGAGGTAGCACTGACTTTTATTTAATCTTATAACCATAAAAGATTTATCATTTACACAGACTGTAGGAGTGTTCGTGACTCGCTCTCTTCTAGCTCATGTTTACCTTCTTTTATATCAGTTTTAAATATTTATAACGAACTTTTAAAAAAAGGATATGAAATTCTATTTTGTTGGGTTCCTAGCCATGTTGGCATTGAGGGTAATGAAGCAGCAGACTAGGCCGCAAAACAGGCATCAGTTACTCTTAATTGTCCTGTCCCACACGAGGATCTGAAACATGATCTGAAAAAACTTAATAAAAATATTTTGCAAAGAGAATGGGATTGTGAAAGTGATAATAAGTTACAAAAAATGAAGCCACACGTTGCAATTTGGCTGACCTTTCATCCTAGAAAATATGTTTTTATTACTCGTCTGAGAATTGGACATACAAGACTAACACACAAGCACTTACTTTTTGGGAGCATGAGCCTTCCTGTCCTAAATGTCATTACAGTTTACTTGCCATTTGCCATATACTCACTGACTGCCTTTGCCTCCGACAGTTGTAAAGACATTATTTTAATTCATCTTACCCCAATCTGACGAACCTTTTAGGTGTAAATCCTCATTATCATTTGACAAACTTCTTGAAATAGGCTGGTTTTTACTTCGACATCTGATTTTATTATTTATAATGTTCATCCTATTTTTACAATTGTCTACACTGTTTTCATGTCTACACTGTCATTTATTTTATCTTGTATATGTATTTTTGTTTCTTATTTTTAGTATGATTTTTTAATGACCATCTGGCTGGGTGAACCCATCCAGAACACGCTCCTGAATTAGATAAAAATGATAATCTAGCAGGTTTTTCACAATACCAATAACATTGCAATCCATAGTCATCCCATTTAGGTTGCTAAGAGTGTGAAAGTTACTTTTAGACTTAAGAACGGAAAAGGCTTTACCAAAAGTCTTGTTGGTGTCTGAACGGTAATTTCTCCAAGGATTTACTTTTGCTAATTTAACCTGTTTCTTGTTGGTGGCTCTTGCATGTTTTAGTTTAATTTTGACATCTACATCACCAGTTCTCTTGAATCTCCTATAGAGGGCTTTTATTTGATTTCTCATGGAACTTAGACCAGGGTTCCACCATGTCATAGAAACGGGCCTATTTTTAGATTTAATTTTATAAATTTGTGATGAGATATTTTCTATGGAGCTACTGAGTTGATCAAAAAATAAATCAAAATCATCAGTAGTAGAACAATGATTCAAATTATCTTCAAGAGGCTTAAGTTTTGTTAGTACTAGATGTTTAAATTTACCAGGCTTGTAATATTTAGTTGCAAATCTATTGTAATAAAAAGGAGGAAAAGAGGAGTTTGTCATATAGAATGTAGCGATGATCAGAGAAGGATTCTTCGACGGAGACAGACCAATTTTGAATACTATCATAAAGAGAAGGACTGGAGATAGTTAGGTCGGGATAGCCAGAGTAATCAGGAGTCCACTAAGTAGGGCGCTGGAAAAGGTCATTTAATATGCAGTAGTCCTTGGAGTTACAAAAATCCAGTATATAATAACCCCTGTCATCGTTTCTTCTATAGCCCCAAAGGTTATTTTTAGCATTGAAGTCTCCAGCAATAAGGAGATACTTAAGGTTTCTTATGTCATCTGGAATCTCTTCCAAATTATCTTCTGAGTCTGTTGATGGAGAAATGTAAAAAGAGGAGATTGTAATGTTCCCAAAATACGTTAGGATGTTCACAAACACGACGTTCTGCAGGACTAAAATTCTATTGTTTTGGATATTGTTATTAATAACAATAATGCCAGAAGTCTTATCAAACAAATAAATGAACATGCCAAGAGATCCATACAGATAAGTTTGTCGTTGAAGATATACGGATCTTGTATTAAAGCTATATCAATTTTATTACTCATTATGATATTATAAAGATTGTTACTAGCTGCTTTACAAAAATTCATATTAATTTGGACTATCTTCAGTTTATCATTTATACTTCAGCCCCCAGGGGGGTACCTTCTTCAGGAATTCAGGGGGAGTCACGCACCCCGGGCCCGAGTGATCTTTCTTTCTCTCTCTCTTTTTTTTTTTTTTTTTTGTCCTTCTACCTTCCTTTCTTTTAATTTTGTTTTTATTATTTATTTTTATTTATTTATTTTTTATATTTTTTTTATTTATTTATTTTTTGCTTATGTTTTTGGCATTTTTTCTTGCTTGTATTTTTGGTTTTTACGGCCAATAAGGGTTTGGTACTTGTTCTTGTTTATTGTTCACGAAAAAAAAAAATTAAAAAAAAAAATTAAAAATTTGAAAAACTTACAAAAAAAATGAAACTATTTACCTTGTTTTACTCACCTTTTTGGTTTCTACTTACCTTGTTTATTTTCACTCACCTTTATTTTTTGGTCTTGTTCTTGTTGTTTATACTAATATTACTTAACTTCTAAAACATTAACCAAGCTGAAAACGGTGTAGATGTGGCGCTGGTTATTGGGTTGGCGATTTGGTGAGGGTCTCACGGTAGTCTAGCCTTGGGAGCACACTGGGAGACTGGTGCCCTTGGTGAAGGTGAGACAACGGTGACTACTCGAACGAGAAACACCGGACTAACACGACTACCACATGTGATTCCTGATCTGGGTCGACGGTCTGGTAGCTGGTGAGTGGTTATGGGTGTCCCAGGGAGCGATTCTGAAAACCCTTTGCTTTTCCGTCTGTTCAAGAAACGGGCTGACTTGTGGGACTAAGGAAACCCTCGACCCTTTTTTCTTATCTCAATATGGCGACAACTAAAGGATATACGAATAATGCGTCTGGCTCGGGCCAAGCTATCAAAAATTCAAATGAGAAATCTTGGGCGGAAAGAATGGAAGAGTTTTCTTCCACTCTTAACGAAAATAATGTAATTCTTAATTGCGAGGCAAGATTTTTTGTGGTAAAGAGAAATGAAGGAGATTTCTTTAAGACCTCCATTTCTGATTCAGAAATCATTGCAATCGATAATGGGTGATCCAAAGTCTGTTAAAAAACTTAGATCAGGTGAACTACTAATTGAGGTCGAAAATAACAAGCAAGCTAATAACCTAAAAAAATGTACCCACTTTGCCAATATACCAGTCACTGTAAGTATACATAAAACATTAAATGTCTGTCGTGGTGTGATTTCTGAACCAGATCTACAAAATATTCCAGAAAGTGAAATACTCGATAATTTGAAAGACCAAAAAGTTATTGCAGTTAAACGAATTTCAATCTTCCGTGATAATAAGCCTGTTCCCACCAAACACATTATTTTGACAATAGACTCACCTAAACTTCCCCAATCAACCAAAGCGGGTTACCTTGAATGCCCTATAAGGCCATACATTCCTAACCCTCTAAGATGTTTTAATTGCCAACGTTTTGGCCACTCAAAGACCTCTTGCCGTGGTAAGCTAACATGTGCCCGTTGCAGTGCAATTGGCCATGACAGTGAAAATTGTGAAGCCCCTGCCTGTTGTGTTAATTGCAAAAAGGATCACCCATCTTACTCAAAATCATGTGAAAAATGGAAAACTGAAAAGGAGATACAAACCATTAAAACAAAACAAAACATATCATATCCCGAAGCACGGAAAATTGTGGAATCAAGAACACCCATTGTTGGAAAATCATATGCTGCCGCCATAGTTACCAAAAAAACATATCAGTCTATCGCAATCCAAACTGACACTGTTCATAATACGAGCTCTCCAGTTGTAACTGCATTAAAGAATTCCCCAAACTTACAATCCAATCCAAATCAGGCTTCTAACTCTTCACAGTCATCTTCATCCAAATCAAGAAACTTAAAGAAAATGCCACAAACTCCTAAAACCTTATTTTCTGAAAAAAGTCTTAACTCTATCTCTCTAAAACTTTCAAATTCACCCTCTCGCCTCAATATCAAGAAAAAGAAACTAACAAAATTGCCCACTCCAACTACAAATAAAAATAATAAAGTAAACGTTCCAAAACAAGATGATTTGATCAGCCTCCATGATGGAGAGGACGGAATGTCTACTGCATCAGAGGACAATGACGTGGATGTTATAATCTAAAAAAAAAAAAATGACCTATTTCATTTCATGGAATTGCCGGGGTTTTATTAATAAACGTGATGAAATCAGAGATATTATCTCTGATCATCGACCTATATGCTTTGCTTTCCAAGAAACATACTTAAGACAGCACGATAAAGTCAAAATTCGTGGCTATACCTGTTTCAGGAAAGATTTTACACAGTCTGACCGAGCTACAGGTGGGGTAGCCCTTCTGATTTCTAATAATGTACCACACTCCAATATACCTTTAAATACGAACATTCAAGCTGTTGCCATTCAATTACACTCTCATCTATTAATGACCATTTGCACTCTCTATCTTCCACCAAATGTATCCATAAACCAGCATGTCCTCAATAGACTTATTTCTCAACTTCCAACTTCCTTCTTAATACTAGGAGATTTCAATGGACATAATTCGCTATGGGGAAGCCCTAATAATAATCCCCGTGGTCAAATCATTGAAAATATTATTACTGACAACTCCTTGTGTATCTTAAATAACGGGGACAATACTTACTTTCACGAGCCTTCTAGGACTTTCCATGCAATTGACCTTGCCATCTGCTCTCCCAATCTATATCCATATTTTAATTTTTTTGCGGGTAACTACATAGTAGTGACCACTTTCCTTTATTTTTATCCTTTTATAATTTTAACGACCGTCATCCTGGTAATCCACGTTTTATTTATGACAGGGCCGACTGGACCTACTTTACTATGAAAGCTACTATTACGCAATCAATAATTGAGGGTGATATTGACAAAGCAGTTGCTGATGTCACTAACTGCATCATCAACTCTGCTAATATCTCAATTCCAAAATCGTCTGGTCGTCTTGCTAAATACCCAAAGCCTTGGTGGAATGATGAATGTAACATTGCAAAGAGAAAGCAAGAAAAAGCATGGGGCATTTTTAGGCGTTACCCAACAACTACAAACTATATTGCATTCAAACAAGCGAAGGCCAGTGCACGGAGAATACGCAGGAAAGCTCAGAAAGATTCCTGGGTTAATTACGTTTCAAGTATTACCTCCAATATTAGCAGCAAAAAATTGTGGCATCGTGTCAAGAAAGCAATGGGTATTTATACTAATCATAGCATCTCTTTTTTAAAAGAAAATGGCCAAACTATTACCTCAACCAAAAATATTGCAGATACTATTGGTAGAACATTATCTAACATCTCTAGTACAAATTCCTATTTTGAACCCTTTCTGTCTTTCAAACGTAATTCTGAACGCTCAACAATAAACTTCATGTCCCGCTCATCACCAAATTACAATACTTTATTTACAGGAAGAGAACTGAGAGACAGTTTAAAACGTTGTCATAACTCTGCTCCTGGGCCTGATGGAATTACTTACATTATGATCAACCATTTATCCAAAGACCCTTAATAACCTGCTTCTTCTCTATAATAGAATCTGGACTGAGCATATATTTCCTGCTGCTTGGCACGATGCTATTGTTATTCCTTTTCCAAAGCCTGGCAAAGATGCTACCGATCCAAAAAATTATAGACCCATTGCTCTAACTAGTTGCCTGTGTAAATTGCTTGAGAAAATGGTAAATACTAGACTGGTTTATATTCTTGAAAAGCATAATTTAATTTCTCCTTGGCAAAGTGGTTTTCGACGGGGCCGTTCTACGGTTGACAATATTTTATTATTGGAGACAAATATTCGGAAAGCAATTGCAAGACGTAACCATTTGGTGTCAATTTTTTTTTATATGGAAAAGGCCTATGACAAGACATGGCGCCATGGCATTTTAAAAGACCTTTTTAATTTGAACTTTCAGGGGAATTTTCCTATTTTTATTGAGAATTTTTTGAGATTCAGACGCTTCCAATTTCGTATTGGTTCAGTTTTTTCAAATTTTTACTTTCAGGAAGAAGGTGTACCTCAAGGCAGTGTCCTGAGTGTCACACTTTTCTCTTTAAAAATCAATAATATCCTAGAACAACTACCACAAAGTGTCCATGGTAGTCTTTATGTTGACGACCTGCAAATCTCTTGCCAGGGGAATGACATGCGCTTCATTGAACGCCAACTACAACTTGCTGTAAAAAACATAATAAAATGGACTAATAA
The DNA here is from genome assembly GCA_963930645.1 of Salticus scenicus. Classification (NCBI taxonomy): domain Eukaryota; kingdom Metazoa; phylum Arthropoda; class Arachnida; order Araneae; family Salticidae; genus Salticus; species Salticus scenicus. The sequence continues at coordinate 139,937,835 of OZ005657.1, forward strand.
GAATGATTTTACTGTTTCTATTGACAAAACACAGTGTGTGCACTTTTGTCGAAAACGGGGTCTCCATCCTGATCCACAGATTTTTATAAATGACAGACCTATTTTGGTTGTTGACTCTGCCCGCTTTTTGGGTGTAAATTTTGACAAAAAACTTAATTTTAAGCCACATATATCATATTTAAGGACGAAATGTGACAAAACTTTAAACATTTTAAAAGTACTCTTGAACACATCTTGGGGGTGCAGATCGCAATTTCTTACTTAAAATCTACCGTTCTGTTATTCGCTCAAAGCTAGATTATGCCTGAGAAATTTGTGTCAGCTCCTTTTTCTTATCTGAAAAGGATTGATACAGTGCATCACAGTGCTCTTAGGATTTGCTCAGGGGCTTTTCGAACTTCTCCAATTCTCAGCTTATATGCAGACTGTGTAGAGCCATCCCTCACTAATATTAGACAACAGCTATCTTTGCAACTATACTATCGAATTCTTTCACATCCTAATCATCCGCTTCATCCTCATATCCGTAGTAATAATGACAACCTCTTTTTAAATCGTCCATCATGCATCCCACATTTTGGTCTCAGAATAAAAAACTATCTTCCAAGCATTTCCCATCTTCCCACCAAAGTTCGTCCTAGAGATCTTTTAAATATGACGCCTTGGAATTTCCAAGTTATTTCTTGCATTTATCCTTTTAAAGGTTTTGACAAGGCTAACACAGATGCTTCCATCTTTAAGACCCTTTTCACAGCACATCGTAACAACTATATGGATTATACAGAAATTTTTACTGATGGCTCTAAGACTGTTGATAAGGTTGGTTGTGGTGTCGTTTCTGATATTACTTTTAGCTATGAACTTCCTAACTCTTATTCTATTTTCTCTGCAGAGTTTTTTGCTATTGAGGTTGCCCTTAACTATATTTCATCTCATTCCAATCGAAAATTCATAATCTATACTGACTCAAAGAGTGTTCTTGATTCTCTTTCATCCAGCTCTTGTAACCTCTCTTTTATCTCAATTTTAAAAACTTATAACGACCTTCTAAAAAAGGGATTTGACATTTTGTTTTGCTGGGTTCCCGGTCATGTTGGCATTAAGGGAAATGAGGCAGCGGACAAAGCCGCAAGGCAGGCGTCTATTCTCCTAAATTGTCCTGTACCATACGATGACATTAAGCACACACTTAGAAGCACTTTTAAAACTATATGGCAACGGGAGTGGGATAATCATCATAATAATAAATTACGAGAAATAAAACCTCAAATTGCAATCTGGCCTACCCTTATCACTAGAAAATATCATAATTACTCGCCTTAGAATTGAGCATTCAAGGATTACACATAAATATTTACTACTTGGGGAAGAGGAACCTGATTGTCCGAAGTGTCATTTCTCTGTGCTGACTATTCGCCATTTGCTCACCGACTGCCCTTCGTCATCTTTACAGACATCACTTTAATTCATCCTCACCAAACCTGACGAGCCTTTTAAGTATTACTCCTCATCATAAATTGACAAATTTTTAAAAAAATGCTGGTTTTTATTACGACCTCTAATTTTAGTATTTACACTCTTTTTTACATTTTACATCTGTTTTTATTATCTACCTTTCATTATATTTTACATCTGTTTTTATTATCTACACTTTCATTATATTTTACATCTGCTTTTATTATCTAAACTGTATTTTATGTTTTTTGATTTTCCCTTTTAGCTGTTCTTTAGACTATCTGGATGGGTGAACCCATCCAGAAGCTACTTCTTGTTTTTTATTTAATTGTTTGGCGCAGCATATCCCACTGCGGATTTTGCGCCAATAAAAGCCAACCAACCATCAACCATTTATACTTGAGCCAGAGGAGGTCAGCGTTATAATCGTTGTGAGAGTTTATTGGTCAACAGTTTTGCTTTGTACTTTTTTAATGTTGGGCAATTTCTATCGTCAGAGGAGTGATCTTCAACATTGCAGTTTATGCATTTAATTTCGCTGGCCGTACAAGCTCTGGAGTCATGCATTTTGCGCAAGTTAATTCTCCTGTACATCTTGTAACTATGTGTCCAAATCTCTGACATTTATAACATCAGACACGTTTATACAGTCCTTGACCCTTTTGGTAATTGATTATTATTTTACCTTTAGACATCAGATTTAATCTGGTAGTTCTATCGCAGTCTAATATCCAGTTTGTTCCACTCTTACCTTAAATTTTTCTTACAATATCAACCTCTTTATCTTCCAGGCCTTCGACTTCGTTTATCTCCTGATTTATGTCATCCTCCTTAATGGTATCTACATTGAATAAGATCATCCTATGGTTTTTGGTCTTTCCCAGTTTGGTTGTGGCCTTCGTAGAAAGTGTAGAGTCACTTCCAAGAACTACTGATAACTTAGTGGCTGCCTCTTGTGTGTCTGTCTTAATTATTGCTTTGCCCTCGGTATTTATGATGACATCCTTAGGTCTTTTAACCTTGTGTTCAATACTAAATTTTGATATATTTTTCAAGAGTTTTCTTCTATCGGTGTCCTTTAAGTTTGGAGTTATAATAGCCGCATAATCATCAATTGGTTTGTCTTTTGTGACTTCAAGAGCCACAGAAGCATAAGTATTAAGTTCTTTTATTTTTGTTTCTATACTAACATTTTTATCAATTTGTATTTCGTAATCCGTCTGCAATTGCTCATACTTGTCTACGTCTTTCAAGCTTAAATTCCGCTTACCAATAGAATCGACCAGTAGCATCGACAAGCTCTTCAGTCACTCTCTGGTTTGTTCTCTCCTTAACCTTGTCGGTCAACTCATCAATGTGAGATTTGACCTTAATAAGTAATTCAGTTTTGAATTCAGCATCTATATCTAACTCCTGCATGATAGAATTAAATAGTATGAAAGTTATCTGAAACACTCACCAAACAAATGATAAGATTATGTAAAAGTTTCCACGCAAGGAAAACCAAAATATGGAAAGCGTTTTAGATTTTCTAACACAATCTCCAGCCAAAAAAAAAGCTAAATCTTCATGCAAAGGTAAGACATTGAAATGAAATACTGGAATTTTAAAGACGAAATCTATTGTACAGAGTACACATTACAGGGTAGGATTGCGAGAATCATTATATTTTTAAAAATATCATTTAAAAAGGGGAATCCCCCCCTTTTTTTTCTTTGGATAATTGTTTTGCAGTCTGTGATTATCCATTTTTAACTTCTGGAACATTGAAAAAAATTAAAAAACAGAAAAATTGAGTATTTCAAACATTTGTTTAAAGAATATGCAGAAATATATATTTTATTAACAAAGAGTCACAAAATGTGGAAGCTAAAGGTTATATTATGAAATAATTTTGGTTATTCCAGTTACTGCACTTGTGTCGAGCATTCAGCACAAAAAACCAAACATAAATTTTGAAACAGATTAAGTAATAAAAACTTGAACAATTCCTTCTGCATTTCAGATGAAAATTTAGCTTCTGAATAATGAAACAGCATCGGTCCTTAAACAAAAAAGAAAAAATAAACCTCGCATTTTTAACATTTACTGGGTTTCGTTGTTTTACAATAGTTTGATTTACATATTTGTAATTCAGGAATTACCTTTTTAAGCTTCTTCTAGAATTGTCTTTATATACACACATGGACAAAAAAATTAGCGCACCAAGAAGGAGTCGTTTAAATGAAACTAAGTTTTACATACGTAATGACTACTTTGATATAAGTAAATGATAAGAAAGTAAAAAAAAAAAAAGGATAATTTATTTCAGAGAAAAAGGCAAAAGATCGGAGTATTTAATACCCTGTTGGACCCCCTCTAGCGCGAATGCACGATGCGATACGATCGGGCATTGAGGCATACAAGTTCTGTATGATGTCCTGAGACATTTCGTTCCATATTTGCTGTAACCTTGCTTCTAGTTCGTTCAAACTCGTGGGATGCCCAACTCGCCGTCCCAAATGATCCCAGATATGCTCGATTGGAGACAAATCTGAGGATCGGGCAGGCCGAGGAAGGGTAGTAACAGTGCGGAGACAGTCTTGTGACAGCCTTGCGGTGTGGGGCCGAGCATTGTCTTGTTGAAAAATGGCTCCTGAGAGCCGTTGCATGAGTGGCAACACATGTGGTTGCAAGATGTCATGGACATACCACTGGGCTGTCATGGTGCCATGGATCAATACTAGGGGTGACCGTGTATTGTAGGCAATGGCACCCCATACCATCACACCAGCTGTGGGAGCGTTTTGTGTCGCTGTAAAGCAAAGGCAGGATTGATGCGTTCACCACGGGGTCGCCACACACGAACACGATTGTCATCACTGCTGAGATTGAATCTGAATTCGTCGCTAAAGACGACCTGGTTCCATTCCGCTGCAGTCCAGTTTCCTCGTGCGCGGCAAAACTCCAAACGGAGGCGTCGATGGGTGGGCGTCATGGGCAGCACACGAAATGGGCGCCACGCTACCAAATATCCTTCAGCCAGGCGCCTTCGTATGGTTCGAGAAGACACAGGGGCCCCTAGTGAAGGTGCTACCCGTGCCTGGATGGCGGCCGATGAAGCAGTTGGCTGTACGCGTGCATTTCTTACGATGTGGCGGTTACGATATTGATTGAAGATTAAAAAATTATATTTATTACTCTAATAATTTCTAATATGATTTTTGTCCTCAAAATTCTAGTATCTTATTTCATTGTCTTGCCTTTGCATATAGTTACAGCTGTTTTTGTCTATTTGTTAATTTCATTTCTGATAATTCTTGGAGAAAAAAATCTACAAATTAACTACTTAAACTCCTTGGAACTTTCAAGGCATTTCTTTTCTTAACCCATTCAAAGGATTTGAGAAATCTAAGACAGATTCTTCTGTATTTGTCTCTTCATTTCTCATCGCTGCTCTTATTCTAATTACATAAGTGTTTTTACTGATGGTTCAAAATCACATGATCAGGTTGATTGTGGCATTGTCTCTGGTAATACTACTATTAGCTACCGTCTTCCTAATTCCTTTTCCATCTTCTCTGCAGAGTCTTTTACAGTTGAAGTAGCCTTGAATTTCATCTCATCTCATAAATATTATCATCTACACAGACTCTAGAAGTGTTCTAGAATAACTTTCATCAAATTCTTGTTCTCTGTATTTTATCGTACTCTTAAAAACATATAACGAACTTTTGAAAAAGGGATTTGAAAGTTTACTTTGTTGGGTTCCTAGTCATGCTGGTATTAGCGGTAATGAAGCTGCGGTCGAGGCAGCAAAAAAGGCTTTGACTCCAGTCAATTGTGCAGTCACTTATGAGGATTTAAGAAACAGTAAAAGAAAATTTCTTAGAAATACCTGGCAAACGGGAGTGGTAATATCAAATTAATAATAAACTACAGGAAATTAAATTGCACATTGAAATCTGGCCTACCCTTGCACCACGGAAGTATGCGATTATTACAAGACTTAGAATTAGACATACTAGACTCACTCACAGGTACTTAATAATTGGGGAACATCAACTTTCCTGTACCGAATGTCACACAAGCCTTCTTACCATTCGCCATATTTTAACAAACTGCCCTTGTCACCGTCATCTTTACAGACATTACTCTGGATCTCCTTCACCAAATCTGACGAGCCTTTTAGGTACAAGCAATCATTACCAACTGACAAACTTTTTAAAAGAGGCAGGTTTTTATTACGACATCTGATTCCATTATTTTCTACATTTTTGAACTGATTTTATTATATACACTGTTTTTATAAAATCTTAATTTGTGTTCTTTATCTACACTTTTTTATTACTTTTGAATTTGTTAAATTGTATATCCGTTACCGTTTGTCTATTGTTTATTAGTTTTAACGTGTTTGCTAATGACATTGTGAATGGGTAAACCCATCCAGAAGCTGTATTTTATCTTGTACTAAAGTGTTCGGCACAGCATGTCCTATTGTGGACCTATTGCCATTAAGAATCAAGCAACCAACCAACCAATCAAAATTGGACTTTAATTTCTCACACAACTGCAAAAATTCCCACTTAAATTGTGTCAGAATTGGAAAAACCCACTGAGTATTTTTTCTAGTGTGAAACCTGATTAATATGAATAGATTTTTAAATTTTATTTTAATAATAACATAAGATAAATAATATTAATTTAAACAATAATAGATTTATATAATAAGTAATGAATAGATATTTTTAATCCTTAATCTTCAGAAAAAAAAAAAATATGCTTCAGTACTGAAATTTTTATTTGATGAACTGGCAACAAATATGTCAGAAAGACAAAAGCTGAAGAGTTAAAATCTACAAAAAAGCAGAATTCAGCTGAAAATCTCATCCTGGAAGATATGGCCAGAGTTTGGTTATCGCAAGGGCAAATGGGACAGATGCCCCCGAGTCCTCACTCCAATTTGACCCTCAGATCATATCCAGGGAAAATATTATTTGAAAATGTTTGTGCTTTACTCAACAAGGCCCATGAAAGTAGTGAGGTAATCAATATCGGCTATGTGCCAAAGAATAATTCGTCAAGTAAAGGGCGTGGTTTGTTGGCCTACAATCTCTAAAGCAAATGATAGGATGTAATATATTAAATATTGCTGTAATATACTAAATATTTATTATCCCAGTTAACTTTGCTTCTGTTGAGTACTTAAAATCAAATTAAAAATTAATTTCAAAACCAATTAAATGAAAAGAACTTGGGTAATTCAGGGCATTTTGCAGTCTTTTAATGGGATATATATATATATATATATAAAGTAATTATTCGTGACAATCGCAGAAAATTCACTGTAAACAATTACTGCTTTTTTTCTATTAAAATAAAAGTGGTATTAAATCAGTAATTTTTTTTTTTTTTAATATAGTGGAATTATCATAATCCCACCTTCTAATGTGAATCCAGATTAATAAATTAAAAGTTACATTATAATATGTAGTCCAGAAAAATAAAGGGGAGGAGGGAGATAAAATTGAAGTTTTGTTTTTTTCAATTAGTCTTAGTAGAAATACTAACAATTTTATTCATAATTTATGCCATTATTAATATTAAAAGTTATTGTACAGTCCAATGAAAGAAAAATAAAACTGAAAATTCGATTAAATTAATGTAATTTTCCATAAAAAATTTAAAAGAATTACAGCTACTAATTTTGCTATAGTACACTTCATTATTTATACCAAAATTGGAGTGCGGATTAAAGGTTTAGCAAATTAGAGGGAGTTAACTTTATTCCTAAACTTTTCATTTTTTTATTTTTTAATAACTAAATTTTTACATAGCAATTAAATATGGGTTTTTTTATTGTTTTAAACAGTAAGTTAAAAACCTCCTGTCAAACCTTCAAAAAACAGGAATTAAAAACTATACTTTAACTGAAAAAAAAAAGTATATATATTGTTTAAAAAAGTTTATACAATATAAAAGTTTAGTTTATACAAGATATTGGAACAGAAGTCATAATCCATGGATTGGAAATTTTTTCAAAACAGCACCCAAAACTCACCAAATCTCATCATCTGTCTATATAATATTTTTTTAACGTGAACCAGTTACCATTAAGTTTTGTCAAACAATGCGATAGTGACTTTGGTTGTTATCCGATTAGTTGATCGTATTGATTAAGCCACAAATTCGGCTGCTATTTTAAAGAGATTTTGGCTGTAAAAATCTAATTTAATACTTTTGAAATGCATATTTTCTTAAAGAAATTAATATATGTATATATAGGGGAGACCCGTGTACCTAGGGCCGCTTTTTTTCAATGCCCATAAACAGAGCCTTTGACTTGTTTAAAATTATCTGATATGTGCTGTTTGTGTGGTGCATGTCCTACAGTGGACCTTGCGCCAAAAAAAGGCATTCAACCAACCAACCAACTAACTGATATGTACACATCTTTAGGACTAATTACTTCCAATTGGGATTAATATATATGCGTAAAATAATAAATTCCGACAAATAGAAGGTTTTTTAAAAAAATTCACTCATGGACCTAGGTACAACACCCTCATTGTACCTGGGGCCAGACCGCATTTTACCTTGGGCCGTTTTTTTCAATGCCCAAAAACAGAGCCCCTGACCTGTTAAAAATCACGAAACTGATATGTGCATATCTTTAAGACTATTAATATAAACACTTAAAATAACAATTTCCGACAAATAGAAGGTTTTCAAGCGAACTTAACACAATGCCCTAGGTGTACAACACGCTCATTGTACCTAGGACCAGACCTAATTGTACCAAGGGCCTCAATTGTCCTACGCCATTCTCTCAAAATTAGATTCCAGTTTGTAATGAATAGAAAATAAGGATATAAACATGTATTTTATTAAAGAAACAATATCAAGCAATATATTTATTTATCATATAATAATTATCATGTTGTTGCCTTAATTACAAACACTGAATTTTTCACTTTTTGTGTGTGTGTGGGGGGGGGATATTCTAATAGAATGTTTTTTTCTTCAAGTTCTTTTTTTTTCTGGAGTGTCTCTTGGATTTCTAGATCTCCCTGGTTCTCGGCCACATTTTTCTTTGATGGACAAGGTTTTGCTTAGGTTTGTATCTGTTCAAGCATTACACACGAAAAGATGTTTGATGGTGAAGGTTTTGAAATTTCAACAGGATTATCGGAGTCATCCAGTTCTATCATTGTTGGTTCACTTTCTTCCTGGAATATATTTTTTTGGAAATTTATGGAGGGATCTAGTCTGTTGGTCACATTTCAACTTAAATATTCATCCTCATTGAACATGTTTTGATTCACTGGCCATATGCCAGATACACGAAAGCCTGATTGGACGTTTACAGGAGTAAAGGCTGACGAATAGGGCTTGACAACATTTTCAGCAACGTCATATATAGTGATTGGTTTACCAGGGTTTTCTAGGACCCAAGTACTACAGGCTGTACTGTAGTATTTCTTAAAAGGTCCAAACACACATCTGTCTAAAGGTTGAAGCTTATGATTGATAGAGGGTTGAAGCAATATTCCTCATAAAACAATATACTTCATTTAATTTTTTCAGTTAAATTGTAACAACATGAAGAATATGATTGCAATTGTACCTAGGGCCATGAATGGCCCTAAGTACAAGGCAGCTATGTGGCCCTAGGTACAAGTTCTGATAACTACATTGAAAATGCCTTCCACTAAAAAATCCACATGCAGAGAGGACTAATTAAATATATCATTTACTACTCAATATAACATGCAAAATAATGCACTAGAAATGAAAAAAAAATATTCGACTTTTGTAAAATAGCAAAAGAGATGAACTGCAAAATTTTTCTTCAAACTATGTAAATTCTTTTTCGACATGTAACTTGTCAAAACGTTCTCCTCAAAGGTTCCAAAGTAGTTGTAAAAGTAGCAATTGGTGTTGTTACTTGCGCAATTGAACCTTAAAACTAAATATTATTCAAATAAAGTGGGGTGGCCCTAGGTACACGGGTCTCTTCTATATACTTTTTGCGTTAAAACATGTTCATAATTTCATAGAGATACATATTTGAAAGAATTTACACCCAGCTAGGCTTTGCATTTCGCGTTGATTTAAAGGCAGGGCGGTAGATGTGCCATCTGTTGCTGCAAATAAATCCTCATATAACGATATAATTTTAAAATGCAATTCCAAATAATTTTTTTCAAGGCTAAAATTATATACTTTTTAGATTTTGTCATTATAAAAAGAATGAACGTTATTTCTTTTAATTTATTTATTTTGTAGATACATTTATTAACTATGGATTTTTCGGTTATGTATGATTATCATAATTTAATTCCAACAAATTTTGATTTTTCATGTAAAATAATTTAATTCTAAGAATTTTTAACTTAGCAACAGAAAAAAAAACTTTTCTAAAATTGGGAGTAGCAATTGTCAAAGATTTAAATATCTTTTTCCCCAACAAATAAAAAGAATGAAACTGAAATTTTTCTGTTATTTTATTTAAGATTTTTTGGAATATCATTAGGTATGTAGATAGTTTCACACAGATGTTCTGCACGAGAAAGGCAAGTTTATATTCTTTCAATATGTTTTTTCAATTTTTATGTAAAATCCTCACATGTTTATATAAAATTCATAAAAAAATAGCCATAAATGTCATCACAGGAAAGAAACGTTTTTTCCAATACGGTGATTGAAAAGCAAGCACCATGATAGGCCTAATATTTATTATCTACAATTTCAGATAAACAATTTTTTTGCCAGAAAGGTAAGAGAACCCCCTCAATATATAACATTTTTCAATTTATAAAACATATTTAATGACTCAGCTCTACATAACTGCCGTGGAGTATTTTTGAACCAACAAATTAATTTTTATATTGAAAGCATTTTATTAGACTATTTAAAACCAAATTATAAAAATTGTATACATTTTTACTAAGTTACGAAACTTACAAATATATATATATATTGATTAATGTAACATTCTCAGACGAAGCCATAACAATACAGCCAGAAACCTCTTCACATTGAGGTTGGTTGGTTGGTTGGTTGAATGGCTTTTTTTGGCGCAAGGTCCAGAGTAGGACATGCTGCGCCAAACAAACGGGTAAAAAAGAAAGTAGCTTCTGGATGGGTTTACCCATCCAGAAAGTCATTAAAAAAATCACAGTAGAAAAAAAAAAAAAAAAAAAAAAAAAAAACATACAAGATAAAATCAAAAATAATAAAAACAGTGTATACAATAAAAAACAGATGTAAAATAGGATGAACATTGTAAAAAATAAAATCAGATGTCAAAGTAAAAACCAGCCTCCTTCAAAAAGTGTGTCAGATGATAATGAGGATTTACACCTAAAAGGCTCGTCAGAGTGGGTGATGATTCTTCACATTAAGGAAACACATAATTTGAAACATGTTTTCAATATGACAATGGCTATATTCTTAAACTACATTGTTTTTTTTCAAAAGGAAGGACCCCCTAACTTTCAAAAGGGTTCTCCTTTTGTTCTGAACAGAGTGATATGTAGAAAAATATCTTTAATTGATGCTGAAGCTTAAGGACAGCTTTGCAATTTAGCAAAACAATATCTGGCCTCTCTAAGCCTTCAACGGTCCATTTGCGAATTATTTATGAATAGTTAGAGTTTTCCCCAGATTTAAAAAAAGTCATGGTGCTGCTAGTTAAAAAAAAATAGGGGGTGGGCTCATTTAACCCATTAATGCCTAGCTATTTTTTTTTTTTTTGGGGGGGGGGACGGTTCGAAAAATGCACCTAAATTTTACATAAATAAACATTACAACTTCAAAATTGCACTAATCTATTCTTATGCTTAACAAAAGCATAAGAATAGATTAGTACAATTTTATGAATTGCACCAATACAACTTTACCATATTAAGTACAATTTTACCGGGGACGCTAGGCATCAGTGGATTGAAATCAGACACATAGTTTCAAAATTTAGTTTTAAGTATGGATACTAGAAATTTTTTTTACTTACTGTATACTCAAATTTCTTGTTAAGAACGTATTGTACGACTGTTGATCGTCATGCACATTAGTTTTATTTATATTTATAGCATTTGTTTTCATTTTAAAGGCTATTTTCTACAAAAGGCAGTAACGGTGCTTTAAAAAAAAAAAAAAAATAAGGGGAAGAAGTATACAATTATTTTTTTCCCCTTAAAACCTGCAGGCAGGCAGGACGTAGTCCCCTCCTGAAACTGTCTAGGAGAAACTCTGATAGTGTCCCAGTATATACATCATTGGCTGCCTAAATTTAATCATTTCAATATTCTATAGTACGATATAAGCCTACAATTTCATCGCATTTGAATAACATTTTTGTGCATCTAAAAATCTTACTATTTTTGATGGGAAAGAAAATGAAACTTAGGGTTCACTTTACAAAAATAAAGACATTTTATGGCGGGGGTGTCCTAAAATGAGTTAAGGGACTTCCAAATACCGTGAAACAGTAACCTGCTAGTGAGAGATACTCATTTATTATAAGAAAAAGCAGGAAAAATAGAAAAATTTAATAACAGCCTTAATAGCAAATTAAAAGAGGTGTAAATAATCTTACCAATTTGTTTCCAAGCTTGAATTAATACATAGCATTGTACTGGCCTAAATACTACAGCTAGATCTTCTGACATATTTCAGATACTTTTCTTCCCTGACGCCAATTTCAGAAAGTTTTGATGTTACTTCATTCAATTCTTTGGGAGTTAACATATGCAGTATACCCGTTATGTTTTCACCTAAAATACTAATGAGTTGGGTTGTGGGGATTAAGGCCCATTGACTGCTCTAGAGTTCTAGGCCTGAGGAAGAGTGCCCTCCATGATAATCTTTCTAATGGGTCCTAGACCGTATTTATGCATGTTTCTTAGAAAACCACTGAAAATTCCGAACGGCTAGGGCGACGAGCGAACCTGGGATCGAACCCGGAACCTCACGTCTACCAGCTTTGAGTGCAGAACCATTCAGCATTTGGTGGGCCCAAAAATACTAATGAAATATTAAAAATATTAGTCATTCTTGCAGATTGCCTCAAATTGAGATTAGAACAATAAAGAGGTGCATTCCAAGAAACAGAGTCGAAAGAAATTAGACATCTTTGTTTACTATATCTGAAAATATATTTCTTAAAATTTAGATTTTATTAAAATTTTTGAAATGAAATATTTATGCTGTGAGCTACAAGGCTATAAATAAATCTATATTCATAGCATATTTAAGAAATCTGAGTTAACCCGATCAGGTTATCTTATTTTTCGGCACCTTGTCAGTTTATCATGGGTCACTGAAGAATCGAGCAATGTTAGAACACGTAATTCTTGAACACTCTCAAATACTTCTAATTTAAGGGCAGACAATGAATATTGCAAAAAAAATTTAAACAAATATTTTATTTTTCATCAGAAATACGCCCATTTCTATAAAATGCAGGCATTTATTAACAAATTTATAACTTTTGAACAAATTGAGATATTCGAAAAATTCAAATTGCATAATAAAGTTTAAGAATGGTATTTTTACGAAGAAAATCATGAGCACGATAGATAGGTATTTCTTTTATACGTGGATTCTGACGGAAGAGACATAAGAAAAATGGCTCGGGTCTCCAATGGTCCACGATAACCTGATCGGGTTAATTATATATAACTCAGATGGAAGTAAGAGTTTAATAGAGGTCAAATCTTCCAGTCGCCACTGGCGATTTAGTTTCAAAAGGTGATGATAGAAAGAAAAAAAAATTAATACAATCTCCTGTTTCTTTTTTCCGCAATACACTGGAACTCAGCATTGACTGGCAGCGATTATAATTAATTTCAGTTATTAAAAATTTATGTTAATAAGTATTTAACTTTTTTTTCAATTTTATAATAAGTATAAAAATGTTTTTTTAATAAGTTTTTGATTTTATGTTAATCAGTATTAAAATTTTGTGAACACAGCTCACAATGAATACTTCTACAGGTTTGTGTACAAGGACACCCGAAAGTATTCCAAAACATTGTGTTCTATGAGAGGTAAACTATATTTTCATATCTTTACTTTACACAAATCTTAATAATATTGAAATTTGTCATTCAAGTTCACTATCGAATGTTTCTATAGAAAATGGAGTAAGTACCACCACTGTTTGTTGTACAGGGTCACCCGAAAGTATTCCAAAGCATTGCGTTCTATGAGAGATATTTGGATAAATCAAATTTTAATAACTTTAATTTGCACAAATCTTAATGAAATTAAAATATTCATAGGTACGAAAGAAAGTCTATAGAATGAAGTATGAGATTAGCATTAAGATATACATAGCCACTCAAAATTATTCAGGCCCATTAAAGAATGTCATTAGAAATTTGCTGGAATTGCATTTACGTTTACATTAAGCGTTTTAAAACTTTCTAACAGTGAATAGGATTTGAATTTTTGTATTTGTCTGTCCGATTGTCCAGCGTCCGTAAATATTTTCAGAAAATTAAAAAAATGATATGTGATGTTTATGTTCACTATGGAATGTTTACTATTTAAAGTGGCATTAATAGGTTCTGTATAACTGGTTTCTGTCCAGGGACACTCAAAAAATGCCAATGTGTTGTGTTTTAGGACAAACATTTAAAAACCTTTCTACTGCAAAATTCATTAAAAAAAATTGGCATTTATTGGTTGTATCCTGAAATAATGTTTTGTATAGAATAAGATATAGTTAACCTACATATTTACAGGGTTGTACTAAAATTTTCAGATATATTAATGGCTGCAATTAGAATCTAAGGGCTGCATTTTCTTTTGCGTTAAGCATTTTTCACACTTTCCAACGGGGTTTAAGACTGATTATGAATTAAGTTAGTCGTTGGCAAAGAACATTTAAAGTTATACTACAAGTACACACAGTTGGAAAATGTTAATAATCAATGCGTGCCGCATGATTTTCCGTTCTTGTTTGAAATAACACTAGTATTCAAATTAGAAGAGTATTATTCTTTATAAGAGTAAAAACAGGGTGTCTTTACTGACTTAACCATAGAACACTAATGTACGTAAATTTTACGCGCGGTCTTTCTTTATTGGTACAAATTTTTATAGTTTCCCAATATATTTTTAAATACAAATAATTATTCAGTTAAAGAAAAGTTAGTAATATTGGGTAAAATAGCAAATAATTAAACATATTTAAAAACAACATTCATGTAATATAAGCAAATAAAACGAACTTTACATAACGTAATTGTTACGTATCTCTAGTGACAGCAGCAGATTTGAACACGTTAGTGTTCTAGGGTTAAGAGAAAAAAAAATTGACCTCAAAATAAATTTTACGACCTTTTTTATCAACGTATCCAACCTTTCTTTTTTGACACTTTTTTTAAACCGATATACAACCTTCAAAAATCCATGTTGATGATTTTTTAAATTTGTTTGTTTGTTGATAGCTAATAATATAGTTAATCTGAAGATACATTTTTTTATTAACAATTTAATTAAATAGCAATGAAAACCAATCCAAAACAGGCACATAAAAATGCAAATATTTACACATTTGAGCAATTTTATATTATTGTAATTATTAGTTTTTTTTTTAAAGATTTGGAAATTGTCAATTTGTCTTGCATTCAGGACAGGAGCATGTCTTTTTTTTTCCTTTCCTTAATCTACACACGGAAAATTTTCTGAAATAATTTTCGGCTTTCATGGTGTGTGAAACGTGAAGCTATCGCCGAATTTTTTGATTCTGACAAATTTACAGACAAGTCTGATTTTATTAATATAGATTCATAACATAGTTGCACGTGTTTACGTTCACAGAACAGATAACGAAAACGAACGATAACTTTAACGAGGACTTACGTGTCGTCTTCGTCTCAGCATAGAGCACCAATGTTACCATTGAGTACTAAACAAAAGAAAAATACACGAAAATTTGAATGAATAAGAGAGTTTCTCTTATTTCGTCTCGCTGGAGTCGATGGTAAATGAAAAAACACTTCCAGGTGCTACAATCAGACTTTCGTGACCAATAAAACATTTAAACACCTAGAACCAGTTCCAATGCTCTATATCATACAAGAATAGTAAATTAAATATGAGTCTGTCTTCTGCTTTTATTGGCAATTATTTTATTCCAAATGTAAAATCAGCTATAAAAAATGAAGTGTTTTATCAGAGCAAACATTTCTAATAACTTGCAGGAATCTTACGTTGTCACGCTGAGATATTATGTATTGTTGACATCCATGACACTCGCACAGCATAATGTCTTCGATTACACCTGAAAACTGGCTACTGAACTCAGCATTTAGAATTTTGAGGACAGAAAAAACACGCCTAATACTGAATGAAACTAACCGCGCACTTCCAAATTCGCGATACCTACATTACTGTTTTCTTTTCTACTCTCTAACGTCACCAACCTTTCTTCACTGACGCAGCACCGTGCTAAGGATCCTAAAAAAGGGCAATTCAATTTGTTGCCTACTGTTCTTGTTTATGCACAATTCTAATAGAACACATTTTTGAAAGTATGGATGATTGTTCAGATATTAATTGTCCAAACCACTCACGAAATGTATTTAGACTGTCGCGATTCTGCAAAAACGAAAAAAAAAAAAAAAAAAGGGATTGTTTATATTTGGTTGGGGCTATATTTTCGATGTGAGATGGCCTGTATTTGTAGGGGGTTCTAAATCGTGCTACTAATCGGCTTCTTAAAAATCGGCCTAGCGGTTAAGCTTACCTGCGGTATTGAAGAGGGAAGGAGTACTTGATTTATTCCAATTAATAAAGCTCATAAATACAATACCTGGAAAACATCAACAGTCCATTTTAAGATGCTTGCTAATGTAATTAAAATTCGATTTTCGGTGCAATTTGCGAATAAAAAAATACTCGCTAACGGCAAAAACATCTGTGACGTTACCGTACAGCCATAGATAGTCATCACTTATCTTCTCTGCCTTCCATTTTGAATTAAGGGTATTTCATGAGAATGGAATTTTCGGCATATTCAAAAGAAAACTAATTGGGTTATTTGAAAGCAAACGAATGTTTTCTTCAATACGTACAACTACATTTTGCTCTTCCTTGCACCTTCAAGCAACTTGAACTTTTTTTTAAACAACTCTACCATTTTAATTAGAAATTCAGATTCTTTTCTACATGCATAAATGAGGAAAGGACTTTGGATTCAGTTAAAAGTTTATTGAAAGAACGGAAGTTTTTAGAAAAACCAGACTGTGGTTAAATTTTCATATATTATTACATGAACTCTGGACAGACTAGCTAGCTAATTCGAAGATAAAACCATGAAATGAATGAATGATAATGGGTTTTTTAGATGAATACTCCTGGTCGAGAAATGTTTTTACAGAATTGTTTTACGAAGTGTCTTTTTTCATACTTGATTTTCATACGTAGGAAATACTATATAATTCACTTTCGAAAACATAATGAATCTATTTTTTCAGACTCTTAATGAGATACACTTGATAAATTTTTGTGGTTGCTGAAAATATTCAAAGTTGTAAAACTCGTATGATGAACATATTTTTATTTTCAAACACTGAAAATAATTATCCTTAGTTCGCATGTATAAAAACATTAAACATTTTTATCTGGAACTTGAAATTTTTTGGAGCATAATGACGGAATTTTGTTTGTAATCCGAATACATAAAAATTCAATCTCTTTTTTAAACTTGTATTTCTTCTCATTAGACATTATTGCATGCATCACAAATTAAGCGGACTCACTGACCAAATGTTGACCCTATTACATGAAATCGTGATTCACCATCAGACAATCCAAAAATGTAATGACTCCTTGTTTATACGAAATAATATACTATACTGAAATTCTAAAATACTGCATCCCTATCAACATGTCCCACTGTACCCAAAGGAGTATTTTTAAATAAAAGTCAAAGTTTTTCAAAATTTATTAATCGAGTAAAAAACAGGGTTATTTGATAATAAATTATTGTTAAAATCCAAAAGAGTAAAATTTGCCTGATTTTTCCAACAGTGATAGTCAAAACAAAAATATGGCTGCAAGGTGAAATGTGACTGACTTGTATCCACAGTGCTGCTATAGAAATTAACTAAATTATGACATAATTTCCTAATTTTTAAGCATTGGAATCACAGGATAAATTCCTATTGTGCCAATATGCCTCCTTTTCCCCTTCGTGAAAATTTAAACTTAGTTAAAGGGCTTAACGGCCCTCTTCACTTACCGTCGCTAGAAGCCCAAGCCAATGTTCCCCAGGGGTACCTTCTTTAGGTACTCAGGGGGTGTCACGAACCCCGGGCCTGAGTGATCTTTCCTTTTCCCTCTTTTTTTTTTCTTCCCCAAGGGGAATACCTCCTTTAGGTATTCAGGGGGTGTCACGAACCCCAGGCCTGAGTGATCTTTTCCTTTCACCTTCCTTTTCTTTTTATTTATTTTATTTATTTATTTTTCTTTTTTTTATTTTATTTACTTATTTATTTATTTACTTTTGTTTTATTTATTTTTTTTGTTTTTTTTTTTGCTGCCACTAAGTTGTTGGTCTTCCCTTGTTCTTTTACTTACGGCTTTTGTATTACTTTTTTTCATGCCAATATGCTCTTGGTCTTTTAGTTTTGTATTTTGTCTTATATTATTTTAATCCAATAAGCTCTTGGTCTATCCCTGTTTTGCTGTGCTGTTTAAAAAAAAAATCTCCAAAGAAAGTATAATTTATTTGAAAGCACAAAAAAATAAGATACCACTCACCTCGTTGTACTAACCTATTTTTTGTCATGTTCTGACTGACCCTGTTTTTCCTGTGTTGACTTATTAAAAAAAAAAAAATCATAAAATTGAAAAATGCAACAACAACAACAAAAAAAAAAAAAAAATATATATATTAACCATTAATCTACTAACTAAGTAAAGTCCGGTGTAGGTGTGGCGCTGGCAATTGGGGCAAAGATTTTGGCGATGGTGCCACGGCAGTCTAGCCTTGGGAGCACACTGGGAGACTGGTGCCCTTGGTGAAGGTAAGACAACGGTGACTACTCGAACGAGAAACACCGGACTAACACGACTGCCACATGTGGTGCCTGAACTGGGTCGGCGACCTGGTAGCTGGTGAGTGGTTATGGGTGTCCCAGAGAGGATTTTTAAAAACCCTTTGCGTTTGTGTGTTGGAAGAAACACTCACCCCTTTTTCTCTCTTTCTCTTATTATGGCTACAATTATGGGAATTTCGAATAATGCGTCTGGCTCCGGCCAAGCTACTAAAAGCTCAAACTCTAAATCATGGGCGGAGAGGATGGAGGAATTTTCTTCCACTATTAGTGAAAGTAATATTTCTGTAAATTGCGAAGCACGTTTCTTTGTTGTGAAAAGAAAGGAGGGTGATTTTTTAAAGACTTCTCCTGTCTTGATTCAGAAGGCTTTACACTCAATAATGGGTGATCCAAAATCTGTGAAAAAGCTAAGATCAGGCGAACTACTTATTGAGGATTATAATAGTAAGCACGCTGACAATTTAAAAAAATGTACCCTATTTGCGAATATCCGAGTTATCATAAGTGCACACAGAACGTTAAATATTTGTCGTGGTGATCTGAACCCGACCTTCAATTTATTCCAGAGAGTGAAATACTTGAGAACCTCAAAGATCAAAAAGTTATAGCTGTCAAACGCATTACAATATTTCGTGATAATAAACCTGTACCAACAAAACACATAATTCTTACAATATACTCCCCCAAACTTCCTAGATCAATAAAAGCTGGTTATCTTGAATGCCCCATAAGACAGTACATTCCAAACCCTCTACGCTGCTTTAATTGCCAACACTTTGGTCATTCCAAAACTTCATACCGTGGCAAACTAACATGTGCCCGCTGCGGTGCAGTGGGACATGACAATCAAAATTGTGAAGCACCAGTCTGTTGTATCAACTGTAAAGGAGATCACCCATCGTACTCAAAAACTTCTGCAAAATGGAAAATAGAAAAAGAAATTCAAACTGTTAAAACTAAAGAGAACATATCATACCCTCAAGCTAGAAAGATTGTAGAATCAAGAACACCTGTAATTGGTAAATCCTATGCTGCCGCTACATCCACCAAAAAAAACATATCAAACTATAGCTACACAAACAGAATCCCTTAACAACAATAGCTCTCCAGTTGAATCTGTACAACTTAATGCCCCAAAACTACAGACCAAACTTGTTCAGACTTCAAGCTTCTCACAGTCTTCCATTAAACCATCAACATCTAAGAAATCAGCACATATAATGAAAAACAAATTGTCCGACAGAGGTCATACTTCTGGCTCTGTAAAACACTCTAATTCACCTTCCCGTCTAATATTATCAAGAAAAAGAAAACTTTAAAATTATCTACCCTAAACTCAAACAAAACTTGTAAAGTATCTCCTGTCAAAGAAGATGACACAATCAGTCTCCATCCTTCTGATGCCGAGGATAATATGTCTACAATATCAGAAGAAAATGACGTAGATGTTCTCATCTAAAAAGTATATATATATATATATTTTAATAAAAATCCTCATGACAAATTTCATTTCCTGGAATTGTCGAGGTTTTATCAATAAACGAGATGAAATCAAAAACATTATTTCTGATCATCGACCTATTTGTTTTTCCTTTCAAGACACATTCAAGACAACATGATAATACTAATTTTTGCGGCTATAACTGTTTCAGAAGAGATTTCACCCAATCTTACAGAGCTACAGGTGGTGTAGCTCTTCTCATTTCTAATAATGTGCCTCACAACAATATTTCATTAAACACAGATATCCAAGCTATTGCAGTGCAGGTCCATATCCACATGCTTGTCACTATCTGCAGTATTTATTTACCCCCAAATATGACTCTCAGCTCTCGTGATCTCAACAACCTTATTTTGCAGCTGCCAGCGCCTTTTGTAATTCTTCGTGATTTTAATGGGCACAACCCACTTTGGGGCAGTCATGACATTAATCCACGTGGTCAACTTATTGAGGACATTGTCACAGATATTAATTTGTGTATTTTAAATAATGGTGACAAAACATATTTTCATGAACCTTCAAGAACTTTTCATGCAATAGACCTAGCCATTTGCTCACCTATTCTTTATCCATATTTTAATTTCTTTGTTAGTAACGATCTACATAATAGTGACCATTTTCCTCTATTTTTATCTTTTTATAATTTTAATGATCGTCATCCTGGAAATCCACATTATATTTGACAAGGCCAACTGGACCGCTTTTTACTATAAAAGCAACTATTACACATGAAATGATTGAGGGTGATATAAACAAAGAAATCACTGACATCACTAATTGTATTATAAATGCAGCTAATATTACTATTCCAAAATCTTCTGTGCGCTATAAACATTCAAAGCCATGGTGGAATGATGAATGCAATATTGCAAAAAGACAGCAACAAAAAGCATGGGGAATTTTTAGGAGGTACCTAACTACTGCTAATTATATCGCATTCAAAAAAGCAAGGGCAGCCGCACGAAGAATCTGTAGAAAATGCCAAAGGGATCCTTGGATTAAGTATGTGTCCAGCATTACCTCCAATGTAAGCAACTAACAGCTTTGGCGTCGTGTAAAGAAAGCAATGGGAATATATCCTAATCACAGTATTTCGTTTTTAAAAGATAATGGCCAAACTATAACTTCTACTGAAAATATTGCAAACACCATTGGAAGAACTTTATCCGACATCTCCAGCTCTAATTCCTATTCTGAACCTTTTTTGTCTTATAAACGTAATTCTGAACGCTCATTAATCAATTTTCACTCCCGTTCCTCACAGGAGTACAATGGTCATTTAACTGAAAGTGAATTAAAAAATAGTTTGAAAAATTTTCATAACTCTGCTCCCGGACCCGATGGTGTTACCTACATTATGATTAAACATTTATCAAAACAGTCTCTTAAAAATCTCCTTCATCTCTACAATAGAATCTGGACTGAACATATTTTCCCTACTGCTTGACACGATGCTATTGTCATTCCTTTTCCTAAACCTGGCAAAGATGCTACTGATCCCAAGAATTACAGACCCATTGCCCTCACAAGCTGCCTGTGTAAGCTGCTGGAAAAAATTGTAAATACTAGGCTTGTCTATATATTAGAAAAAAGTAATTGTATTTCACCATGGCAGAGTGGTTTCCGACGAGGCCGTTCAACGGTTGATAATATTTTATTACTGGAGACTAATATTCGAAGAGCTTATGTGAGACGTAACCATTTGGTTTAAATTTTTTTTGACATGGAAAAAGCCTATGACAAGACTTGGCGCTATGGAATTTTAAGAGATTTATATAATTTGAACTTTCGAGGAAATCTCCCTATTTTTATTGATAATTTTTTAAGAGTCAGACGCTTTCAAACTCGTATTGGATCAGTTTATTCCGACTTTTATTTTCATGAGGAAGGTGTGCCTCAAGTCAGTGTTTTGAGCGTTACGCTTTTTTCCTTAAAAATAAATGATATTTTAAAACACTTGCCGCAAAGTGTCCATGGGAGTTTATATGTTGACGACCTGCAAATTTCTTGCCAGGGAAATGATATGGGCTTCATAGAACGCCAATTACAACTTGCTATAAACAGTATAATTAAATGGACAAATAAAAACGGTTTTACTTTTTCTACTGACAAAACACAGTGTGTGCATTTTTGCCGAAAACGAGGTCTTCATCCTGATCCAGAGATTTTAATGAACAACAGACCACTTTCAGTTGTTGACACTGCTCGCTTTCTGGGTGTTATCTTTGACAGAAAACTAACTTTTAAACCTCGTATTTTAAACTTAAGAACTAAATGTGACAGAGCACTTAATATTCTAAAAGTCCTTTCTAATACTTGTTGGGGTGCTGATCGTCCATCTCTGCTGAAAATCTATCGAGCTGCTATTCGCTCTAAACTTGATTATGCTTGCCAGGTTTATGGTTCAGCCCCTCATTCTTACATTAAGAAACTTGACACAACACATCATAGTACGCTTAGAATTTGCTCAGGAGCTTTCCGCACTACTCCTGTCCTCAGTTTATATGCTGACTGTGTGGAGCCTTCTCTCACTGACATTAGACAAAGACTTTCACTTGATTTGTACTATCGCATCCTCTCACATCCTAATCATCCACTTCATTCTCATTTAAATAGTAACGATCACAATCTCTATGTGAATCGCCCATCTTCCATTCCACATTTTGCTCTTAGAGTTAAAAACTTTCTTGCTGGCACCTCTCATAGTCATACCAAAGTTCGTTTTCGGTGTCTTATAAACATGACACCTTGGAATTTCCAGGAAATTTCTTCTCTTCATCCGTTTGAATGATTTGACAAACCTAACACAGATGCTTCTATTTTTCAGGCTCTTTACACATCTCATCGCTCTCATTACAAAGACTACGTCGAGATTTTTACAGACGGCTATAAGACAAGCAATAAATTCGGTTGTGGTGTTGTCCTTGGTAACACCAGTTTTAGCTATCAACTCCCTAATTCATTTTCCATCTTCTCTGCAGAGTTTTTTACTGTTGAGGTTGTCCTTAACATTATTTCATCTCAGCACGGTAGAAAATTCATTATATATACAGACTCAAAGAGTGTTCTTGATTCTCTCTCTTCTAGCTCTTGTAACCTGACTTTCATTTCAATTTTAAAAACTTAGCACGACCATTTGAATAAGGGATTTGACATTTTGTTTTGCTGGGTTCCTGGCCACGTAGGCATTAAAGGCAACGAAGCAGCAGACAAAGCCGCAAGGCAGGCTTCCATACTTTTAAACTGTCCTGTTCTTTATGATGACATTAAGCACACACTTAATAGCTATCTTAAAAGTTTGTGGCAAAGGGAGTGGAATAACCGAAACAATAATAAATTGCAAGAAATAAAACCTCAAATTTCAATCTGGCCTACAATCGCCCCTAGAAAATACGATGTAGTTATTACTCGACTACGAATCGGGCATTCAAGACTAACACATAAATACTTATTACTTGGAGAACAACAACCTGAGTGTCCGAAATGTCATTTCAGTGCATTAACCATTCGTCATGTTCTCACCCACTGCCCTTGCCTTCGTCATCTCTATCGAACACATTTTAATTCATCTTCACCCAATCTGACGAGCCTTTTAGGTGTAAATCCCCATCATAATTTGACAAATTTTTTGAAAGAGGCTGGTTTTTACTTCGACATCTGATTTTATTATTTACTATGTTCATCCTGTTTTACATTGGTTTTTTGTGTCTACACTGTTTTTTAATTATTTTTGATTTTATCTTTTGTGTATTTTTGTTTCTTAATTTTACTGTGTTTTTTTAATGACAATCTGGATGGGTGAACCCATCCAGATGCTGCTTTTTATTCTTTTACCTTTTTTGTGTGGCGCAGCATGTCCAAACATGGACCTTGCGCCAGTAAAAGTTATTCAACTAATCAACCAACCAACCCGAGCCAATGTTATTCTATGGGAAAATTTTCTTTACAAATAACTTATTAACTAATACATATTTTTAAATTCTGTTTTCACATTCAGAAAATTCCCAACTCTTAAATTGACGCACTTTTTTAAAAAATGTATTTTTTTAATATTTTATTTTTAAATTTCAAAATGAAAAAATTTCACATTGAAAATTCGTTTTTTGCAGCTTCAAAATAAAATATTAAAAATTTAAAAAAATAATTTTTTTAAAAAGGTCCGTCAATTTAACAGCTGGAAATTTTCAGAATGTGAAAACAGAATTAAAAAATATGTATTAGTTAATAAGTTATTTGTAAAGAAAAATTTCCCATTGAATAACATTAGTTTCGGCTCTCGGCGGCGGTGAGTGAAGAGGGCCTTTAACCCGATCAGATAATCGCTTTTTTCGGCACCTTGTCAGTTTATCATGTGTCTTCCCTTCATAACTTTTGAACAAATTGAAACATTGGAAAAATTCAGATTGCATGATAAAATTTAAAAACGGTATTTTTACGGAAAAAATCATGGACACGATGGATAGGTATTTCTTTTATATATGGATTCTAATGTTTGAGACAAATAAAAATGGCTTGGGCTCCAACGACCCACGATAACTTGATCGGGTTAATTTTATATACAAAATTTAAATGTGTTGTAACAAGGAATATTCTTTTGTTTATAGAATAATAACGATTTCTTTATAAATAATTTTCTTTATCTACATTAAGGTAGAATAAATGTTTTAGTTTAACTAGGTTTATACACATGAAAATGCATATTTTTAAAAAGTCAATAATTTGGGATAAAACTATACACTAGAAATGCATTTGAAGATTTCATGTAATTGTTGATAGAAAAGACTGGTACTGAAATTGCAATGAAAAAATAAACACAGATTTAAATTTTTTTAAAATTATTTTTATTTTAAATGATGTCAGCCGTTAAATCAATTTATCATTTCATAAAATGAAAGTTTTTACAAATAAATGATTTAACTGTAAGATTTTTTTTTTTCAATTGTTCAATAATGAAGTGTTCTGTTTTTAAATACATTTGTTCAAATATTATGTTAAGATTTCATGTTTTTATACGTAAATCTCGTCTTTTTGTGCTAATAAGGCATCAACATAATTTGGAATTGTGTGAACGTATTCAACCATCAGAATATTATTAATTCTTAAACTTAATAGTTTGAAATTACTGATTATAAGTATACACGTAATTATTTATGTCATGTATCTATATTTTTTCACAAAAATCTTAAAAAGTATTTTATTACAACTCAAATTTAAACACTTAAGTCAGTGTACAGAGCTGTTTAAAAAAAATTAACTTCTTATTACTGAATAATTTTTTAAGTAACGCAAGTATAAACTTTCTTTTATTCTTTTGTTTCTGATCTAGTACCTAATCTCTACTAAAATTTAGTATTAAATTTAGATTAAAAAAAAAACTCTTATAATACGAATTTATGAATAACTATAAATAAAATTTCATTAAATAAGTACTTAAAAAAATTCCCTCAATATCTTTCTATATTTCAGATATTAAGTTACATGCCGAAATATATGCTTTTTAAATTTGAAACCAAATCGGAAATGTAACTTTTTCTTTCGGTGAACATTTCGTTTTCTAATACCTAGCGCTATCAAAAAACTTTTTTTCATTGAAAAATGAGTTAAATTCTTTTTGAAAATGGAAGCTGTAAAACTGAAGTAAGACTGAAAAAAAGAATTTCTGAAATAATATAATATGTTCCGGATATTTCAGAATTTGAAATTCTTTGTGAAATGCTGTACATGTGTTTTTCAATTTCCGCTAACCTGGATAATTAATATTACTGTTTGAAGCAGATCAGAAACTTTAAATTAAACTGATTAAAATATTACAAAATAAACTTTTTGTGCAAGGGGGGGGGGGAATCGAGGGGTCTTCTGATAAGCAGAAATACTCTGGAATGTTTCGAACATCCGGAATTATTCTCTAATATATGTTTTAGATTATTTTCTTTTCAAAAATCTAAAATTATTAGTTATTTGTCCATTGTAACAGTAGGTTATTAAGTATTTCTTCATTTCAGTTTGAATATGAAACACATATATTTAAACTTAGAAAGAACATGGATTCTATAATACTATACTAGTAATATTCTATATATATTCTATAATAGTAATACTATAAATTTCAATGTAAAGATTAGTAGCAATATCAAAGTTCCAGCCTATTTTATTAATTGAAAGATAATTATTTTTTAATTACACAAGGGGTCTCTGCCCCCTGCTCGCTCCGCTTGCCAACCCCCGACTCACTTTACTTATTAACACATGCAGAGCTCTACCCACCTATTCACTGTTTTCTTTCACTGAAAAGGAATATTAATAGTGCATATTACAAGACAAAAGCAGAAAACTGCTATGGAAGTCCTCATATTCAATGTCAAATTGAAATATATAATATTTATATATATTTTTTAATAGAAAGAAATTCATAATATCTAGACCATTTTGCATTACATCTTTAGTATACGACCCTTTTTTATTTATTTTTTACAACCTTAGATCCGGATCGCGGTACCCCTTCGTAATTGGAAGATTGCGGGTTCGGTTCTCGAGCCGGCGAAAGACCGTCGTGTACACTAATGGTGGCTGGTGCACGTAAAATATGTCATGGCCACAATATCCTCCATGTTCTCATCAAAATTATACCCTGGGGCCACTGAAGCGGGGGAATATCCCCTTCGTTTAGGACCGAAATTGTGGTGGCATGTCTCCGGAACATCCGTAGGGGTGCGTCCCAGACCGTCGCCAAGTATCCATAGCGCAGTAATAGTGCGACGTCAAACACAACCTACCTACAACCATGGATTATATTTAAATTTTCCCGTGTACGAAAATTAATTTTCTAAAAGTAGAGAAAAAAAGTTGATATTTATTTATTTTTTTTTTTACATCCATGGTTTCGGGCCGCGGTAACCTAGTCTGTAAAGCGCCGAGCACGTAATTGGAAGATTGCCGATTCGATACTTCAGTCTGCCAAAGACCGTCGTGTACACTAATCGTGGCTGGTGCTCATAAAAAATGTCGTGACCGCAAAGTCCTCCATGCTCCCACACACACTATATCTCTGGACCCATAGCGCAATACTGGTGCGACTTAAATCGAACCTACCTACCTACGTACAACCATGGATCATATTTTAATTTTCCCGTGTAAAATGTCTTCATGACAGAAGAACAATGTCATTGGGAGAAACTTTCTTCAAAATGGCAAACAGAGTACCTTCATAAACTTGTCGTTTTTAGTTAATAAAGTCTTCAATTAAAACGATAGCAAATTCTAAGCAACTGAAACGTCTTCCTTGGAGTATTCGGAACACATTGGTATCTCTCATGACGTGAAGGAACCTGTCATCCCCTAGCAGATACTGTCGTTTCATATAAAAATACTTCATCTCCAGAATTTTTTTTCTAAATTATTCTCTTTACATAAGAATATCCCAAATGTATTCATGATTTCGTATAGCTTCAATATTTTAATGTACTCTTATGTATGTATACATATATATATATAAATTAAAAATCAGCTTGTTATAAAGTTATTGCTCAGTTCTATATTCACAGAAAAAAACATAGATTTCTGGTTTTCGATGGATTTACCCGCTTTTATGTCCTGGACATAATTCATTCATCTTTGGAACATAGTGTGTGTCTGTATGTGTGTGACAAAATTCTTATGATAGATCTAGCTCATAAACTAATGAATAGAATTCTATACGAATTTAAATTTGGTTACACGTTGATATAATTTGAAGCTTTTCAAAACATTCGGTGCAAATCATACACCAGATGACGCTGCTATGTTGCGATCTCTCGAATTTAGGGTAACACTTAACTTATATTCTGCATAATTACACGAACCCTTATATGAGAGAGGACCATGCTGAAACAGAATGCTGATTCAATTTAGATGCATATCGGCCGAATTGTGGTTCATTAGTTACTCACCTTTTGTAATTTGTCATATGTCTGTAACTCAGTATCAAAATTCAGCCAAAATACATTTGTAAAATCTTTATTGTATGTTTCTGTAATTAAATATTTGTTTATGTTAACAAGTAAGTGGCGCTGTTAGATAAAATGATATCCGAGAAAGTTCTGTAATGACTTCAATATACAAGTTGTCCTCTTTTTTGTTTCAAGCGTTCTTTTCAATGTGAATTGACTTCTTATCTCTGATATGTAAAGATTTAAACCACTTTTAAATCTTTTTGTGACACTGTACGAGGAGAGGCTGAAAAAATCCTGGTTTTGCCCAGAAAGTAAAGCGATGAAATTATGTATTTATTCAACATAGTCTCTCTGGAGATTAATATATTTTTTACAGCGCTTTTCTAACATCTGTAGACTATTAAAATAAAATGAATTTGGTTGTTCTTGAAATCAGCTTTCAGCAGCCGCATGTTCTTGAAACGTTGCTCCTTCAAGTGTTTTTTGAAATTAAGAATTAGAAAATAATGAGAAACGGCTACGTCAGGTGAATAGGGAGGATGGTGGCCAATTAGAAACCCAGGGTGTTCAGTTTACAGTTAGTGAAAAAAGATTACTGCTTAATTTTCACAACGTTTTTCTTATATCATAGCAGACCACCCCTAAATCAAATAAAAAATAAGATAAATGATTTTAAAATAATTGTACACAAGAAGAGCACAATTTTACAGAGCAAAAGTAGTGCTCAAAAAATTATTGGGGCACGGCAGTAACAAGTGCGATAAATATCCAAATCTGTCAGTGTAACTGAATAAAAAGATTTGTAACTTCATCTGCAGTCTGAAGTTTGATGTTTAAAATAAACATTTCTAAAATGGGTCGAAAAACATCTGAAATATTTGCTGATATTAGAAAACTTGTAATTCATCGTTGAAATCGTGATAAAACTGACAGGAATTAGCTGAAATATTTAATATATAAATAAATGTACGGTTCATAATATTATTTCGAAATATAAGACAAAAAATTCAATCTAAAATAAACCACATGCAGGACGTCCAAGGCACTTCATCGAGCATGAGGAACGTGTAATTGTCAGGAATATTATTTGAAATCCTAAAACCAGAAAGTAAAATTGACTTTGAAAACCTGTCAGATATTTAAGAAGTCTTCTAATCCAGAAACAGTCCGAAACATTTTAAGAAAATATAATTTTCATGGGCGAGTAGCTAGGAAAAAAACTATTCATTAGCGAAGCAAATCGAAAAGCCCGACTGAAATTTGAAAAACTTGCATTAAAAAGTCACCACAATTTTGGAAGTCAGTGATATTTGTAGATGAAAGCAAGTTCAATATTTTTGGGAATGATGAAAAACAAATAGTATGGCGAAAACCCAAGAAGAATCTTACTCCTTCCGTGAAATAAGGGGGAGGAAGTCAGATGGCGTGGGGCTGTATAACTGTTACCGGTGTCGGGAATCTTCATTTGATTGATGACATAATGGACAAATATATGTATTTAAATATAACGAAGCAAAGTACTCAAAAGTGATCATATTATCAACTTTCAAACGTTATCAAGATAATGACCCAAAGCATAATGCGCATATTTGCAAACTGCGGGCTTTGTATAGCTGTTCACAAGTTATCAAACCAACTTCACAGTCTCTCAACGTAAACCCTATTGAGCACATTTGGGAGTATTTGAAAAATAGAATTTCTAATTTTAATATTTCTAACAAAAATGACCCCAGAGAAAGAATCATATCAGAATGAGAGAAAATAGATGTACAGTCGGGGGAAAAAAACGCAGCACTTGATGGTATTTATTAATTGACGCAGAAAAATTTAATAGACACCATTCAACAGGAAATGAAATGCACTTTCTGAAAATGTCGTCGAATTTTGAATTAGGGGTCATCTACATATTAAAATGAGCGCCAACTTTGATTTTTTCAATAGTAACACCCAATTTTGAGCCTGGCAGTGCGGAAAAGTATACTGTTTGTATACTTTATCTTTAGTATTCATAGAGTTATGATCAAAAATGTGTTAGGGGGCTATTTCTAAATATATTAAAAAAAATTAAGATCCTAAAAGAACTAGACAAAATTATACTGTTTCACACCGGAAATATTTCAAGAAAAAAAGAAATAAAAATATTAACACCTTTGCAGTATCTTAATTATCATGAATTTAGTTTTTTGGATATGTATATACTTTAGTACTTTTTTAGATAATTTTAGGTATATTTAAATACATTACACTTACGATTGGTCAGACAATACTTTTTATAAAAGTGCAATATTTTTCAATTAAAAAGTATCTATCATGGATATACTGATCACCAATAAAGCTTAAATTTTCTTTCGTACGTGTAACATAATATACAAACTGAAATAATATAGCTATATATATATATATATGCAACAACGCATAAACTAAATCTTTTCGGATAAATTATTGTAAGGTTTCATAAAGGAAATATTAAACAATTTTAATAGCACTTACCAGTTTTGGGTCAGTTGAACTCTTTGGAACTGTACGATTTGTTTTATAATTTCTATGAAAATATAATTTCTTAATTAACGCTTTCACGACTGCTGACGTAGATTCACATAATTTGAAAATCTGTAACAATGCTAGTGGGCATTTCTTTCGTAATTTGTGTGTTACTTATTTCTTAAGCATGTACCCAGTGTTCATATTTTTGCAATAAAATATACTATGGATAGAAATATATTAATTAGAAAGAATATAGTTATAATGCATATCCATCTGTAATATAATTGTGGTACAGAAAATTTGATTTGACATATTTTATTTTGAGAGTATTTCAAACAGTAAACCCCGCCTATTTAGTTAATTTTTTTCTTCTAGTGTTCGTTTAAAGAATTCTAAATTTATCACCAGTAATCGATGAAGTAAATACCACTTGTGTATATTTTTGTCAATGTACAATGAGGGGTTTAACACGAATACTCAAAGTCACATTCACTTTTCGTTTCTGTTTTTTTTTGTTTTGAAGAACGATAAAAAGCGGGGCTTTAGAAAACAGGAATTCTTGATGTCTATTCTTGACACAAATGTCTAAAAATCTACATTTTTTTATTTCTTTGCATTTGACGTTGTTATATAATTTGACCCTTAAATAAAAAATAAAAATAGTTTGTTCAATTTTCTCCGTTATTTTTTAAGATTTGCTTCGTTATCGCATTCAAAAATTTTCAAGAGACGGCCCCCCCTAAACCACTCCAAAAGAAAGATTTATTTATATCTCGAAAACTAATAACTGGAATGAGCTGCAAATTTGCACACCCATATTTTTCAGCATTAGGATTCATTTTATGTAAAAATTAATATAGGTCATAATTCATAATTCTTATGAATATGAATTTATTAATATTTTTCAGAATCAAAACTAATGATGGATTATGTTTGGGTTTCTTCACTGTATCTCGTAAAAAAAGAATTGTATCGATAAAGTTATTTTTTGTGAAGATATTAATAAAAGTGTAAATATGAATTTAACATTAGCACCTTCAAACTTTGAACGCTTATAACTCTGTGAAAAAATAAGTAAAATTTTCAACCAATATACTTTTTCGCGTTGTCGTGATCCCAAGAATTCAAATATAAAATAAAAATGGGGCATTACCATTGAAAAAATCAAAGTTGGTGCGCGTTTTAATATGTAGACGACCCCCAATTCAAATATTCCGTTCATTTTCTGAATCTACTCGCAATTCCCAGTCGAATGATACCTATTACATTTTTGTGCATTGATTAGCCACGGAGTTACATCGAGTGCTGCGTTTTTTTTTCCCCCGACTGTACGTTTCTGTAAATATCTGGTTACATCCATGCCTAACAGATTAAATGAAGTCATAAATAATAAAGGAGGCCCAACACGTTATTTAAGAATATGTACAGAGTTTTTATAAAAAGTTATGTTTGCGTGCCCAAATAATTTTTTGATTCCCACTTTTCGCCAATACACCAGAGGAGTAAAATTTTATAATTACTTAACAATGCTTTAAGTTTAATTTTAGGCTTTTTTAAAGATATAAGCGATATAAATATTTTGTTGAAATTTAACAGTTGATTTTTCTTTCGAAGTTTGTTTAGTCCTATACTTTTTTGAGCAACTGTAGCTCAAAGAGTGTGCATGTTGCAATCATCAGGCTTAAACAGAATTCCTCTAGATAACTTTCCCTGACGTTTCTTTTTAATTGCTTTTTTATTTTGTCTAGAAGGTTAGCGTAATACTCTTGAGTTATAATGGAGACCTGAGGTAAGAAGTACACTAGAAAATCTCATCTCTGTCGCAAAAAAGGAACACCATGACTTTTTGGCCTATTTCTAAGTGCAGAACTTCTTCGGGCGCGGGAACCCCTGAGGCACAGTTTTTTTTTTTTTTTTTGTTTTGTTTTGTTTTGTTTTGTTTGAGGATCATAAATGTGGAGCCATGATTCGTCTTCTGTCACTAATCACTAACCTAGACAGAAAATCCTGTGAAGCTTCAAAATGTCTTTAGAGTATTCAATCCGTTCCCTCCTCTAATCACTGTTCAAACATTTCGGAAAAAATTGTAAAAATTAGAATGATTTGATATTTGTATTGTTACATAAAGACATTTAGCTTTCATTTATCACCAAATTTATTCTTCTATTTTAACTGAAAGGGGGGGCAAAGCCAGGAACATTTCAGCCTTCCTTCGTATGTACAGGATGTCCCAATACCACGTTTCAGAATTTAAACGAGGGGGCAGAGCGCATTCTGAGAACTTAAAATCATACAATAATGAAGGGTCAAAAATGCTTTTCTCATGGGGTTTGTGTATATTTATTTTATCAATAAATGTACATGAATAAAAGGAACATAAGTCTAAAATGCTGTTCTAAATTTTGTCACTGACCTCTATGTAAGCCTCACATCTATGGTTTGTAATGGCTGGTTTACAGCCTGTGTTTATCCATCATCTTAATTAGTAGAAAATGCCTGTACGATGCAAATGATAACATGTGATGTAAAAATTACTTTTTTAAACTTAAACGGAGAGCAGTATCAACATTTTCAAACTTAAACAGATTTAAAATCTCAAAAAACTATATAATAATAATAATGCAACTGTGTTTTTTAACTCTGAATCTTATTCTGAATTATTTAGCATCATCTAGGAGATTTAACTAGCGTTAGAACCATCAAAATTCTCCACAACTGAAGCACATTTACTTAATTTGAAAGTATCATTTTAAAGAAAATAAATGATGTTCAATTTAGCATTTAAATTTATTTCATTTTTCATGAAATATCCATCCTAAAAATGCGGGTTCGGTACTCGAGCTGGCCAAAGACACTAATCGGGCACACTAATAGTGGCTGGCGCACGTAAAATCTGTCGTGGTCGCAATGTCCCCGTGTTCCCATCAAAATTATAGATCTGGGGGTCACCGAAGAGGGAGAGCCATCCCTTCTATGGAGGATGAAAATTGAGATGGCATGTCTCTGGACCACCTTTAGGGGTGTGTCCCAGACCGTCGCCAATTGCCCAGCATTAGTGCGACGTAAAACGCAACCAACCATCCTAAAAATACCTACGCTAAGGGATAAAAAGAAAACAGCACATGGATATTTTCCTTTTCTCTTTCTGTAACAACCGATTTTATCGTTTAAAAAGCAAATTTTCCAACAGATTTTATTACGTCGTCTTCCACGTACACTTTAGGATTGAGCCCAGTAATAATCTATTAAACTTAGTAATAATCTATTTAAAAAAAAAAACTTTTTAAACCCAAATTCTTAATGTATCATATCGCATAAATCTTTTTGTATTAAGGTGAAATGATAATTTTCAGCGGAAAAGAATTTGTACTCTTTTACAAACCACGAAAGTTTAGGCGGTAAGGCAGTCGAAGATTCTATACACGCCTGCTTAAGCTTCTTAAACAAAATCTATGTGTAGTAATTTTTGGATCAATTATTTTTTTATTCTTCTTCCGGAAAGAGAGAAGGCAAATCCCTCAGTCGTTTCATTTCTTCTACGACTTCTTCATTACAAGGTTTACAGCTCAACAGTTTAGCAGAATTAAGGGCTTCAATTCTAAGGCCGTCAAGTGATCTAAATGTACTTAAAATTACATAAGCTTGGCCATAATCAAAGAGTTTATCAAGGTATGCAACTCCTGCTGAAAGAGTTTCATCTTGCAATTTGTGACCTGTGACAGCATAGCATAAAACAATCGGAAGTTGATATCTCTCGGCTGTTCCACTTCCAATTGCTGGAAATTCGATCGTGATTGGCCTAATGACACGAGTTCCGACGCCAGCCTCAAATTCAATATTTAATATCGGAATATCTCTTGCATACATTTATTGACGTCTGAATGCTGGCCAAGTAATTGCCTGAATTTTTCTGAGTGGTCCATTTACAAGACCTTTAGAAACATCAAGATTCGATCGAAGCATAACTTTTGCACCCTCGTATAGAGCAATTTGTTTTTTCGAGTGCGCCTGTCTTGTTGAGTCTTTCGGCATTTTCTTCTCAATCTCCTTTTCAGACAAATCACCCCAAAAAATTTTCTGAGGATTTGATTAATTGACCGATGCATTGCTGTGATTGGCCATTAGTTATTGCTCTGGTTGTGCCATCTATCTGTCATTACAAACGTAAATATGCATAAAAACTTTTTTGTAAATAACTGCATAATTGTTTTAGAATTATAAAATTATGCATACAATGTTGCTCTCAGCAAACAATTTTTTAATTTTAAAAAATATTTTAAATATGTTTGTGTACTACTTTGTGAATTTATCGATGAGTTAATTTTTATAAAACATTTTTATGTTTGAATACTAAATTTTTGGCTTAAATTTCAGCATTCGAACATTAAAAAAAAAAAGGCTTCTTAAAAAAACTGTTCAAAAATTCTTAGGATACTGTGTAGTAAATGAAAAATTTCCTTTTATCAATTGACATCCTTTCTACGATTTATCTGCAAAAATTAACACTCCGGACCTTCGGGGTATCGAACGCTCCATCACCGCGTTACTAACATGGCGCTCTAATCACCTGAGCAACGGAAAGACAAATGAAAAAGCTTACAATTACCTTAAAATGGAGGCGCAATTTTTATTAGCTTGAGATTCACAAACATACCGTAGTGAATGACAGTAAGTACATAAGAATTTGGGAAAAACAATTTACAATTCTCAGAAAAATTGTAATTTTAGAAAGTATTTCAAAAGGGGCAAGGATAAGATAATGAACGATGCCCCAAAAAGTTTTAATTTTGGAATGAAAATCAAAAACTTTAATACGCAAGACGGCAAAATAATTAAATATTGACGAAATGTTGGTGATAAGGTTTTCAGCAAGATATAAAATTGTTCTTGCTGTTTAATCTGGAAATTTAGCTTTAGGCGGCCACGTTGCTCATCCAAGCAAGATAACCGTGAGTTAAAAGAAAATGCTTAAAAAATCGTTTTATATCATGTTCAGAACTTAGAATGATTCAAAATGTATTTAGAAAAATAATTTCTTCAAAAACAGTGCAGCAACAATTAAACAAAGTAGGTTAAAAACCAGAAGATCTAAAAAAAAAAAGATATTATTAAGGAAAATAATTTAAAAAACAAGACTTCAGTTGGCCAAAAAGTTTAAAAATATATATCAGTTAATTACTGAGCTCATCTGGTTTTCTCTCATGAGTCAAGTTGCATTTATTTCGAGCTGATGAAAAATTCTAGAAGGACGGCAAAAATGGACTGATTTAATGAAAATTTCACTCTTAAAACAGTGTCACATTTTCCGTACTGTACGGTACGGAGGTGCATAACTTTTCAAGGAGTCGTGCAAATTTTCATGATCAAGGGATCAATTAACTCGGAATAAAACATGGCCATTACAAAAGTGGTGCCTGACCGACTATTTTGAAGGTGTCCCAGATTTTTTCGTAAATAGCATTTCAAGATGATAATATACCTTTTTACAGGGCGTCTGTGATACGTTCATTTGATTCAAATTCTTAAAATTACCAATCCATTCTCATGAGCATCTATAATTCTATAAGCAATTATATTTTTTACACTTTAAGTTAAATCCCACAAAGAACATCGTAGAATTTCTTCTTCATCAGACCTTCACCATAAAAACATAGCTGCCAATATTTAAATTTATTCCGGAGTAATTTTAGCCCCGCCTCTATTTCGTACCAATTATTTTTTAAAAGTAATTTTTTCGTATTTTATCAAAGTTATGTATTAGTAGGGAAGAAAGGAGAGTTGAACGGCAGCAGGGTGGGGGAACGGGGGACCGGCAAGCCGTGCGTGTGTCGCGCGGAGCGTGTTCAATCATGTTCACGGCCTTTGCGGAGCCCCCCCCCTGACTTAATCGTGAAACGTGAAGAGGGTGTTAATTAATGTGTTAATGAATTAATATTAAAGAATGGCGTGAAAGATGATGATGGTTTTTAAAAGAGAATTTTTGTGAACTTGTGTGAAGGTTGTTTATGAGCAATGAATTATAAAAAAATTAAAAATTTTTAAAAAAATTTAAAAATTTTTAAAAAATGAGAAAAAATAAATATATGAATTTTAAGAATGAATGATGTTGTTGCAAATATATTATGAAAGAAATAGAGAGGATCAACTGGGATTCGAACCCGGCACCTTTCTGTAAAAAATATTTTCCATAAGACAGTAGTTTTCGCATGTGTATGTGTGATTTTTCTATTATATGTCTGCACAGTTCTTTTTAAACCTATGAATGCTATTGTTCGAAAAGAATTCAATTATTTAAATGATATTAATTACAGAATAATAATTAAAAAAACATTAATTAAAGATCTTCTTGTAAAAAATTAACCAAATGTTTTCTGAAAAAAGATAATCAGAGAAAAATTAAGTGGAAAGAGTGAAAGAAAGTACAGAAGTAAAGAGGATCGGATGGTATTCGAACCAGTCACCTGTTTGAAGTAAAGAAACAGTAGTTTACAAGTACTTTAACCACTGTTCTTTATAAATATGCCTACGCAGATCTTTTTTAACCTATGAATGCCATTGTTTGAAAAGAATTCA
Source organism: Salticus scenicus (assembly GCA_963930645.1). Taxonomy (NCBI): domain Eukaryota; kingdom Metazoa; phylum Arthropoda; class Arachnida; order Araneae; family Salticidae; genus Salticus; species Salticus scenicus. Next base: position 139,974,833 of record OZ005657.1, read on the forward strand.
ATCGTTTAAATGATATTAATTTACAGAATAATAATTAAAAAAATATTAATTAAAGATCTTCTTGTAAAAATTCACCAAATGGTTTATGAAAAATGACAGTGAGAGTAAAAATTAAGTATAAAGAATGAAAGAAAGCGTAGAAACATAGAGGATGACTGGTATTCGAACCCGGTACCTGCTTGAAGTGAAGAAACAGCAGTTTACAAGTACTTTAACCACTGTTCTTTAGAAATATACCTGCACAAATCTTTTTTAACTAAAGAATTCAACCATAAGAATGATATTAATTACAGAATAATAATTAAAATAAATAAAAAATAATAATTGAAGATCTTGTAAAAATTCACCAAATGTTTTCCGAAAAATGACAATGAGAGTAAAAACTTAAGTTAAAAGATGATTAAAATCTGAAATGTATAAGTGAAATTCGAACCCGGCCTTATTTTAACAAAACCTATCGCACCTTACGGTGAAATACAGCAGTCTACGATACCTTCCACCCCTCACAAAATGAATGGAATAGTGTGCCAAACTTATCTATTTCGGTAATTGTGGAATGACTCTTTTTTATCGTGAGTAATTAAAACAGTGTAATTACAAAACTGTTAATTATGAATTTTCTTTTAAAAGATTACGAATATTTTATGAAAAATGACAATGAGAGTAAAAATTAAGTAAAAAGATTGACAATTCTTCAACATGTTGAAAATTCGATTAATTAACGAACGTCTAATGAAGAATTATTATTCAGTCTCCCCTCACTGATATGCCAAGGTCATATCTCCCAAGAGAACCTGTTTTTCTCCCCTCCTTTGATGCTTAAGGAGATTATACACTATTGCATTCACAATGGGAGAAGATTTTTTCACGAATTTATTTAGATTTCCACTAACTTTTTTAAAATATAAATTCATTTCTTAGATTTCTTTAGTATAAACTTTACCCGCTACTACACTTAAAATTTGGCAGGATTTTAAATCAATTTTAGTAATATTTTTTGTTATATCTACAAGATTAAGACAATTGGCGATAAGATAATTCGGGTTTGGCAAGAAACATACAATATTAATTTCGAGTGAAGTAAAATTTTGTCACTTGCTAACTTATTTTTGCGGAGTGAAGACATCGGTTTTTTAACCTGAATTCTGTGTTGCATATTGATAATTTAAATTGGATCAAGAGATGGATCTATCTGCGGAGACATCTATTTCAAATCAGCAGTTCACTCAGTCGCGAATAGATGACAAGAAGTTATCTAAACTTTCGATATGTTCAACTTGTAATAGGACTTTTTGTAAAAAGTCTAATTTAATTCGGCATTTGAAGGTTCATATGGGTGTGAAATCTTTTGTGTGTTTTGTATGTCAGAAACCATTTCAGCGTTCAGACGATATGAAAAGACATTTAAAAATTCATGAAAAGACTCTTACAGATTATGAATGCGAACAATGCAGTGAAAGTTTTAATCGCAAGTATGATTTATCGATTCTTGTTAGAAAATTCATAAAAAGACTTTATCTAAGCATATTTGTGATGTGTGTAGTGAAATCTTCAGATGGAGATATGAATTATTGAAACACATACGAAAAAATCATCGGAAATCTTCACCCCAACATTTATGTGAATCATGTAATGAAGTATTCAATAGTAAAATAGATTTGTATTGTCATTTACGTACTTCAGTCAGGCATCAGTCAACACCAAAAACTGTAGAAAATTCTTCCCAAGATTCACTTAAGGAGAAAACTAATTTTTTTAAAAGACGAAGTGCTGTTATTGTACATAAATCCACTATCTTTGAGAAGGAAAATAATGATATGGATGTGTTATCATTTTTTAATAATTTAAGACCTAACATTTTAACCGAATTGAACTTTCAATTAAGCGATAAAAAAGGAATGAAATGGTTTATAGTTGTTAAACTCCCCCTTAAACGTTCTATGGAAGGTAAAGAATTTATTTCCCATCATTTGCAATCAAAAACCTTTTCTACATTTTTATCAAGTGATTTGAATAATGATCTTGAAAATGCTTTCAAGAAAATGATAGAAAGTTTTGAAGAATTTACTGATCAAGAATTAGGTTGTACTTTAGTTGAAATTAGCAAATTACAACTTTGTATGGTAAAATTTTAACTCATGTATCACCTATCTCATGTTTTTTCATTATATTCAATAAATAGAAAAACAAAAGTTCTTACATAATTTGTTAAATAAAACCCAACATTAGTTATTTTAAGGTATATTTCCTAAGAATTATTCAACAATCTATGCCAAATAAAGACTTCCCAGCTACATTTTTTACTACTTTTCACTACATTCTACAACTTTAACATAGTGAAATGCCCCACGTCCTATGCTACCTTTCACACAGTTTTTCTTTACAGATAGCAAGTTTGTAAATAATGAAAGCTAACTTTAATAAAAATTCAGAGTTGAAAAAATATTGATATGTTTTATAAATACATTCATGTTCACAGACGCATACTTAGGTTTTCTAAAGTGTATTTAAACATACTTAACAAATATTTTGACCAAGCGTTGTCGATTACAAACATATGTATATAAACTGAAAATATTTTTGTACAAAGTATTTAGAAATTAAGATAACTTATTTTTGAATAAAAATATAAGAAACTTATTTTCACAATAATAAGATTGCAAATGTAAGATAAAATCACAAAGTTACCAGCTGAAGAGGCTGTAGGTATTTGAAAAAAAATCACAAAGTCAACAATTTTGGTTTTAACAACGCATCTTATTTTACAAAGTACTAACTTTTTTAAAGTTTTTCAGACATATGCATATAAACTGAAATTTGTGTGAATGAAAAATTTTTTACACAAAGAATTTTAGAAAAAATATCATATCAGAAATTAACTAACTTATTTTTAGAATAAAAATATAAGAAACTTATTTTTTCTAATGATAGGAATGAAAATGTAAGATAAAATCTCATTCTTACCAATTTAAGAGACTGCAAATATTTGATAAATTATGAAGTATGGAATTTTAATGTTTCACATGTGTTAATAACGCATCTTATTTTACAAAGTACTAAGTTTTTTAAAGTCATTTAGTTTGAAGTTTTTCACACATATGCTTATAAATGAAATTTTTTCTAAATGAAAAATTTTTACACAAATTATTTTAATACAAATACTATCTCAGAAAAATTAACTTTTTCTTTTTTAGATTGAAAATGTGAGATAAAAATCTAACACTTATCAAATTTAGAAGCTGCAGATGTATGATGAAATCATGAACTTGAAACTATTAACAACCTACCTTCTTTGAAAATACTAAACCACGAGTTTCAACAAATCTATAATCAACTGTTAAAAAACATAGATCTTAGAATATTTTTTACCCTAAAAAGTTTAACGTAGATGCTACATCCATAAAAATACAGAGTGAAAGTGTACAAATTATCTGCTTAGACATGTTGATAAACTAGAATTTTCCACAAGATTCGAGTATTATAGCAAGGTATGGGATAATATTTGACTAAATTTCCACTAATATTGGCGATAATTATAAAAAATTGGCATAAAATAAGAGAATTTAGCGTTAATTCTTAAGTAAAACTGATGAACGAAGAAAAAATTTGAATTAGTTACAATCTTTTCTCGCTGTAGAGTTGTCTGAGTTCTCATACTTAGTAGTTTTTAAACATTTTTAAAGTCTTCCTTTTAGAGTGATTTTTCATACTTTGGTACAAAATGGATAATACTTTACCGTCTGAGGAGACTTACGTTTCTGTTCAACAACCCCTTTCATCAAGTTTTGAGGAAGAGAAGTTATCTAAACTTTTTATTTGCCCAACATGTAATAAGTCATTTTTAAAAAAATCCTATCCTACTAGACATGTGAAGGTTCACAATGATATTAAACCTAATATTTGTTACGTGTGTGAGAAAGGATTTGTTACTCTACATCTTTTAAAAAGACATATAGAAACCCATAGAAAAATTGCCATAAGATACAAATGTGAATATTGTATTGAAAATTTCAATCGCAAGTGTGATTTATTGAAACATAAGAGATTATTTCATAAAAATGTCTTACCTGAACATCTATGTATTATTTGTAAAGATGCTTTTAAATACAAGCATGAATTACAAAAACACAAAAGGGTGCATTGTCGTAAACGTGAGTATATATATGTGAGGAATGTTCTATAACCTTCCCAACTAAACATGCTTTTTAAACCATAAGCGAAATAGTCTTAAAAAGACTTTACATACATACTGTTGTGACGAATGTACTGATACTTTTTCAAACAAACGACATTTTTTAAAACATAAAAGAAATATGCATAAAAAATCTTCAATGCAAACTAGATGTGATGAATGCAGTGAAACTTTTCAGTGTAAGTATGAATTATTGCAACATAAGAGAAAGAATCATCTTAAATACTTTAACATACGTAGAAATTGTAACGAACGAAGTACTAACGATGAATTATCAACAGTTAATAATGACAATGAGAATCTGGACTTGTTAAATTTTTTGGATAATTTTCACACTGAATGTATGAATGATATTTTCGACTTACCTTCCAACAACTTTCAGAATGAAAATATAGACTTAGACTTAAAAAAAATTTTGAACAATTCGAATGTGGAATATATAAGTGAAAATAATGTTGATGGTTTATCTACCAAAGTTGAAAATAACGACTTAAATAATTTTAACCTGATACAAACTGATTTACCTCTAGTAAACTACGACAATGAAAGTCTGAACTTGTTAAATTTTTTTAATAACTTTAATGTCGAATGTATGAAGGATATCCCAACAATATAGATTTGTGTGAATTTGCTGTTTTATATTATTGTGAATGAATTTCAAATAAAAAGATTTCGATGAAAAGGGTTTGTTTTAATTTTTATTACAAAATCACCTTTTATATAATATTTTCTATTAGAATGCAAACTTAAGTGTCATCTTTTAAAATAAAAACATGTAAAAAGTTTGCTTAAGTAAAATGTATTAGAGATATACTTTTTTCATTACTGTAGTAGAATTGATTGAGTATAATATTTAAACACTAAGTAAAAATTATACACGATAGTAGTTTTACAAACTAACAAACTTACATCGCAGAAGAAAAAAAACTTGTAAAATTGTTTTACCACTCATTTGTAAAGTACTTGTGAAAATCTTAAATGAATTATCTTATTAACAATTTTCCTGAAAAACTAACTTATAAAAATTTTAGATATAATTATGAAGTTAATATTTTCCTAAGTATCATGTTTGAATCTTACTTTGAATATGCATTGTCAAAGTGATTTATACTTTAACTAAAATTACAATCTCTATTCTGAGGAGTGTAAAAATAATTTTAGAGTTACAACTTAAACTTTTGTATATAGATACGTTCACGATTGTATTTTAAGTTTTTTTTATTTTTATAATACAGAAAATATTTTGTAAGAATTGTAAAAACTTAATTTTGGAAGTTTGTGAAATTTTTTTTAATATAGTTTAAACATTTTTGTCAAATGTTTTCTTTATGTCACATCACTTAGAAAAATTTAACTGTTTTTAGTAGGATTTCTAACACAAAACATTAAGTTAGAAAATTATTCGATAAAACCATATGCAAAGTAATAAAGAAAAAGTATGTATACCTTCAAGTTTAAGCATGACTAGACAGCCTTGAGGAAACATTAAAACCTGTTGCTGACGTCATAACCCCTGTGAAGTAAATTCCCTATTACCACTACGTCACAAATGTATAATTTAACAAAATGTACTTATGTCTACCCACAATTCGTGTCTTGTATTATTTTACTTTGTGTTTTAAATCGATGATCTTTAAAAGAAAAACTTTATCGTTTTTATACACTTTGAAGTAAAAATTTTCTTCCTAAACATCAAATTATATTTTACAAACACGAATTGATGTGAATTTGTTTTAAATATCACTAAGTTACATCATACCAAAGTATATTTTCTAATATTTAAACAATTCTCATTTTACAAAAAATAACTTGTATGCATTTCTAGGTCTTTAATAAAAATCTTTAAATTTTTTTTCTCTCAAAGACTTTAAACTATTCGAGATGTTTGTACTTTAAGTGTAATCCAATACTATTTGCATAACAATGTGGAATATCATATGTTAAGAAAATCTTAAATTTTGACTAAGCTGCAAATCTCAGTGAAAGTATTTTAAGATTACTTTACTAATATTTACTAAGTATTATAATATTTTTCAGTTATTAAACGAAAAATTGTGTAAAATTTACTAAGTGTTTCATTAAAGAAGAGAATTACACTAAAGATTTTTGTACACAATTTACACTAAAAAGAAATACTAAGTCGCATACACGTATACATACACACATGCTTGTATTTATAATCATTATGAAATATTTTTTACAATCTAAAATTAACAATTTTTAAAAAAATTTAGTTTTTTCAATAATGTTTTAAAAGATTTCTCTTATATTGTGTGTTTACGTCCACGTATGTGACTTAGTGAATTTAGTATTTCTTTTTAGTGTAAATTTATTTTTAGTTAAATATTTTTTGTGTATAAACTGCCTCCGATCCTTATTTCAACTTTAACTTCTGCGTAGATTCGAAGAAAATAATTTAAGCCTTAGTTTTTAAGAACAAAAAACACGAACGTACTCGGCGTCGAGATTTTTAATTTGCGCATGCGTCACGACGCTCTGTTCTGCAGTTTCAACGCCAGCACTGATATCAAGGAGACACTGATTGGAGCGTCGCGGCGTCGGAAACGTTGACGTTTGCTTCCTAGTTTTTAAAAACCAGGGCTTTGCACAATTAATTCGTTGCTAACACTAACGGTAAGTTTCTGTCATTATTCATTAATATTATTTTGTTATGCTTTTAATATATCCTTTCTATTCTTGGGCATTTTTTTGTCTATAAGGTGTCTTTGCAATAATTTTTATAAGATTTAATGTAGATTAAATATAAAATTTGCTTGTTCCAACAATTTTAAATAATTTCGAAGAAATTTTAATATACCTTATATTGTTAAATTTTAGTTGACAATTTTCTTAATTTTGAGAGAATAATTTACGAAAGAGCTCTATAATATCCACTGCCTTCTTAATAGCGTTTTTAATGTACAGAAAATGTAAAACAAGCCAATACGCATAAATGTACTAAAATAACTTAGCATTTTTAGCAACGGAATCACAAGTGGAAAGTTTTTTATTTTATTTATTTATATAAAACTTTATATTAATAGCAATTATAATACTAAAATTTGTAGAGCTTAAAGGAAAAATAAGAATTGTTTTGATAGAGTACAAAAGTAGCTAATAAACATGTTATTTTATCTAGAATAATGTCGTGAAATTAATTGGATTTTAGGCTTATGAAATAATGTTATCTTGTGGAATTAAAAACTATATGTAAGAGGTGTCTGTGGAGAAAAATGCTTATAACAATCCTAAGTCTAATTTTTGCCAATCAACAAGCCTAAGAAAAATAACATGTTATGATTCAAAGAATCATTTTCTCTTGATCATATCATTAACTTTTGAGCTTATATATTTTGTAATTGTGTTCAGTTATATAAATATCACCATATTAAATCTAGTAAAAAAGGGTTTTATATTGTAATATCTTTTCAGATATATAAAATTTGACTTGTTTATATATGAAAAGCTAATGATTTAGCTGCAGTTCTGATAAAATGAAAATAAAATAATAAATCAAAACAATGTTATTAGTTTATCAGTATATCAAACTCCTTAAAATTGTCACTTATGTTAAGTAAACAACATATTATTTGCTTTAGAGATTTTTAATTTTTCCCCCGCAAAATTCCCAAAGTTCCTAAATTTCCCAGTTTTTCCCCCGAAACTCCCGTTTTTTTTTTATCTGTCTGGAAGTGGGAATGTTTTTCGTTAAAAACTCTCTATATTGGGGGAAAAAAAAATGCTGAATTTTTTTTGGAGTTTTAAAATAAATGCTCATATCTCCGTTATTTAACATGCTATCGTAGCACAAATTCATCCACAAATTGTACTGCGTCTGTATTAACATATCCTAAAGTTACAGATCATTTCGTTCACTTAACGATACAGGCTGATCACAAACATTATTCATTTTGTTTAGTTTGTTACCGGCTCCCTAAATGTTGTCTTAAACCAATCTTAACTGAAAAACACGAGGAAGACCCAATTCTTTAAATTCCGAGTGTTCGAAAACATTTCATAGAGATATGTTTTTTAATTGAAAAAGATTGATCGTTTGCAAATATTGCTAAACTTTTGAGCAGGAGTGTATATCCACTGCCTACACTGTCTTTTTATTCTTTATCTTTTTATTGTTCTTGTTTTGTAATTTTTATTTAAACTTTGGATGGGGTCCTCCATCCAGACAGTATCCTAGTCTGGATCTTGTGCTATTAAAAACCAGCCAATCAACTATCTAGAGGATCAGGGAATATTTTATTTATTCTTTAATGAACAAACCTTTTTTTTTAACAGTCAGAAAAAAATGTGCAGACATTTTTTGAAAAATCTTTTTATTAAGGACATTAACATCATTTGTCGTCTTTATCAGTTTAGGGAATTTCTTAACCCTAGAACACTAGTGGAACGTAAATTTTACGTGCGGTCTTCATTTATTGGTTCTTTTCTGCCCTTTCCCTACTACCGATAAACTTGTTTGACCGTGAGCACTTCGAAATAATTATTCAGTTAACGAAAAGTTAGTAATAGTGGGTAAAGCAGTAAATAATTAAACATATTTAAAAACAACATTAATGTAATATAAGCAAATAAAACGACTTTTACATGAGCACGTAAATTTTACGTATCTCTAGTGATAGCGTCATATATGAATACGCTAGTGTTCTAAGGTTAAGTGAAAAAATATTACAATCTTATTTACAACTTTTTTGTTTCATTACTATATAAATGAATATATATATATATATATATATATATATATATATATATATATAATTTAGAAAATATGGTGAAACTTGAAGACAAGTGCGCGTGTATAACAAGAAAAAACGTTAAAAAAAGTAACGAATTATAGTAACGATGAACAATTGTAAAAAACACTACATGCGAAAAACACCCTTCCGCTTCCTCTTCAGTGGGTGGGAGCAGCAGAACAGACAATAAATTAAATTAAAAGAGGCCTAACAGGTTTCGGAAACATGGCGAAACTAGCATACTCCCAACAAAATCAAGAATAAGTTACTGGCAAATTATACATATCAATCTTCATGTAAATTAGATATAACAAAATTGGTGCTTCATAAAAGTAACATAACTAAATTAATATAATAATCCAAAAACTACAAAGTCGATATTTGTGATAAAAATAATTTAATAAAAGGACATGCTAGATCGTCATGTTCCCACCCAGACCTGAAAGGCAAAAAGATATTGTAATGAACTGAACTTACTGCAATGTAGAAATAGGTCTTTAAAGCAAAAGCAGATGATTCACATGTAGTGCCTCAATACTGGCGCTGTCTTGTCCGATGTTCCAAAATCATAGTCCAAACTCTCCGAGTCGCTCAGCACCAAGTAGCTGCAGTCCGACATAAGGCGTTCCACAAGTTGGACTTTGGCCATGAGTCTTCATCAGCAAGCACTACTAGACACAAAGAACCATAAGTGAAGAAACCTTACCGCAGCTATCACCCCAATCGCAAACACTTATTAAAATTATTGGTGTAAAACTTTATGAAATTTAATGGAGAGTTATTATTGTAAAAAAGATTAGCAATGAATTTAAAAACTTGTTTATTGTAATTTGAATATTTATTGCATATCTTTATAGAATCTATTTAGTTGACCAATTAAAATATTAATATAGATTTTTTTATGTAAATTACTATACCAATGAGGCATGCTGTAACTATTAAATGAAAAATCTTTCTTTTTGTCAGATAGATCCAGATTTAATGTATTATGTTGAACATCCAGAAAAATATCTAAGAAATTAACAGTCATATTTATTATTAGTTTTATTTAAATTTAAACAGGAAGGATATATGTCTTTAAAAATATCTGTAAAATTAAAATTTAAGACAAGAATATCATCTATATATCGATAAATTTTCTGTTGTAATTGATAACATAAGTATATTCATAAAAGAATAAAAATAAATTAGCGGCTGTACTGGAGTAATTGGTGCCCATTCCGATACCATGTACTTGTTTATAAATTTTATTATGAAATGTTAAGAAATTGTTAAAACAAAAATGGCAAAGACTTAAAAATAAATCTCTATCAATTCTTAATTCATTTACAATATCAAAAAAGTCGAATAATTTAATTAAAGTGCTATACAATAAATCAATTGGGATATTGCAAAACAAATTTTCGAAATCAAATGTTTGTACAGAAGTAGGCGTGTCCATATTATTTAACTTTTCAATAATTTCATAACTATTGTCAATACACCAAAAATAACTAGAATTTTTATATTTATTTTTTAGAAAGGCATAAATAAGCTTTAAATAAAATTGAAGTTTAATATTGAAACATTTATTAACGCTGCCAACAGTACAACAAATATAACGGAATTTTATTGGATTTTTATGGAATTTAGGTGTTAAAAACAAAAAAGGTAATTGTTTATGATTTGGTAAAGTAAAATGTTTATTGAAAAGGCTTTTACATTTCTTGATATAAGCAGAACTTTTATTATATATGGAATTGCTGTCCAGGTTTATTTTTCATAATATTTTAAATTATTAAATTCTGAAAATATTTTTTAGTATAAAATTTTTTACAAATGATGGCGTAATTATTGGCAGCCTTATCAATAGGTACAAAAATAAAATTTGTTTGCATATTTTTAATAAAACTTAAATCATCTATACTTAGTTTTTGATATACATAATTACTTTGATTTAGATTTAATTGAATAAATTCCTTAAAATATTTAATTAGATGGTATTTCCATTCTACAAAAGCTTCAAACGATACATTAAATTTATAAGCTATTTTCAGTATAAAATCATTAGTATCTTTACAAAAAGTATCAAGAGCTTTTTAAGGATTTATATAATAGTTAGGTCTAAATTTTGTACCAAGACTCAAAAACTGCCTTACATTCTCATTTTCAACAATATTCAAGTCACCAGTTATTATATGTCCATGATCTTTATTGATAAAATTTTTGAAATTCACGTTATGTCAACAACACTTATTTTCATCATCAATATCCTCAAAAGCAAACTTCCTGTAATTAAAAACTCTACAACTAAAAGGTTGTGTATATTTATAGGTAATTCTGATAGGATAATTCTTTAATAGAAAATAAATTGCTATATCTTTAATTATTGTATTTATATTTAGATTATTAAAAGATTTTTGTTGAAAAAGAAGAATGAAGTACAGTACATCGTTATAAAGTTTGCATGATTTCAATTTAAAATTCAATAAATCATTAATTAAATCTTTTAATTGTTTATTTTTAAAATTATACTTCAAAGAAAAGGTTTAATTTTTTAAGTTTACTAATTTGTAATTCAAAAATATGATTTTTAACAGTTTCAACGTTATAATTTTTTAAGAAATCGTTTTCAATATTTTTTAAACAAATACAAGCATCCAGAAAATTATTGTTTTTACTGTTAATACGAGAACCTCTTTTACCTCTCTGTAAATTGATAAGATTATTGATTTCAAACAAAAAAACCATAAATATTGTCAATTTGATTAACATTAAGATTGTTCAATTTAGTATTAAGGCCATAAGGATATAAAGTTCGGTGTTTAAATATAAAATCATTTTCAACTGAGTCTTTCTTTTTCATCATCAACATGAGCTAAAATTTCTATTAAGACATTATCAAAAGAGTGTTCCCTGAAATGTAAAATCTCAAAAGACGGATAATCAGCTTTTTTAACTTGTGCTCTATGTAAATTAATTCTGATGTGTAATTCTCCTGAAGTTTGGCCAATGTAACACTGTAAGCAAATACGTCAAGTAATTTTATATATAATATTATTGAATTTTCAGAATGTTATAAGATTTGTATACGACTGAGCAGTAATAGCGGGACTCTTCACACAAGTTTTACAAAGTTTACTCTTACATTTATAGTATCTCATAGTATATTTTTTATGAAGCTTATTTATTAAATGATTTTTGTAGGTACATAGACCTAATTGCATTAACTAGAAAAATGAACAATAAACAAGAGAAGTAAAACAACAAAGCACACCCACAAGAAATGAAACTTATACTATTACTGACATGCAATGTTAGCGCAAATGCAGCTTAAAACCATTACATATATATATTTTAATTACTTATTAATAAAAGTGTATTTGTATAAAAAAGGCGCCAAAGGCAGCACTAAAAATTATACAAAAATATATAATTTAAAAAATATGGTGAAACTTGAAGACAAGTGGGCGTGTATAACAAGAAAAAACGTTAAAAAAAGTAACGAATTATAGTAACGATGAACAATTGTAAAAAACAACACTACATGCGAAAAACACCCTTCCGCTTCCTCTTCAGTGGGTGGGAGCAGCAAAACAGACAATAAATTAAATTAAAAGAGGCCTAACAGGTTTCGGAAACATGGCGAAACCAGCATACTCCCAACAAAATCAAGAATAAATTACTGGCAAATTACTGGAAAAAGTGTATATATATATATATACTTTTTCCTTACTAATTATGTACTATGCTAAAAAGAAAGAATAAACATGTTATTGAAGTGTAATTAGAGAAAACCACTAGTACTAATCAATCGAATAAATGAACATTGGTGAATGTCTTATTTAAGCTGCTAATCTCCATTTTAAAATTTACTGTTCACAAAAAAAAAAAAAAAAAAAAAAAAAAATGCATTTTCTATCTGAATTTAAGAATTTGCTTAAAACTCCGAATGACTGTTTCACATATACTACTAATTTGCTAATTAGAATTTATTTTATTCTCTCTTTCTGTTTTTATAGAATTGGTATAAAATTATTATAATGAATATTATTTTCTTATTAGAAAGGTACGTGCGGTCTTCATTTATTGGTTCTTTTCTGCCCTTTCCCTACCAGAGCTGCCAACATTTTTAACTTTTAAATTAGAATTGACACCAGTAATGTTTAATGGAATATGTTACATATATTTTCGACGATTAATATTACCCATAACAGCTATAAAACTTTTACGGTTTGAAGTCTCCCTTGAAAAACGGGAGGCTTGGCTATGCCCTACTACCGATACACATGTTTGACCTTGAGTGCTTCGAAACAATTATTAAGTTAATAAAAAAAATAGTAATATTAGGTAAAACAGCAAATAATTAAACATATTTAAAAACAACATTAATGTAATATAAGCAAATAAAACGAATTTTACGCGAACACGTAAATTTTACGTATCTCTAGTGATAGAGGCATGTATGAACATGCTAGTGTTCTAGGGTTAAGCGTTCGGCACTTAACATTTGTCGAAGGCCTTTTCGCACTTCTCCAGTCCTTAGTTTATATGTCGACTGTGTGGAGCCATCCCTTACTAATATTAGATAACATTTATCTTTGCAACTGTACTATAATATTCTTTTACATCCTAATCATATACTTCACCCTCTTAAAAATAGTAATAATGGTTATCTGTTTAAATCGCACATTTTGGTCTAAAATTTAAAAACTATCTTGTAGGTACATCTCATCTTCATACTAAAGTTCGTCCTAGAGCTCATTTAAATATGGCTCCTTGGAATTTCCAGGTTATTTCTTGCCTTCATCTTTTTAAATTTTAACAAATCTAATACAGATGTCTCCATCTTTCAGACCATTTACTCTGCTCATTGGAATGATTTTAAAAATTATACAGAAGTATTTACAGAAGGCTTCACGACTTGCAGTAAGGTTAGTTAGGATGCTGTCTCTGGTAACACTACTTTTATCTGAAAATTCCCCAGCTCTTTTTCTATTTTCTCTGCAGAGGTTTTTTTATTGAGTTTGCGCTTAACTTTATTTCATCTTATTCCAGTCAAAAATTCATAATTTACGCAGACTCAGAGTGTTCTTGATTCTCTTTCATCTAGCTCTTGCACCCTTTCATTTATTTCAATTTAAAAAGCTTATAAGGACCTTCTCGAAAAGGGATTTGACATTTTGTTTTGATAGGTTCCGAGTCATGTTGACATTAAAGGCAACGAAGCAGCTGAGAAAGCCGCAAGACAGGCTTCTATTAGTTTAACCCTAGAGCACTAGTGTATGTAAATTTTACGTGTGGTTTTCCTTTGTTGGTATACTTTTTTATAGTTTTCAAATATATTTTTAAATGCAAATAATTATTCAGTTAATGAAAAGTAGTAATATTGGGTAAAACAGCAAATAACTAAACATATTTAAAAATAATATTAATGTAATATAAGCAAATAAAACTGACTTTAAAACTGATTCTAGTGATATGAACACGCTAGTGTTCTAGGGTTAAACTGTCCTATTCCTTATGATGACATTAATCATTACACTTAAAATCTTTCTTAGAAATATTTGGCAGAGGGAATTATGAAAACAATAATAAATTACAAGTAATAAAACCTCGAATTGTAATCTGGCCTGCGCTTTCCTCTAAAAAGTATGATTTCGTTATTATTCGTCTGAGATTTTGGCATTCAAGGCTTACGCATAAACGCTTACTGCTTGCAAAACAGGAACTTGGTTGTTCAAAATGTCATTTCAAAGTACTTACCATTCGCCATTTACTCACCTGCCCTTGTCTTCGTCATTTTTATTGACTTAATTTGGTTCATCTTCACTAAATCTGACAAGCCTTTTAGGTATTAATCCTCATTATCAACTCACAAACTTTTTTAAAGAGGTAAGTTTTTTACGATATCTGATTTTATTATTTACACTGTTTACCATATTTTACATCTGATTTTATTATATACACTGTTTTCTGTTACTTTTGAATTTATGTTTTTTATATTTTATATTATTTTTACCTTTTATTTTGTTTTATTGTATTTAATTAATGACAATCTCGATGGGTGAACTCATCCAGAAGCTACATTTTATTTTTTTATATTTTACATATTTGTTTGGCGCAGCATATCCCATTAAGGCCCTTCCGTCCTTAAAATCTAACTAACCAACTATCATTAAGCGTTCGTCACATAATAAAATTACTTGGGGGAAGTTTTGTTTAAAAAAAAAATAATCAATGAATTGAATTTGAATAATTGGCTAACATTTTTTTCCTCAACGATTTTATTAATAAACTAGCAGGTCTACCCGGCGTTGCCCAGGTTAAATCAATGAAAGAACTGAACGAAAGTGTAAAATGGGACGAAAAATGCAGTAAACATTTCCTGAAATTTTTAATAGAAAATATTATAAATAAATAAATACAAAGGGTACATCTTTAGTTTCGGAAGCCCTTGGCGATTTTAAATATTTTTGTCCATCTTTTGATAAACTGAAATGACTATCGCAAATGCGTAACTAAAGGTTTTAGCGAGAAACGTCCGAGCTACTTCGATGCGAAATTTCAAATTTTGTCGTAGGGGACCAATACTAAAGCTGTTTCTTAAAAAAACATTATTAGTATTTTTATTTTTATGATGATTCATATTAACTTCTCTATCTATTTAACTCAATTTGCCTCAATCTGACTGATTGAGTTTTTCGTCTGTTCATTTCAACAGCAAAGAACACTTTTAATATCGAAATAATATATCTACAACAATCTGAAAATAATTTAAATTATACTAACTTATGTTGGCAGACAAAGGAAAAAATAAGTACGGTAAAATAAATCCATAAAAATAGGTGGGCAACATTAGCCTACTTGCCCCAAATGCCACTATGAAATACTTACCATTCGCCATGTACTCGCCGATTGCCCTTGCCTTCGTCATCTTTATCGACAACATTCTAATTCATCTTCCCCCAATCTGACAAGCCTTTTAGGTGTCAACCTTCATTATCATTTGACAAACTCTTTAAAAGAGGCTGGTTTTTACTTCGACATCTGATTTTATTATTTACTATGTTCATCCTATTTTACATCAGTTTTTATTGTCTACACTGTTTTTATTATTTTTGATTTTATGTTTTTTGTTTCTTATTTTTACTGTGTTTTTTTAATGACGATCTGGATGGCTGAACCCGTCCAGAAGCTGTTTTTTATTATTTTACCTTTTTGTGTGGCGCAGCATGTCCCACTGTGGACCTTGCGCCAAAAAAAAAGTAATTCACCCAACCAACCAACCATAAAAATAGGCAAAATCAAGAGCTGATATTACATATTAATGCACAAATATGAAATTTATCGTATGGTTAATATCTCTTTAATCGTAATGTTCACAACCAGATAAATAGACCAGAACCCATAAATAACACTGAGACAATGAAGCAAAAAAAGTTTTTAGGTCTAAGTTGATAAGTTGAAAGAAAATTCTTTTCTGTGATACCGATAATCTTTGATAAATATTTATAATTAAGCGATCTTATTGGGAAATTTTTATAGGCACAAATTAATGAAAATATTTCTTGTAACAATGATATTAAACACCACACAGTTTCGCAAATCAACTCTGTATTATATTTAATAATAAATAAATAATACCGAGAAGACACCAATTCTGTGATGCATTACCAATGAGTTGCATCAGTTACTAGAAATCTTTTAATGTTGCAGAGCTTATTTCTGGCATCTTCATCACGATATGAAAAAAAAAAAAAATGTTCTCTTTCTGTTATTTAGGAGTTATTTAGAAAGCTTTTTTAACTTCAACAAAATACGTTTCGTAAATAGCAAGATCATTTGCAACTGTACCTTCAAACACATCATACGCCAAACAAGGTTGTATTCTAGGATTACACATACTATAAAAATATTGAAGCGAATTAAACAGTAAGTTAAATCTCATGCCTTTAACTGGAGCTACAAAACCACCTTCCAACTGCTGCACTGTCAAATCGTGTGACTGAACATCTCTAAGTGCAGCAATTAAGCAATGTGGTTTCTGCTGAAATTCAAATTTTGTTGTTTCACAAAACCAACATATATAACCAGTGGAAGAACTAAAATTCTCTGTGAAGCCACCAATAAGTGTGACTTCCTAAATCATCACCTATGATAAAAGCGACAGAACCTCTCATGGTCTCAATTCAGTTGATAGTGATATCTTCTCAGTCTTCTGAATCGTCAATTAATTTCTTAAAAACTACTTTTTGTCCAAAAAAACTAAAATCTTTCACTTTAATTAGTTAAAGCAACTTCATTGGGTCAACTTTTGATCAGTTATGCCGGTGAAGATTGTCTAGTGTGTAATAAATAGCCAAGATTTTGTGTTTTGCTTTAGCGGAGCCTAAGGGATTTCCTATTTGAAAACTGTCTTCATAAAGGAACAATTTTACAGAATTTCTAGGATCGAGAAAAACATTATTTTTCACATTAAATTTCTCTAAAACTACAATACTCAATAAATTTGAATTTTAGCTCCTATCCCTATTTCAGGCAGGCTTCTATTCTTTTAAACTGTCCTGTACCATACGATGACATCAAGCACACACTTAAAAGCTATTTTAAAAATATTTGGCAGAGGGAGTGGAATAACCAAACCAATAACAAATTGCAAGTAATAAGACCTCAAATTTCAATCTGGCCTACACTCACCTCTAGAAAATGTCATTATTACTAGACTAAGAATCGGGCATTCAAGACTCACACATAAATACTTATAGCTCGGAGAACAGATTGTCCAAAATGTCATTTTAGTGCACTAACCATTCGCCATATTCTCACCGACTGCCCTTGCCTTCGTCATCTGTATCGATATTATTTTAATTCATCTTTACCCAATCTGACAAGCCTTTTAGGTGCAAATCCTCATTATCACTTGACAAATTTTTTGAAAGAGGCTGGTTTTTACTTCGACATCTGATTTTATTGTTTACAAATTCATCCTATTTTACATCTGTTTTTTATTGTATGCACTGTTTTTATTGTTTTTATCTTGTTTGTAGTTTTGTTTCTTTTTTCTCCTGTGTTTTTTTTAATAAATTTCTGGATGGTGAACCCATCCAGAGGCTTTTTACCATCCAGAGGCTTTTTCTTTTACCTGTTTGTTTGGCGCAGCATGTCCTACTTTGGACCTTGCGCCAGAAAAAGGCATTCAACCAACCTATCCCTATTTCTTTTTATTTTCCTTTTAACATGAGAAAAAAAATTGCAGATATTTAAATCTTTAACTCCCAAATAGTAACCGATAGTAAATTTTAGCTAAAGCGCACTTTTAGAAATTTAAACTGAATGCAAAAGTGCGAAACCAGTAAAGAAACTTTTTTAACCCTTTCATGGTCATGAACGTGTATACACGGTCAGAGTTTTTTACTTCTAGATCATTTATTCATTGCTACGAATTTGCTAAATAGAAAATAATCAGTTTCTCAGTATTCCTGATAAATTTGTAATATTATTAGTACTTAATGACTTAAAAATATATAAAACACATCCCACTAAAATGGCTTCGAAACGAAAAAATTAAAAATGGCGTGACCATGAATGGGTTAATAAAGAAGCATCACAAAACTGGCGTTGTAAAAATTATTACTTACAAACTTTGAATAAACACCATAAAATGCAATAAACTCGCAACAATTGTTTCGGGTCGAAAAAACACACGACCCTTCATCAGGCGAACAAAGTAAGCACGAGTGCTGCAGTCAAAGCGGCAACGACCCGAAACAATTGTTGCGAGTTTATTGCATTTTATGGTGTTTATTCAAAGTTTGTAAGTAATAACAGTAAAGAAACTGCTTATTTTGAAATTAACTCTAACTTTTTTTTTTCTTTAAACCTAGTTTGTTTTAAGTAGCCCTAGTTTACAATGTTCAGCATTCATCTAGTCATTTGCTGGAGAAATTATGAACAATGATAAAAAAATATTAAAATTCACAATGAAAAATCTTCAATTTCCACATATTTCTTAAAAACATCGTATTGACTGTACTTGCTCGATATTACTCTTTACATGTGAATGTTTTAGGAAGAGCGACATTGAAATTAGGAAACATTATTTGCAACATGAAAAAAAAAAAAAACCTTTCGAAATACATATATATTAATATCAAGGACAGCTTCCATATACACTAAGCGACCCCCCCCCCCCAAAAAAAAAAAAAAAAAAAAAAAAAAAAAAAAAAAACCACACCGCAGAAAAAAAATGAAACATTTTTTACTTCTAATAACTTTAAAATTAATAGTTGAAACAAGTAAGACTCATGTTTGCATAAGACCAAAGGGATGAAATTATATCTATATACATTTTCGATTTAATAATTCGCTTTATTACACTCTACGAAGTACTTTATAAAAATCTACATCAAACTATCTTTTTGAGCTTAATGCAATAACCATACACTTTTTATTTTATTATGATTTGTTACATGAAATAAACAAGTTATATTTTAACATATAAATAAAACTATTTGTTAGATCTAAGCACTTTAAAAAAAAAAAATATGTATTCTGCATTAGGTTAATTCCACCTTTGTACGTAATTACTGTTTTAATGCATAGTGGCATATTATTATACCGTTTTATGATATAAATCTCAAAAATTTCACCGTATAAATATTGTAAATATTTTTTCTAATTTTTGCTAAGTTGTAGGCTGAAAATGTCGAATCCTCCTCTCTCTCCCCGCAACTTTTTATGACTAAACATTTTCGAGCAAATTGAGATTGACTGTTTCAAATCTAATAAAGAAAAAAAATTCTACGATATTCTTTGTGGGATTTAACTTAGAGTGAAAAAAGATATTATTACTTACAGAATACTTATAGGTGCTCATGGGAATGGATAGGTAATTTTAACAATTTGCTTTAAATTGACGTACCACAGACGCCGTACAGCAAGGTGCATTATCTTGAAATGCTGTTTTAAGAAAAGTCTGAAATACCTCCAAAATAGTCGGCCAGGAGCCACTTTTATAATCACTGTATTTTATTTTAAGTTAATTTGTCCCTTGAGTGTAAAAAATTGTCTTATTCTTTGAAAAAGTATGCACCTCCGTACCATAATGTACGGAGAATGCGTCACTGTTTTCATAGACCAGTTTTCATTAAGTAAGTCCCATTTTTTACCATCCTAGTAGTTCTTTTCATCAGCTCAAAATAAAGCAAACTTGACTCATTAGAGAATAATTAACCCGATAATTAACTGCTAATTTTATTTTTGAATATTTGGTCAACTGATGCCTTTTTTAAGATTTGTCCTTAATAATGGCAGACACTTTTGGCAGACCTTCTTGTTTTTAACCTGCCTTGTTTAATTGCTTCCGGACTATTTTTGAAGAAAGTATTTTGCTATACACTTTTTAAAAATCTTTTTTAAGTTCTGAACATGATACATATCGAATTTAATACAATTGTTTTTTAGCTTGCGGTTATCTTGCTTTGATGAGCAACATGGCCGCCTAAAGCCAAATTTCCAGTTTAAACGGTTCATAAATTTTATATTTTGCTAAAAACCATTTTACCAATATTTCATTAATATTTAATTATTTTGCCATCTCCCGTAATAAAATATTTTTTGATTTTCATTCAAAAATTAATACTTTTGTGTCATCGTTAACTGCCTTATTCTTACCATTTTTGAAATTATTTCTAAAATTGCAGTTTTTCTAACAATTGAATTTTGTTTGGGCTCAATGCTAATGTGTATGTGGAGGACAACATAATAAAATCTTTTCGAAAATTAGCTTTTTAATCGATAAAATTGGCGGTTGTAGAAGGGAAAAAAGAAAATATCCAAGTGCGTTTTTTTACTTTCTCTTACCCATAAGGTAGAGAAAGTATTGTTTTTAGGTCAAATTTTCGAACGCGAGATTTTGTTATATTTACACGTTTTGAGGTCCCCGAATACGAAAATCATATTTTTAGCAAATGGTCTGTGTGTGTGTCTGTCTGTTATCAGCATATCTCAAGAACAAATAGTAGCAGACATTCCAAACTTGGTATTCTAAATGTGTATCATATATAGATGCTACAGTAAGCTTTTCGTTAAGATCAAGCAAATGGTTCGTGTACAGGGACAATCAAGATAATTCTAATACATTACGTCTATGGGGGAAATTGCAGGTAAGTAGACATCTATATAAATAAATATAGACTGCACTAAACCAAATGAAACGAATATATATATATTGTAATAGAGATAGTCAATTGGTGAAATTTTTGTGTATGTAGGAGCCTCGCCTCCCACCCTTGGGGGGAAGCCCTCCTCGAGGGGAGTAAATTTTCATGATGGGTATCTTTCAAAAGAGCTCGCCAATACCTTTAAAACGAATGGTTGAACCATCGATCTGCGATAATTTAAAACAAAGTTATCGGTGTTTTTTTTACTTTTAACGAAAAAAAACTTTTTTTGATATTGAAAATAAAATGGACTTTTTTTGGATATTTGGTGTTATACTACTTCTCTAATATGGAAATCGTCTCCATTATCATAAAAGATAACTTTTTTAATTAATTTTAGTAAATTATTTTTTAAAAACAGAATTATTTTTTAATAACCGAATTAAATTCTATATAAATGTAGGTGAATTAATGAAACGGGGTGTTCTGTGACCTAATTATCATATAAAACTCTCCCGAAGCCTAATTTGAATTGTTTGACATAGGTTTACATAACATCGTTATCTTACCTCTTAATCTCCAACCTGTATTTATACCATTAAATTTCAGGGTAAGAGAAAGTCGTGTGAGTGACACACCAGATTATTTTTTATTTACTTATTTATTTATTTATTTTTGTCGCTTAGTGTACATGATCAGTTTTAAATCTCTTATAAAGATAACCATACATCAAACTGTAAGTGCTTTAGAAGAAGAAAGTTTTCCCCTCCTTTTAAACTCGCTGACTTTGAGCGCAAAAGAAAACTTTTCTTATGATAAAAATGTCAGTTTAGTGGTTAGTTGTATTAGTGAAGAATGTTATAGTAAAAAATAAAAAAATCCATATTACTAAAGTACAGCAATAGTTACATTTTAACCGAGTTTACCCCAGCATAAAATTGTAGAAATGAATATTCAAAAATAGCATACAATAAATTTAAACTTCAAAACAATATTATACATTTTACAGAAAGATACTTCGGATTCACCGCTGTTTATAGATGGTAGCTGTAATAAATTATTTATAATACATCTTGATATACATACAAATTATTCATACTATAGAACAAGGCGAAATTAGTGGGACATACAGTTCAATTTAATTTTTTTTTTTTTGAAAAGTTTATAGGGTTCAAAAAAAGTTTTTATCTGTCCACTGTCTTTTTACTTGAGCTCGAGACAAAATAATTTAAAGCAAAAAGTAATATAAACAAAACAATCTCATCTGATTAATATGACTTGACTTTAGACATCAGATGAAGACTATCGTTGATTAATAGGAAGTGCTGGTAGCTGTAGACTCATCCTCCAAGGCTTTGGGACTAAAACAGGCTGAAGGGATTTTTTTTCTTTTCAGAGATGTGTAGGTGAAGGTACTTTCGGTACTGTAGGCATATGGAGGGATGACTGACTCTGTGCTTCGTTGGGCTTCATATGTCTGCGACCTTTACCTTGTTCGATAGCTGAAGACGTCGCTGCTTCCAATTGACGAAAAGGGACGCTTTCTTTTTTCCGTTTCTTTTTTCTACTTTTATGCTATACAAAATGCATTAAGGACAGTACAAGTTTGTTTGTAGCGTTTGAATAGTGCAATACGGCGCTTCTGGTTTTTTTTTTTTTTGGTTTTTTTTTTTACAATTTAATTTTTCCGAAATAAATTTTTTCTAGTGGGGGAATGCTTTAAATTGTCAGTGGCTTTACCAAAAAGAGTCAGCTTCAATATATTAAGTTTCGGCGTCTTTAAACTTTCACTCAAATGTTCTCTTTCAGAGCAGTTCTGTACTTTATTTATAACAACATTATTAAACTTCCTGTGAATATTTTTGTCAGAAATTTTATCATGTACTGTACACTCAGACAATTTATTTTGCGGAGCAATTTTATTTGGGTTTACCTTATTTGAAAAACTTGGAAGTGAATCTTTCCTTGCTAAGGTTATTTTGTGCCGCTTTACTTTTAAATCATTAACCATTTAAAAACACTTGACTGTAATGCAATCTCCCACTTTTAATTCGTGCCATAAATCCTCTGAACCAAGTTTGTTCATAGACATTCTGTTTAAATAGAAGTCACTCAAGTTAAATGTTGTTGGATTTTCGCAAATATTACTCTTAACGTCAGCAAATGTAGAGCACACTTTGACAATTTCACCATTCATACATTTAAACTGTTTAATATTAGGAGTACATTTCAAGTTAACAACTGCGATTTCGGAAATTTTATCACTTTTACACTCCTTAAAATATCAACTGCATCATCTAAATAACTTCCATAATTACATTTAGAAATCTCAGAACTTTCATCAGTTTTACACTATTGCTGGAATTTTTCTCCAAAATATCACTAATATCATCTACATAATTTTCAATATTGAAATCACCATTACTAATCTGAGACATTTTTACACAACTGTCAATTTTCTCAACAGGGTCTGCGTTACTATAACAATTTGAAATATTTTCATTTTCTTTGATAACGGATATCTTCGACGAGGGTAATTTAAGATCCTTAGCTTTTCTAAAATGAACGGTCCACAATGATGGAGATGACCAGTTCATAGCGTTAATTAAAATACTGCCAAGCATAACTGCTCTATTTCTAGGTTGTTCTGACTGTTCCCGTGTAATTTGCTTATTATATATATTCATCGGCGCTGAACGTCGATAAAAATTGGTATGCTAAAAATTATTTTGAAGAAAATTGCTCTTAAAATTTTTTAGGTTGCTGCATACTCTCATTTCTCTCAACATAAATACAATCAAAATTTTGAAGAGGGGAATAATTTCGTTCATGCTGATACTTTCCTCTCTGCGCTGCAGAAAAATGCCGCTGTTCATATTTTCACAAAATTTGAAAGAGTCTGTCATAAGAGTTTAATGTATGCATTTCTAAAAAATCTTGGAGGGGTATTGTAAGAAGCGGGCGTATTATCTCTAACACAGCTGAATAAAAACAATTGCAATCCAAGCTGCTTGATAATCTCTAATTTTCTTAATGGAAACGATGTGGACTTGTCGTAGAAGGACATACTGCGGATATACAATTCCTGTCGTAACTTTGCTTTATCTACTACATATAAAAATGCCTCTTTAATTTTTCCTTCCAATTCCTCATAAGTAAGATTTTCACTTAAATTTTTCGATGCTATGGTGTTAAACCAAATTCTTGAATCCCCCTTTAAACTATATTTCAGTAGTGAAAATTTGTCCTCATCTTTAATTTTTTTTTAAAATGAAGTACTCTTCCAATTTATCAAAAAAGTTATTTATGTTATCAGAACCCGTAAAATAAACTCTCGAGGGAGGGGTATCGAAATTCATTGGGCGCAACTGTTCTGAAAGTTATCGACATTTTAGCGTATCGAAATTGACTCTTTAAGACAGAAATACCCCACTAAAAATAATCCGAAGATATTCTTGAGAAAATAGTATTTTCTTAAGATTTTCTTCAAATATTTAAAAATATTTTGAAGATTTATCTTTTTCTATAAAATATCTTAAGAAATTTTAAAGACATTTTAAAGAAATTTTGTAAACTTTCTTAAGAATGGGCCAAATAACTTAAGATATTCTGCAGATTTTCTCTAAAAATACCTGCAGAATATCTTGAGATTATTTTTAGTGGGGTAGGTTCTAGTCGACGAATGTATTTTATTTAATAAATATTCTGCCCGTAGATAGAGCCTGTAATGATATATTGATAAAAAACGTTGTCGAAATTTTAGTGTGTAGAAAGTAATTCTTCAAGAAATAAGCAAGATGTAATCGACAAATGCACTTCTTTTTAAATTAATATTTAGTGAACAATTGAATACATCTTTTTTGTGCTGCAAAAATTAATATTCTTGAAATAATCAATGAAATGAGCATTTTTACTACATAAATCAAATAAACATTGTTAAATACACTGCAGAGCATAAATTTCGCTAAATCAGGAACAACCGAATATTTCGAAATATGAATGGAATTTAAATTTATCGAAAGTATTGTCAGTTGTTTATGGAATTTTCAAGGTAGTTCTGCGTGAAAAACGAATACGTCATTACAAAATTTCCAGAACTAGACTTCTATAGAGGTAAAGTTTCCAAATTTTGTAAATCCCTTACTACCATTTTTTTTGCCACATGTGAATGCCTAATTTTATGCTAAGTCAAATCCCAACTTCGTGGAAATGAAAAATCTTTCATCTGTTTCCACTTTTACTGTAATGCCATGTTGAAAGTAACACATAAAGATATAGGCAACTTCTAGTCTACAATCATCAACAATCCATCTTTTTTTTTTTTTTTTTTAAATAGTTTTGTGAGTCATTCTTTCGAAGAATTTAGTTCTTCGCAATAAACCAATGAATTTTTCCAGAATATTCCAGATCTCTCTTATTACTGAAGTTAGAGATTCCAAACTTTGGCAACCCTAAGCTACAAATTTTCGCCAAGCCGTCATATTCGATGCCTGGACCAAAAATCTACGCTGGCTACTAATTTGCAGTATGGCGAGATTAGCCACATATTTTTGCGGCAAATGTTGTTTTAGGATAGCCAAAAACCGTTTCTCAATTTTAACCCGATCAAGTTATCGTGGGTCGTTGGAGACCCGAGCCATTTTTCTTCTGTCTCAAACCTAAGTATCCATTTTTAGAAGAAATACCTATCCATCGTGTCCATGAATTTTTCAGTAAAAATACCATTTTTAAATTTTATTATGCAATCTGAATTTTTCAAATATCTCAATTTGTTCAAAAGTTATGAATATAAGACCCATGATAAACTGACAAGGTGCCGAAAAAAGCGATAACCTGATCGGGTTAAATGAGTTAATTAATTTAGTAAAATTTATCTTTTCCTGATACTAATTTTTGCCAAAGTGAATAAAACAGGGCCGTCTATACTCGAATGATTTTCATTGTACTCTAAGCTGGGCTTTTGCCAATGAGATATTCTGTAACAATTCGTTGGGTACTATTCCTAAAAAAACTAGTGTATTTGTCTCGGCAGCATCTATAATCGTATTATCGTAATATAGTGATTTTTTTTTTTTTTTTGGTTCTAATGGCAGTTTTTTTCCCTTTACGGGATGTTCGTGGACTGGAGAACTTGCCTGTTTATTTATGAATCATTTACGTCACACAAAACTGTCAAAGTTTTCATAAATATATAAATATTTCTATGGTTGTATGAGGAAGTCATGTGGTGGCCACATCAGATTTTTCTTTCCTGTTTCAATTCAAATAATTTTATATATACTAATACAGTTTTTGCTAATGGTCTAAATGAATGAAAACCAAAACCTTTCTAATTCTCCAAATTTGCATATGGGATTTTATAAAAATCAAAATAGCATATAACATTTTAAAATGAAAGAGCATCTTTTTTTTTTTCTTTCGCGTACTATTATTTCCCATTTAAAAAAATAAAATTTACATAAATCAGTTATCTCCAATTAGATAAAATTGAACCACTTTTCGTTCTTTTTATAACACCCTGTATCTGTATATATTGAATGACACTTTGATATAATGGCGAGTTATGTTGAGTTGAGTGGAGTGTGTTCAATACCTCACTAAAACTTTAAAGTTTGCAATGACCAGATCCTTCATGCGACAGAAAATCATTGATTGAAAGTTGACAATGTTCATGATATATCATCATCAAGGGCTTGAGAAGTTCCTACGGCTGTCTTGACAGCCGCTAACCCTCACCTGAGGAGAGAAGGACATACGGGAGGTCTTGCATGTTCAAGATGTTTGGACCGATGATATGTGTGGATTCACAAGGAACCCTGGCATGATGATTTGATGCTGTCAGCAGCATGACGAAAGAGAGAGACAGAGCAGAGCCGATCAGGTAGCGGTGGAGTCATATGGCAGTAGAGCAAGGAGCACTAATCTTACATTATATATATATATATATATATATATATATATAATAAATGAGAAAAGCCTAACAAGACTTAAGCAGTCAGAATACAAAAAATATGCTATACAATTTCGAAGATTAAAATATTATAATTAAGAAAATTTAGCCTATCAAGACTGTTAGGCAGTCAGAGAAAATATGTTTACACTATTTACAATTAATAAAAATATATTACAATTTACAAATTAAAAAAGAGATATTTACATTATTTACACTTAAGATTAAAAATTTAATTTAAAAACCCTACGGTACGGTAACTGGCTGGAAGGTTGATCATCCGCGACTGTTAAACGACAAAGTAGGTTGCAGTTGTCAAGGGGATAGCCAAAAGTAGATGAATAGGATGTATTCAATCGACGGGAAAAAGAATTTTGAGTGAGAATTCTGTGTTAAGTAACACCTGAAGGATCTCGCCGTCTACGTTTGGAGACCGGGACAAACACGTCCTCCCTATAGAGGATGGCAAGTGGGTGTTTTTGACCCTCCCGATTCTGGGATCGTGTCTTCTTACGGCATTTAACACAGGATTCTGGACTTTTGGGATAGACTTGTGAAACTTCAACGCAAGTTTCTTAATTTCAGAATAGATTGGCCTAATTTTCAGGTCTTTGTAAATGATAAAATTGCGAACGTAGCGATGGGCTTTAACAAACCTACGCAATTTCTTGTTTTGGAATACTTGATTTATTTCTAGCGCAGTCTTTGAGGCAGATCCGAACACCGCGGAACCGTAAGTCAAGATGGGTCGGATCATGGACTTGTACAGTAACACTTCATTTTTAACAGACAGGCGGATATTCCAAGCCAAAAGAGGAAGGAGGGGGCGGTGGCAATTTGCGCATTTTCAGAGTCTCTGAGATGTGTTTTTGCCTCAATAATTTAGAATCTAGGTGAATTCCTAGGTATTTATAAGAAGTTTTCCAGGGATTAGGATCATTATTGAGAGTAAAGTTCACGTCGGGGGAATAGGATTTATTGGCGAAGAAAATGGCGGCACTTTTAGAGCTATTAACTTTAATTTTCCATTTCCTAAGCGAAATAGCATACGAATCAATGTAATTCTGGAATTTTTCAAACACTGTGTGTGGTTGTTTGTGTCTGTACATGATAGCAGTATCATCAGCAAATAAAGTTAAGTTGATGTCGGGCTTGCACGGAATGTCATTAATATAAATGTTAAAAAGGCGGGGCCCGGCGAGAGAGCCTTGAGGAACAGAATTGAGAACAGGCTACGGGCTAGAGAGGGAATTTCTCACTTTTACCACGAAGGACCTGTTGGAGAGGTAGTCAGAAAAGATTTTTATTAGCTGGTCAGCAACACCCAACTCAGCCATCTTAAAGAGAAGGCCAGCATGCCAGACCTTGTCACTCGCGTAAATACGGGCTAGGACCCCTTAGAAAGACCCCCCACGGAGGGCATTCCCCCTATAGGCCTAGGACACATAAGGAGTCAATCGGCCTTAATCCTCCAACCAACCAACCAACCAGACCTTGTCAAAGGCCTTTTTCCCGTCGAGAAATAAAACTCCTGCCACACCGATGGTTTGGTATCCATCGTGAATGAATTCAGTCACTCTCCACAACTGCTGTTGCGTTGAATGACGAGTCCTGAACCCGAATTGCTCGGGTATAATCTTGTCATGAGAGTCAAGGAATTCATTCAGTCGGCGGACGAGTGTTAGGTTTAGGAATCTAAAATATTGGCGTGTTCTTGACACTCAATGTTTTATTCAGTTTCACTCCCTCTTTAGTTTAACTATTTTTCCTTTTTTATTAAAACCGATGGTTATTAAAATCTAAGTAATTTATTTTCTATTTACTTTTATAATTTTAAGTTAATAAATATTTAAAAACTTATAGTTGATTTAAAATTCATTTTAGCATAAAATATTAATACGATAGCCGAAGCTATCCGTATGCAAATGACATAAGTCTACGTCATCTGCTTGAATTGAATAAGTAGCGTAGCAGAAAAGCAATCGTGTGGCTTTTTCCGTGTTGATGCCGATGTGATTCCCGGTAATAAAGAAGCTGGCATGAAACGTAGTTTGTATATTTCAGTTTAAATTTTTCCTTGATAACCTCGACAATATTAGCTTGTGTAGAAAGCTGTTGTTTTTCAGATGAGGTTTAAGTAAATATTTTTAGATTAATTCGAGGATGATAGTTATTTTAAAACTGCAAACTTTTAAGCTTCTTTCAGTAATAGTATAGGCTTCAGTAACTACTCTGTACTAATATATCTGCCCTGAAGAATATTAAACGAATCGTCTAAATGTATTATAATTTTTATTTTCGTTTGCCATATTTTTATTTCACTAGATAAATCAATCTAGTTTTTAAATAAATGATTTTATCTAAAAGAAAAACTTGTCATATTTCTTTTTACCTGCTCAATACAGTTTCCACTGGGCTCTATTATTTCCACTCTGCTTAACTTTGAAGCTTTAAGATAATCATGTCAGGTTTCTAAACCTGACATATTTGGTTATGGGCTATTGCCCAGTATTGAGCAGTTTAAGTGAAAGTTTTAAACTGACAAAATTTAATGAAGTAAAGTTTTCTTCCGGCGTATTGGTCCCAAAGTTTTATAAGAATCTTTAAGAAGGGGGGGCCAATACAGTTAACGAAAATGGCAATGATACAGCATAGTATAGAAAAACTCAATGCTACGAATTATTGTAATTGGGCAGTTGATGTGAAGTTTTTATTATTTGAAAAGAATGCCTGGGATATCGTAATCGGAACTGAGGAAAAGCCGAGACCATCAGCTGATCCGAAAGAATTAAAAGATTATAATACGAGGTCAAAACTTGCTTTATCTATTTTATACCTCAATACTGAGAAGGACTTTCGTCGGATTATAGAGAAATTAACGGATCCAGCTGAGATATGGAAAAAATTAAAACAACATTTTTATCCTGATAACAGAGCACGCCATATGCAGTTGTGCAGCGAACTGTTTTCATGTAAAATAAAAAGTGGCGAGAAAATTGATATGTATGCTGCTAGACTCATGAGAATAGCTGAACTTTTAGAAGCAATTGACCAGCCAATGAAGGAAGTTTATCTATCATTCCAGTTGCTTCGTTATCTCCCAGAGAAATTTGATAGTATAGTTCAGAGCATACTTAGGTGGACTGATGATAAATTTTTGTTCAAAGATATTTTAGTTGAATTAGTTAGTGAAGAATCAAGGATTGAATTGCGTGATCAAGATAAGTGTGATGAACTTTTCATTGAGAGTTACAGCACACAGTACTCAAGATCTAATGTGACTTGTTTCCGCTGTGGAGTTCCGGGACACATCAGTCGTTTTTGTCAAAATTCAAGGAAAAACTTCGAGCCAAGATCAACATCGAAAGTGTATCAACGCCGAAAGTCTCCGTTTTTCCAGAGGCAAAGTGCTCAATCCCCTCACAGACCATGGCGAGCTAAACCTCCAGAGGCAACTGTATCCACTACCAGTGATTCCAGTCCTGAGAGATCTAACCAGAAAGAACCTGACCATTCCCAGAGAAGAGGCCGTTCCAGACTCCCGAGACGAACCAGAAAGGACTCTAACCAGGTTTTTTTTTACTTTTGCTAATTTAAGTAAAAATGTGTGTGACAAAAGCAATTGGCTTTTTGATTCGGCTGCGAGTAATCACTTTTGTGGTGATAAAAATTTGTTTTCTAATTTTAAACCATTGTATAATGAAAGATTAGCTGTTGCAATAGATAATATAGATTTTCCTATTGAAGGAACTGGTGATGTTAAATTACGATTTGGTCAACAAAATATAACATTTACCAATGTAATGTATTGCTCTAAATTGAGAAAAAATTTAATATCTGCTCCAAAGATGGATATTTCAGGAGCTAAATTTAAGGGGGGGAATGGTAAAATTAAAGTAACTAACAAATATGATCAATTTTTATTTACTGCTAAATTGCATGATGGTATTTATTATTTATTTCCAAAAATTCCATCCAAAGAAATGAAAAATGTTAAATTTGAAGTTTCTAAAACTTCAAGTAAAAGAAACTCTCATGATACAAAAACTGAAGTTTTACATACTCAAAAGGACAGTTTTAATATGTGGCACAGACGTTTTGCTCATGCTAGTCCTAAACTAATTGACAGAACTAGTAAATATGACAGTGTGAGGGGGCTTCCTAAACTAAAAGTCAATGAAACCTCTTGTGAAATTTGTAAACTTAATAAACAAAGACGAATTTCTTTTAAACCCCATGGTCAAATAAGGTCTAGACATCCTCTTGAGTTATTACATATGGATGTATGGGGACCATGCAAAATAACTGGCCGAAACGGTCAAAGGTATTTCTTATCAATTATCGATGATTTTTCTCGTAAAGTAACAATATTTCCTATGAAAGCAAAAACTGAGGTATTTAAAAACTTTAGAAATTATGTAACAAGAGCGGAGAGATTTTTAAACTGTCAGGTAAAAGCTATTAGATCAGATAACGGGAAAGAGTTTCAAAATAATAATTTTAAATCTTTTTGTGAGCTGAAAGGCATAAAACATGAATTTACTAACATTTATTCACCGGAACAAAATTCTGTTGCAGAAAGATTTAACCAAACTATTGTTGACGGTATGAGGACAGTTTTAGACGAAAGTGGATTAAATAAAAGTTTTTAGCCAGACGCAGCTTTATACTTTGCGTATACCTGGAACAGAATTTGTCATACTGATTTAGAGAAAACACCGTTTGAGTTGTATGGTGGTTATAAACCTTCAGTAAAGCACTTAAAATCTTTTGGCTCAACAGCATACGTAGGGGTACCCAAACAACTTAGAAACAAACTCGACCGTAAAGCGGAAAAAGGAATTATGATAGGTTACGCCCTTAGTACAAAAGGTTACAGGATATGGCTCCCAGATGAAAATAAAATAATAGAAACAATTAATGTTAAAATTGAAGAACCGATAAATATTGGGGAGCACAGTGGAGCAGTGATGGGCCGTGAAAATGAAAGTTGGTTATGTTCAGATGAGGGGTCAGATTCAGAAGGCGTGAATAATGCTCATTCAGATGCTATTAATATATATCAGACTTACCCTGATCATTCTGAATCTTCCTCTGACGAGGAAATTAAATCAAGTCGAGATATAATTAAACGAGTCCCCCTCAGAGAGGCTGTATGGTTTAGAACTCTAGTACCCCGTAAAACTAGTGACAGAATCGACGTTTATTATTGTGAATTTGGAAAAACTGAACGTTTAAAATGTCATAAAGATGTTAAAAAATATTGTAAGAAAAATTGTATAATTTATGAACCAAACCTTTTTAATTTCAGTCCTAGAGAAAAATATGTAGGTAAAATTAATGAAAAATCTTGTTCTAGTGCAGAACAAACTTTAAATTCTGATGAAATTAATTCCGATAGTGAACTTGATTCAGATAATGAACTTAATTTTACTGAACCTGATTTAACTAAGAAAAACGATTGACTAGACGTAGATCAAATCCCAACGAGTTTTAAACAGGTCTTAAAATCTCCTTATAAAAATCAGTGGTTGCAGGCTATGAAAGAAGAAATGGATGTTATTCGGTAACGTAATGTATGGCACCTTACTAAATCACCTCCAAATACTAATATTTTAGGATGTAGATGGGTCTTCACTCTTAAACGTAATGAAAGGGGGGAAATAGCTCGTTTTAAAGCTAGACTGGTGGCGCAGGGATATAAACAGATAAAAAGAGAAAGTTATGACGATACTTTTAGCCCTGTCGTTAACTTTGGAGTAATACGCTTCTTCTTTTCATTGCTAGTTTCATGTAAAGGATGGACTCATTTACAACTGGATATTAAAGGTGCATATCTTTACGCACCACTCGATGAACATATTTATATGTCTCAACCACCGGGTTTCATCGAGATTGGAAAAGAAAAATTCGTTTGTAAATTAAATCGCGCTTTATACGGCCTTCACCAAAGTAGTAGAGCCTGGTTTTTCGAAATGAATAGAATTTTGATCAATATAGGTTTTAACAAATTTTCATGGTGTAACTGTGTTTATATTTTTAACAAGAAAGTAATTTTATTATTGTATGTCGATGACATTGTATTGTTTGCAAAATTTAAAAATCATATAGATGAAGTAGTGGACTTATTGAGTAAAAATTTTGATTTAAAAATCTTAGGAAAAACCCGTAAATTATTGGGTGTAGAATTCGAGGAAAATAATGGAAATTTAACTATTCATCAACATTCATATATTAGTGAAATATGTAACAGATTTAAAAATTTCAATTTTCCTATATCATCTCTCCCCATTAGTAAAGGGATAATTTACTCAAAATCTCAGTGTCCTCAAACTAACGCTGAAACAATAGAAATGTCAAAATATCCTTATAGAAGCATTTTAGGTTGCTTATCGTTTCTCTCTAATAGAACTAGACCTGACATATCGTACGCGGTTAATATTTTTGCCCAATTCCAAAGTAATCCTGGCATAATGCATTGGAATGGCCTGTTAAAACTCTTAGGTTATGTTTGTTATACCAAAAATTTAAAGTTAAAACTTGAGTGCAGGAAACCACATATTACTGTTTATTCAGACGCTGATTTTGCGGCCAACAGAGACGATAGGACTTCAATGGGGGGACAGCTGATTTTACTCGATAATTCACCCGTAGCTTGGAGAACGTTTAAGGAAAAATGTATCAGTTTAAGTACTATGGAATCTGAATTCGTAGCCATGACCGAAGCTACAAAAGAACTATTATGGTTCGATAGAATTTTAGAAGAATGCTTTAATAAAAAACTAATACAGGGTACTAAAGAAAAATCTTTACTTTTAGTCGATAACATGGCTGCTATAGATTTCGTGAAGTCTCCCATTGAAAACTATCGTACAAAACACATCGACGTAAAATTATTTTTTATAAGGGATTTGATTTATAAAATCATATTTAATATTAAACATGTTAAAAGTGTAAATAATTGGTCAGATATTTTCACGAAACCGTTAACAAAATACGGGTTATCTCTTTTCATAAGTAGCCTATTTTCATCTACTGAGTAACATGTATATTTTAAGGAGTAAATTTTGAAGAGAAGAATTAAGGAAATAAGTTTCAATTTTTTAAAAGTTATTTATTTCTAAAGAGAACAGAATGTTTTTCTCTTTAATATGAAAATGCAAATGTATTTCTCAAAGTGTTTATTATATTGCAAAATGTATATACTTGTTTTATATCATATATTAGTTAATTTATGTACATGTCAATGCTTAATTATTTATATTATATCTTCATAGCAAGAAGAATTTTCTGTATAACTTCAAAATGAAGCATTGCAAAAATTGGACTGCTTTGCTCTTGAAATACACTAAAGAAAGACGATTAGTAGCAAGTCGTTGTTGAATCTGTCAATTTATGTTTTTTTTACATACAAGTTTTTTTTGTTACTCAAATAATATGATGTGAACTTGTAAATTCAGGGCAGATATATGTATATATATATATATTCATGGTCTCGGTTGAGTGTCAAGAGGGGGGGCTTATTGTTAGGTTTAGGAATCTAAAATATTGGCGTGTTCTTGACACTCAATGTTTTATTCAGTTTCACTCCCTCTTTAGTTTAACTATTTTTCCTTTTTTATTAAAACCGATGGTTATTAAAATCTAAGTAATTTATTTTCTATTTACTTTTATAATTTTAAGTTAATAAATATTTAAAAACTTATAGTTGATTTAAAATTCATTTTAGCATAAAATATTAATACGATAGCCGAAGCTATCCGTATGCAAATGACATAAGTCTACGTCATCTGCTTGAATTGAATAAGTAGCGTAGCAGAAAAGCAATCGTGTGGCTTTTTCCGTGTTGATGCCGATGTGATTCCCGGTAATAAAGAAGCTGGCATGAAACGTAGTTTGTATATTTCAGTTTAAATTTTTCCTTGATAACCTCGACAATATTAGCTTGTGTAGAAAGCTGTTGTTTTTCAGATGAGGTTTAAGTAAATATTTTTAGATTAATTCGAGGATGATAGTTATTTTAAAACTGCAAACTTTTAAGCTTCTTTCAGTAATAGTATAGGCTTCAGTAACTACTCTGTACTATTATATCTGCCCTGAAGAATATTAAACGAATCGTCTAAATGTATTATAATTTTTATTTTCGTTTGCCATATTTTTATTTCACTAGATAAATCAATCTAGTTTTTAAATAAATGATTTTATCTAAAAGAAAAACTTGTCATATTTCTTTTTACCTGCTCAATACAGTTTCCACTGGGCTCTATTATTTCCACTCTGCTTAACTTTGAAGCTTTAAGATAATCATGTCAGGTTTCTAAACCTGACAACGAGAACATACTCATAAGCCTTCGAGAGACTGGAGAGCAAAGAGATAGGTCGTTAGCTAGAAGGAGAGTGGATATCGTGGCCCCTTATCGAAGTGTGGGGCTACGATAGCTCCTTTCCAACAATCGGGGAAAATATTAAGCTTTAACATACAATTAATGATTAACGTGATATAAAAAATAAAATGGAGAGGTAGATTAATTAACATTGTTTGAGATAAGATCCTCACCGGGTGCCTTGTGTTGTTTCAAGCCCGAAATGTAGTTCTGAACCTCGGAGGGTAAAGCAGGTTGAAGAGTGTTTTGTGTGTCAGTGTGTAATAAATTTTGAACACTGTGGTCGACCATGTTCCCGACAATTGGGTTAACAATGTCCGAATGAGGTGAAAACTGACTTCTAAGACTTTCGGCAATAGCTTCAGCCTTTTCAGTGTTGCTATAAGCCATGCCGTTAGGGTTAATAATGGCAGGAATGTGTGTTCGTGTCCTACGAATGCGGGGGGGTGGCCTTCCAAATTGTGTTGTCCTCAGTCGAGAGAGACTCGACAAAATTATTGAAACGTGTTTTACTAAACTCCTTAATTGCAGCTCTAGCACTACGAATAAGCCTGTTTAACTTATTCTTGAAGTAGGGGGTGCTATATGAACCTGCCGTTGACTGTGAGCATGATTTCGATCCCTGACCGTTTCCCTGATGTTATCCGCCAGTCTGTAGTAGTCAAACGATCTTTTTCGAGGTTCAGAGCTCTGCGTGTAGGCCTCTCGGAGCGAGTCCCCAAGCATGGCTACCGCTTGGTCTACTTCCTGTTTGGATTCTTGGATAACAGATGGAACGTCCCGTTCCGAAAGAATATCGGCGAACAGACTCCACCTTGCGGATAGAGCCGTTCTCAGATGCAGATTGTAAGACCCCACATCAAACCTCAAGACAACAGGTAGGTGATCAGAGTCTAGATCATTCAGCGTTTATATGTTGTAGGCAAACGGAAAATTTCGGGTGATAGCAAAATCCAAAATTATTTGAGATCTCACGAAGATGAGTTCGGGGGGCGCTAAAATTTGCGCGAAATTTTGATCCACCCACCTTCTTAAACTACGGCCAGAAGTATTACAGCTTGGACAGTTCCAAGACGTATGAGTAGAATTAAAATCACCCGCAAGGATAAAATTTGGAAAAGAATTAATGAGACGGGTAAGATCTTGCTCTAGCAGGTTCCTCCTTCGTCTAGTACTTTGAACATAAACAGCTGCAATTAACAAATTTGGAATAAGGGGGAAGTTTAGAACAATAGGCGTGGTTTCGTTACAATTTACATTTGTAATTTTAATGAGAGAAGCATTAAAACCATTTTTAACATAAATAGTAGTGCCACCGGCAGCTTGCAGTCTATGAAGCCTGATGACATTGAATATCTCAAAGTTAGCAATACGAACAGTGCGTCCCTGGGAGAAGCGGGTGTCAGTGACCAAAATTAACCCGATCAAGTTATCGTGGGTCGTTGGAGACCAGAAACATATTTCTTCTGTCTAAAACCTAATTTTTTTTAATTTTATTATGCAATCTGAATTTTTCAAATATCTCAATGTGTTCAAAGTTATGAATAGAAGACCCATGATAAACTGACAAGGTGTCGAAAAAAGCGATAACCTGATCGGGTTAAGTCTAAATTATTACGTGCTTTATCCAGAAGTCCATTGGCATTCCAGATACCAACGATGAAATAATTCAAGCTCCGAGAAGTGGGAACATGGGTAGCCGAAAAAGAAATTACATGAGGGGAGGGTAAAAACAATTAAGACAAACTGCGGATTTTGCACCACAGAACGTGAATCCGGTCAACAACCGTGGATGCAGTTTGGAGTGGCGGAAGAGCATTCGCAAATGCTAGAAAGACCAAATCAGGGTCGTTTTTTATTTTACCTGTTTGTGTGGCGCAGCATGTCCTACTGTGGACCTTGCGCCAAAAAAGGCATTCAACCAACCAAATCAGGGTCGAATTGAATTTGGAATGCTAAAAGCATGTGAATGAAGTCGGTGGCCGAATTTGCATCCTTGCTAGGGACCGACGAATTTTGAGAATGATTTTGACTAGGGGAGTGGTATCAGCCTAGCTAGGTCCTTAAGCAACGCCCGAAAAAGATTGGGCTGGATCAACCTTCCAGGAAATGAAAGGTCTATTCTCCACCCTATCGGTCGGAGATTTACTAGCATTGCTCTTTTTCTTTTTACTTTTAGGGTGGGCGGTCTTAGGGAATTTGGGACAGCAACGAAAGTTCGCTGGATGCTCCCCTCCACAGCGCACACAACGGCAGGGCTTGTCGAATTCCTTCGTGCATTCCATTGACCTGTGATCCCCGGCGCATTTAACGCACCTTGGGGGCAGGGCACAGGCCGCAGAGGAGTGAAAAAAGCCCTGACAGTTGAAGCACTGTGTGGGGCTTTTCCTACCACGATACTCTTCGATGCTGACTTGCATTCCCATAAGCTCCGTAATTTAAAAAATATTGTCTGAATTATATTGGACTTAAGAAGAGAAATTTGGAATAGTGGCATGTAGTGTTTCTTAGATACAGGCCATATATAGAGCTGTACTACGGAGGTTTCCTCAAAGTCGTAAGTATAGTTGAGGGCTTGTTGGATCCTCTCAACTGTAGTATTAATTGGTAGCCCTCTGATGACTACCTTAAGAGGTTTTTCAGAATCCAAGATAAAGGTCTTGAATTGAACTTTCATTTTCGTTAATTTATCCTGAATATACCTAAAATGCTCCTCATTAGAGCAACTTTAGAGAATTTTCCTGAACTTTTAGCTTTCAGTTCAACATCCGTAGTTTTAAGTTCAGTTAAGAAAGCTAGCCAATCAGAAGGTGGCAAAATAAAAAAGGGGGGATTTGAATTTTCCTAACTTTTACATTTTGACGTTGGCTTGACTCGACCTCCATATTGGAAGTGGGGATATCCCTGGATTTGCCTATCACAACCTTCTTTTTGGCCCTACGTTTGGTAACGACCGTGAAATCCTGGGTCTCAGTTAATTCGACCTCAGACTCAGGAGGCCACTTGTTCCCTCGAGGAATTTGATTCTCACGTTCGTTGTCGGCGCTAGGTGGTGCCCCCTCACGGGACGAGCTCTCCTGAGTCTGTGCCGGAGTAACCCCGACAGGCACGGATGGACGCGAGTCTTTAAACTGTTACCTTACATATTTTATCCATTTCAGCATAAACTTCAGTCTCCGGCTCAAAATGCCTTGATCGTACTCTCTCTTCTCTTCTTCCGTCCGATCCGTCTTTCTGCGAAGCTTGTCATATCAACAATCTAGCTCACAGAACTTGGAACGAAGTTTTTTCAAGCGGCTCATTTTCTCCTTCAATTTTTCTGGGTCGGTGACGAGCTCCTCATTAGAAGAGTCGCCCAAAAAATCCATAGTTTCCATCACCAAAAATAACGTCTTCACGAGGGAAGCAACCGTTGCGCCCGGAAATACTATTCTGGCCTTTAAAACGGCCCCGACCAGCGACAATCAGTACACAAGCCCTCGTCTCACAGCAGCAGATGAAATGCGCAGCAACAACAGGAAACGTCCTCACTCGATCACAGCAGGAGGCAGAATCCCGTATGCGAATCGTTCATGATACAACGAACCCAATGCATTATCCTGAGCGTTCTGTGTCCGCTGTCAGTCGGGGAATGGGAATTCTATAAACTTCATTTGGTCTTAGGTTCATTATTCATTTACTTCATCTCGAAAATTTTCATTGCACACATTTCCCGATATGTCCATAAAAAACTTCCCAATATGTTTTGTTTTTCCACTTTACTTACATTTATAAAATTCTTTCTTTTTCAACATCTTTTTTCATATCAACTCTGGAATATATCTAACATATTTAGTCTTAGTTTTTCAATACGTTAAATAGGCAATACTGTGGTGGAAGCTCAGAGTTCTTAGATAGATTTTCATTTACTGAAATTTGCTTTTTAGTTTTTCCGGGTTTACTAATCATTTATTCTTCCTACAGTTGGGATTTTTTTTTTAGCCCTAAAAGACTTTGTGGTAGAAACGTTATTGCACTCAACCTGAAATATAATAGTATAAAATCCTTTTACTTACACGAGGAATAGGTAAAATCGCACAAACACACGCATACTATCGAATGAACACACACACACATCTTCGTATGAACGCACAAACACACAAAAGCAAAGACACCTACATATATGCACAAACCCACTCCCACCTCTATGCACATTTCCGCACATATACTCAAACCTGTACACAAACACACACAAGCCCTCACGCACTAAAATTATCCGCCCCTTACAAATTGTGAACACTTTTCTATATTGGTAGTGATGGAAATTGCTATTGTACCGATACTACTAAAATCTATAGTGCACAAAATTCGATTTTGGTTTCCAGCTGCTATAATTTATTTCTTTTTCTTTTTCTAATAGAGCAAGAGCCCACGACGGCCAGACCTTCGTTATTTAATAAAAGCTGAAAATTCTTCTGTGCGTGTCCCCTATACAGGTAAGAACGACCAGGGACTATAGAGTTTGGGTAGTGGTTACTTGGGCAGGTAACAGGTAGTAAAGGTGTATAAAATAGTACCTTAAATTCGTTAAAGTATAAAGCTCAATTTTTTTATATTTTATTAGGGATAACTTTAGAAATCTCGTCATCCATTGCCGGACACTTATGACAGTTGCTACCCCCTGCCAGACACCCCTAAGTTTTAATAAATTATA
Source organism: Salticus scenicus (assembly GCA_963930645.1). Lineage (NCBI taxonomy): Eukaryota > Metazoa > Arthropoda > Arachnida > Araneae > Salticidae > Salticus > Salticus scenicus. The sequence goes on from OZ005657.1 coordinate 140,014,946, forward strand.
ATTATACTTTCGTTACAGTATAAAAGCTAAATTTTATATATGTTACTTGGGAACCTATAAAAAAATGTTACCTCAATAGCCGGACAGTTTTAATGGTTTTTACACCTTGCCAGACACATCGAAAGTCCGCTGTAGGTGCGAGCGCGAGCACTTAGTCGATTGCGATCTTCAAAGATATCCAATAAAAAAATTATTTTATTACGTTCATAGTCAGGTTATATAAAGTAAAAAATGTAATTTTATTATTATAATATACAAAAAAAAGCATTATTACATGTAAAAAAAAATATTTATTCGTTGTCGTCGATATTTTCATTTTCTTCGTCACTACTCGCCCAGTCGATGTCATGATCGTCTTCAATATCGCCTTTTTCGTCAGTTTCTGAAAAAAAAAATAAACAAGATTATACAATTATGAATAATTAAAAAATTATGTACAATAATTTGTCATAATAATTACATACCTGATTGAGTTTTAAGCGAATCACTAACATAACTTGGTAGTTGATCTCCTAAAAACCATTTGAATTGGTATTTGTCATTTTTCAATACCCAGCCGTTATTGTCTGGTTGATATGTAGTTGGATTTTTCAGATGAGCATTATTCCAAATGGTACATATATAATTTGCTCGCAGAAATTGTTGCAATAGCTCGCTTTTGCAAGGTGGTAGATTGCTAGCGTCAAAATTTCGCAACTTTTTCCGGTCAAAAGCTTCGTTTACATCGGAGACTGTATACGAGTCGATGAATAATTGCAGTCTAGCGTCATCAACACCAATAACATTAGGGACATTGTAAACATTGCATATAAATCTCTGAATAATATCGAAGATGTTTCGTTGAAAATCTAAATTTTCAATTAATTCGCTGTTGCCGAAGTTCTTAAAAGCTTCCTGGTACTCGGGATTTTTTTTTAATTTCTTGCATGGTATTGATTTTCCTTTTCTGAAAAATGCAGGGTTAAAATCACAACCTGTGATGGCATGAAATCCAGGTAAACTCTGACAAATTAACTGTCCCAACTCTGCATGTATTTTAGTTAGGTCCACGTATCTTAAGTTATTGCCAGTGCCCGTAAGCATCCGAACAACGGAATCACTTTTAAGATGATGCATGTTACCAAGCATTATAGCCGCAATATCAGTATCAGCACTTCTTATTACTATTTCTGCTGGATAGTTGATGTTACATGCATGGTATACTATTTTCGTATCTGCTTCCTCGTGTGATGGGCATGACAACTCTTCATCAACCCTTGAGATAACTTTGTTGGAATTATCAACAGTGAAAGAATGACATTTTCTGAAATTGATGTTTATCGATTTGTTGCCAATAAATGGCACCACTTCATCAGTAGCCCAATGTGAAATAAAAAAATTAACCAGAGCCTCTTTAAAATTTAAATTTTTTAACTCTTTCGCGAAATCACTTGATCGATGTTCTGGTATATAATTCCTACGGTGTCATGTAGAGTATCCTTTCCGTTTGTAGTTTCCACAAAACGATCGAAATTATCATATGCCACACCAGTAAAAAGGTCAGGATTTCTTTTAATCGTTTCTGGGTATAAACTGGATTGTTCAAAAGAAGTATACGTTGTCTCAGTCTCTAGTTCCTCGATACCCTGATAGCTAATACAATGCCCATATCGATTAATAATATCGATAATTTTCCTACTGCTTGTTAAGCTCATTAAAGTTATACCTAACATGATGTGCTTTGATGTTTTTACACGGCCATTATGGACAGCATAGATTACGTCTTGAGAATAAGAACGCACTTGACGAGCACATTTCAGGCTTTTTTTCCGTTTGTTATTACATCCACCTAGAAGAGTAAAGTAAAAGTCCAGTAATTGCGGTGGTATCGAAACTTCTCCTGACATTAAATGCTCTGTTGTTAGATTTTTTATCGGTAACTTATTTTTTTCCATTTGTAGTATTAATTTTCTTAAAATTAATGCAGCTTTTTGTAAAGTATTTTCGGTTTGTAAGTTTTCAAATATTGTATCGTCTATTGTTTGTAAATATTTGGGTGCTATAATTTTTTTATTACAAATAGTAAAAAATTTAATATCTTTAGAAATTTTTTCAACATTTTTTCTTCGAGATGATGTGCAGTAAAAACAGAATTCACTTCAACAGAATTTTCTTCAAATATTCTTTCCAATACATCGGTGTACATTTCATGCAAATATACTAATAAATAACAGCGCCCTTTTTTAATTACGTCTTCCTCGATGATGCCACTTATTTCATTAAAAGCTAATTGTTGATATTCCCGATGAAAATGCCAATCACTTTTACTGGATGGTTTTTTAGAAGATGATATTTCATTATTGAAACTAATTCTACATTCTGTATGATATGATATTTTTGGACCAGAAATTTTTTTTAATTTATTCAATAATTCTGCATACTTCTCTTGACCTTCGATGTTGGGTAGTACGCTAGATTTAAATTGGTTGGTATCAGCTTTATGAAGTGGAAGCATTCGTGAACGTTTTTTTTTATGTTTCCTGTCACAAAACACACAAACAATTAGGTAGTCGATATTATTAGCTTCCTTCTCGGTTAGAATATTTCCATCCTGAGTTAAATCATTATCTTCACTAAGATCTGGTTCAAAAACTTCAATATTTTCTTGAGAAGTTGTAGATTGAAGTCCTATTGATTCAGAAGTTAAACTTGATTGCATTGTTACTGAAGATTCTGTAGAGGATGACTGTAAATGAGATGGTTCTGTGGTCAACTTAGGTATCAACGACGAGGTTGTTGAGGTATTGTCTGTAGAAACACTGGCTGATTTTTGTTTTTCACTGTTTTTTGTCCAATTTTCAGGTTCAGAAGTTAAGTATTTTTTCATAAGTCCTGTAAATGCTTTATAACATCCCCGGTGATAACCATTTTCTGTATACTCATCAGGCAGAATAATGTCTTTATATTTAAGGTTATGTTTTTTTCTGATTTTCAAAACAGTTTGACATTTTTTTAAAGTTTCCTCCGAGAACAATATTATCTTACCATCACTTTTATTACACACAAAACAAATTAATGTGTCTCCCATGATAACACTTTTTACTAAAATTATACTTTTATTTCACAAAAAAAGACACAAATATCAATGGTAAAACGTGGTTGTAGCTACACATAATTCTTCAATACATCACTAAAAGACAGATGATGCGCAGTGAAAGATCGCATTCGACTAAGCGCCCTATCTCACTCGCACCCGCTAGAACAGTCGTTACCTCGCGCTCGCACCTACAGCGGACTTTCGATGTGTCTGGCAAGGTGTAAAAACCATTAAAACTGTCCGGCTATTGAGGTAACATTTTTTTATAGGTTCCCAAGTAACATATATAAAATTTAGCTTTTATACTGTAACGAAAGTATAATTATAATTTATTAAAATTTAGGGGTGTCTGGCAGGGGGTAGCAACTGTCATAAGTGTCCGGCAATGGATGACGAGATTTCTAAAGTTATCCCTAATAAAATATAAAAAAATTGAGCTTTATACTTTAACGAATTTAAGGTACTATTTTATACACTTTTACTACCTGTTACCTGCCCAAGTAACCACTACCCAAACTCTATAGTCCCTGGTCGTTCTTACCTGTATAGGGGACACGCACAGAAGAATTTTCAGCTTTTATTAAATAACGAAGGTCTGGCCGTCGTGGGCTCTTAGGCTATAAATAGCGGTGATCACAGTTAATTAGTACCCAAAACACATCTAAGAAATTTTCTTAAACAGAAAAAAATAATATTTTGAGATACATAATTACATTTTTCAATCATAAAATTTTTTATTATATATATATATATATATATATATATATAAATTGTTGAACTTTCGATAGTAAAATTAACCATTGTGCATTGTGTATGGTAAATATAGATAATTGTGAGAAAATGTTTTTATTTCTCAGAAAACAAAATTAAGATAACTAAGAATTAAACTATACAAAGTAAGATCTATCGCAGATTAAATAAATTTTAATTAATATTTTTGTCAAAATAAATTCTCCAGATATTCAACGCTAGTCTTTTACAAAGTCGAAAAATTGTCTTTTATGTTAACAAATTGTACAGTAATTATATTCCTAGGATGTTTTTTTAAACAATTATCTTTTTAAATAAAGATCTGAAAATTATGTGATCAGTTAAAGACAATGTGAAGAAATAAAGAAACGCTTTAAGAAATTTAAGTTTTTAGACAGGAACTACTTTAAAAATGTATTCAACATTTAAATAAAATTTTATTAAATATTTTCAAAAGGAAAAATTAATTTCAGAATGTGAATTAGAAAAATATTTTGATAAAATTTTAATTAATTAAAACACAAATGCGACGAAAATAATTAAAGAAAAATTTCAGGTATATATTTATATAAATGATTATTAAAAAGATTTGTTCAGAATTGCAAAATTATCAAAATAAAAGTTGTAATAAATTAAATTATCATTTATGAAAATGTGCAGTTAGTGATACATAATTTTTATTAACACTTACCAACAAGGTTGAAAAGTGTCAATGACTTCGTTTTGTGTGGCCGTTCCTCCATCTGTCTGTCTGTCATTCAGCGATCGAACACACATAAATGTTTATGGAACATCTTAAAACTGATGATGGAATTTCTTAAAACTTATATTTATTCAAGTTCACTATCGAATGTTCCCTATTGAAAATAGAGTAAATACTTCAACTAGTTTGTGTACAGGAACACCCGAAAGTATTCCAAAGCATGTTCTTAAAAACGTTAATTTGCTAATTTTACTAGAATGAGTAAATATCACGGTGTCTTAAACTTCTTTATAAATGAGTTTATTTGCATTATATATATATATATGGTATCGGTATCTTGCTTCCCTTAACGTTGGAATCCAAAGCTGTCCAGTTTCCCTTTGCCGTAGCCCTTAACTCCGAAGCGGGATGAACTAGCGATGTAACGAAGAGCGCGGATGCGGAGTGCATGATTAGATATGTACAAAGTGTGATATGATCTGCAAAGTGTTCAAGGATTAAAAAGCGACAAATCGACTAGACGGAAATTTGAGCCAGAAATTTAGAACAACAAAGCACCTGCTGTTTCTGCTCTACGAAGGTACGTAAATTTTTTTTTTTGTTGCATGATGGTCTCACTTGGGAACATTCCTAAAATTGGTGTTGCACTAGGACAAAAAAAATATAATAAAATTAAAATTCTGCATCTGTTTTTATTCGATGACAACGGTGATCGGAGGAACAGATGCAGAATAAAAAAGTTTACAGGATTCACTTTCACCGTTGGCGATGAGAACTATATTCAAAAACAAAAATTGATTGACGATAATTTCTCACTAAATGAATTAATTATAATCTGTAATATATTAAATGTACCTTTTGATGGGAGCAAAGAGGAATTAAGAGATAGATTGTTATTAAATTTATGTGATATAGAATTATTAAAACAGGAAAATTCTGAGAACAATTCGGATGATGATGATTCTGAGAATAAATCGAGCAGTGAATCCGAAAGTAAATCGGAAAGTGGCGATAATGACGTCACGAAAATTGATTCCTCGGTGCAATGCCATAATGATAATGATGATAATAATGTTATTGATAATTATGATAAAACTAAAAAGAGTAACATTCATTGTAAAAATAGTAAGAATTTTGGAAAACATGGTGCAGTGATATCATTTAATGACTTTGAAAATAGTATCTCAAAATTTAGCGGTGAGCCGCATGAAAATATAATTGAGTGGTTTACTGAATTTGAAGAATTAACAGAAATGTTTAATCTTAATGAACTGCAGAAAATTATTTTTTGTAAACGATCTTTGAGCGGAAACGCTCTGCTATTTATTAAATCTGAAAAAGCGCTACTGACTTACAAAAAACTAAAAAAAGCGCTTATTGATGAATTTAAAGTTGAAATTAACTCTGCCTCATTGCATGATATATTAAGTAAAAGGAAAATAAGAGGCAAAGAGTCCATTCCAGAATATTTCTTTAAAATGCGTGATCTGTGTAAGAACGGGCACATTGATGATGCCGCTATAATGCACTATGTGATCCATGGAATTAATGACAGTTCCGAACATAAATTCATGCTGTATGGGGCTAGAAACTTACATGAGTTCAAAGAAAAAATTAAATTATATGAAGTTTTTAAAAAAGATAATGAAAAAAATAAATTTAGATTTGATAAAGTAGATAATTCAAAACCGAAACACATAGCATACAACGTACATGAAAAATTTAATCCTAAAAGTGAAGTAAACAAACTTTGTTATAACTGAGGCGATAAAAACCATTTGTCTAGAGACTGCCCTCATAGAATGAAAGGTCTTAAATGTTTTTCCTGTAAACAATTTGGGCATAAAAGTTCGGAATGTCCAGGTTCAAAACCCGAAGTTGAGGCATTGTGCATTGGTGTAAATCAAAACATGAATAAAATTATACAAATAAACAATGTAAATTTCACAGGTATAATTGATACGGGAAGTGAAGCAACACTGTTGCGAAAGAATGCTTTTGAAAAATTGAATGTTGATAGATTAAATCCTATGAGTACTACTTTGAAGGGGATCGGGAAAAGTTCCATAAAGCCGTTAGGTTCATTTAATGCCTATTTAAGAGTTGTTGAATTTGAAAGTGAAACTAATATTTATGTTGTAAACAATGATGTAATACCATATGACATGATAATCGGCATGAATGTGTAATGTTAAGTGAAACGACGATAAGTGAAAAAGGTATTTTTGTGAAAAATAAATCTAGCTCACTAGAAGTAAATCTAGTAACAGTTCTTCCAGTAAATGCATATAACAATGAAATTAACACGAATGTTACTATTGATGCCCCCATTAATTGTAAAAACAAAATTTCTGAGAAATCCCCGGAAATAAATGAAACATTAATTAGTGTTGGAAAATGTGAAAATAAAACCCGTCAATCTGTTATGCTGTAAAAAATCATTAGAATCTTCCGAACAAGCCGTAAGTGAAAATGACGACGACGAGAATGACGAAAGTGATGACGGTAAGAAGATGCTTTTAGAGGACGATAATAGTGTAGATGATGACAGTGAGGAAGAGGAGGAGCCTCGACGAAAGAAAAAAAGTCAGACGAATATTTCTCAAATGAAGTCGCTAAATCAAGAAAACGCAGTTAGCCGAAGAGCTGAAAGAGTTGAAGGAAAAAGTTGAAGGAAATTCCAAACTCCTTAAAAGAAAGAAATTGAGAAAAAAGCTATTGACGATAGATTCCGTTGACTGTAAAAGACAGAATATCCCAAAAGAAGAGACTGCCGGTATAAATTTGAGAAAGTTGTTCATTCCATCACTTCCATTGAAGACTACAATTAGTGAAATAGCTGCATTATTTCCTAAAGCTGTGCAAATACAGTTAGAAGTTTTCCCTGCATATAAAAGTGCTACTATAGACTTTATGACCGAACATAATGCTGCAGAGGCCTTAAAAGACACTAAAACTGAAAATGATCAATTAGAGGTTCTCGAGTTCGAGTCCCAAAATGACTCTGAATCCCAAAGTAAAGATTTGCGTACACATGACAAAGAACAATTTATCAAAGTTAAAGAGAAAAATAAAGCAAAATATAAATTGCGTAAACAACCACCAAAAACTGGTACAATAGGGGACCAAGTTGCCATTAAACCAAAACTGATGTACTTTTGTAACTATAAGACTGCAAAAATAAAAAATGAAAATATTGATGATATGATTAGAAATGGATGCCATGAAGGCCCCCATTGCACATCCACTCATGCCAGATTCCTCAAACGAGGGATCACTTAATTAAAAAAAAAGAATATCAAATTTGAAAATGTACTGTAAATAAGTTTGTTATTATTTTGTGTTGCTTTTGTGTTTTTTTTTCTTTTTGTATTTTTCAGTGTGGCCGCCTGGAGGACCAGTCGACGCAGGATGGCCGAGTGTGGTATCGGCATCTTGCTTCCCCTAACGTTGGAATCCAAAGCTGCCCAGTTTCCATTTGCCGTAGCCTGTAACTCCGAAGCGGAATGAACTAGCGATGTGACGAAGAGCGCAGAATATTAGCGGAACAACGTGGCTGTGACGTCAGACGGGCGCCGCTTCCGGAATACACGTCTGATGAGAGCGTTCAGAGAGAGAGAGTTAGTTGACGGATGGACGGCGAGGAGCGCTCATCGACGATCGCACTTCGTGCTTTAGACGGCAAGTTTTAGCTGTAACGGAGTTATGTACTAGACCGCGTATTTTTTCCAAAGTGCTCAAATCGAAAACGGAACTTACGAATAACTCTCTTGTAACGAAAACTGTGAACTTTCATTTGCAAATGCAACTGCTATAGTTGGCCGTTCAGTAAGAATTTGAACTACAATACTGTAAATATTTGTACAATAATACCTTAATTTAAATGATTAGTAATTAATTGAATTAGTAGTTTTGTGTTTTAAAAGCCCACACCAATCGGCCATCCCACACACATATACATATATATATATACTGATAATACATGTAAAATACAAAATAATTTATTTCTAAATTCTGGACGACAGAATGTTAAAATAAAACGATATAAAAAAAATATAACTACCGTGTAACATTTTTTAATTCTTCACTCGAATGATGAATAAATAAAAAATTTTATATACAAAAGTATTACAACGAATCTGGATTAAATAAATATCTAAATTTAAGCGTAGACGAAGAGTTCACAGAAATTTGGATGATTTTAGTAAGTTCTACTAAGGTAATAGTTTTTAGTGATTTTACAAAATCCAGCTAAGATCGGCTGGGATCAGCGTAGGAGAGCGGTTATTGTTCTGTACTATGTTTGTATCAACTATACATTAGATTAGCAATTTGAATATAATTCCCTATAATATTACATTTTATAGGGAAGAAAATGCGAATTACGTAAATGAAATCCAACTATAACTCCTAAAATGGATCCTGGTGACTCTTTCACTCGTACGGGATAAACTCCACTGTCCTTTCTTTATTTTCTCGTCAACTTTACAGTTCGGTTTCGAAGCAGAGAACCCTAGGATGATTTTCTCCTTTTTCTCTTTCACAGGCCAACTTCTTTTTTTTTTTTTTTTTTTTTTTTTGAGGGGCTTATTTCATTTACAGTTTGTTTCCTCAGACCACCAAGGAACTCGAAATTCTTTTCTAGTTCCTTTTAGCCTCTGGATAGTTGCAACATGAGAAGAAATGTATTTCCCATGTGTTGGAAGACAAAAGGGCTTTACTTTTCATACAAGGTTTTTGTATTACTCATACTTCTGGCACTCATAGAAATTTCTCACATTGCAGAAAGTCTAGTTCTTACAACCAAATATCAAATGTCTGATATATTTTTACCTTTATTACCTTAATTACCATAAGAAATAGAAGTATTATATTTGATAAAAATTTTCGATATCGATTTTTTACCTGATTTACATATTTTAAGAATGTCTTCGGCAATTTGTCAGTGTGTATATGTGTGCCTTCGAATTATTTTGACTGTTTCCAAAACGAAGAAAGATAGAACGAAGAAACTGTAGAATTCGGCATGTCGAGTTTACACATGATTTTTCCAACTTTTCTTGAAAATTGGTTTAGTATTTAAAACCGGAAATGACAGTAAATCAGTATCTCAAAAACGACTCTAGCAGTTTTCGTAAAAGTTGCAATATAAACACCATTTCGGATGTCCATTCGAATGTATTTGGTTAATTCAGGAAAATTATTAAGCGTCTTTACAAGTAAGTTAATTTTACGTATCGCAAATGCATTCCTTTAAAAACGGATCTACGAATTTTCTTCAAACCCGCCCCATTAGCTTCCTTTTAGATGTCTTTCGTACATAATTGTTAGCTTCTGGTGAACAGTTGAATTTTCCCTTGTTTTGGTCGGACAGAACCGAAAGACAGTTATCTCAAAAACAACTCTAACGATTATAATTTTTTTAATTTGACACATAAACCACTTTTTAGATGTCTTTTTGCATGTATTAAAAAGATAAGAAAGATTAACAGGCATCCTGATTAGATGGGTCCTATTTAGATCTCGAAAACTGGTATTTCAGAAAAAGGCTGTACAAATTTTCTTTTAACTCGATACGTACACTCTATTTTATATTTCTTTAAGAACTAAGCATTAGTTTTTTCTTACGGGAAGATTGTTAGGTGTTGATTTCTAAGTCAATTTTATGTCTTCTGATTATACTACCTCTAAAAAGAATATATAATATGTGTAGTAGTAGATAATGGAAGTCGTGTAGTTGTAACACACCATAGATTTTCTTTTCTTTTTTCAAATATCACAAAACTGTGTAAGTAAACATAACTGCAGGAAAAATTATTCTTATATGCTCTAATATAACTGTTCAAATAACTTAACAATACCCATCTTCGCTTCATAAAGTAATTCGTTTAGAGGTAATTCCCTTGATTAAAGCAGTGACTGCAACAGAAGATATATTTCTGAAATCCTTTTAATTCCAACGACTCTAATAATATATCTGAAATTGATTAATACTCTTAATCAGCCCTACATCAGATTAGCATTTTAAAGATAATTCCCAATAATATTAAATTTTATAGGGAAGAAAATGCAATTTACGTAAACGGAATAAAACTGAAATACTTGATGTATAAATAATAATTGAATTTTATTTGTTAAATAGATGTGGTTAGTAATTGATTGCAAATTGCTTTGTGAATATAGCAATTTAATATATATATATATATATATATATATATATATAGCAATTAATTATATTTAAGGCTTTGCTGATTAAAAAAATATTTCACATTGCTTCGCAGACTTCTAATGCTAAGAAAATAATTGGTTATAGCAACGTTCTATATATCATATTTATTTATAGATTTACTGATCTGAAAAAGAGATAATCTGACTCATCTGATTTACATTGTTCAATAATGTCTACGAATAAATTACTACTAATTTTCTCTGATTTATAACTTTTGCGTTTAAAGATAAACAAACGTCGCTAATCACGTAATTTAAAAATTAAGAAATTTCTGAATGACAGGAACTACTTAATTTCAATTCAGATCTTTTGCGTCTATATATTCACACGGAACTAGCAGGCAACGCCCGCTTCACTGGTCACTGTTTTTAAATGAATCACTAATTTTTATCATGTAAAAAAAAAAAAAAAAATCGGGAAAAATGTCTCACCGGGTCCCCATTGCCTTCGGCAACGGAGACATATTATTAAAGTTGAATTTTAATTTGGACTCCGATCTATTTATTTTTAAATTAAAGTAAAAATATTTTAACAACCACACGGAATATGAGAGTAAGTTATGCGTCATTTTTAAACTGAGAACACTATTGTATTTAAATTTTACTCGCGGTCTAACTATTTAGCTTACTTTTAGCTATTAGTATACATTTTTATTGTTTTCAAATATATTGTTAAATACAAAAAAATATTCAGTTGATGAAAAGGTAGTAATATTTGGTAAAACAGCAAATAATTAAAAACAACATTAATGTTAATATTAGCAAATAAAACTAATTTTTCATGAGCACGTAAATTTTACGTATCTCTAGTGATAGCGGCAGGTATGAACGCACTAGTGTTCGAGGGTTAAAATGAAACTCTGCCAAAAAGGTAATTACCTTTTTGGCAATCTATCGGCAGAGTCGGAAATCTATCAGGGATATTGGGATTTTATCGAGAATATAGGGATTAAACATAAAATTCCACCATTAACTCAGTATATTTTTTACTTCAAAAATAATATGCTAATAAAGTATTTATAAATAAAAATAGATATATTTTTTCATATAGGAGTCATTGTTTTGCAAGTGCAAGCGAAAAATTTACAAAAAATTTGAACAATTATTTATTACATATCCGTTGAATGATGGAAAAGTGCATTAAGTAGATGAAATTTTAAAAACTAATTAAGGACATAATTTGATTAACCATTATATAAATATTTTTTTATATGTTTTTGAAAGACTTTCACATCAATGCAGTTTTGAATAAAAAAAAAAAAAAATGTTTAACTATTTAACGAATATGAAAATAGTAAAAAAAAAAAAAAAAAAAAAAAAAAAAAATCGATAAAATATTGGTTTTGAAATAAGTAACATAGCTGCGTCGATAAATTAAGTTTTTTAATCATATGCACAACATTAAATGCTTTTGAAGTAGAAGTTAAATTGCCTGAAACAATCTTTGTTAAATGCCTTTTTTTTTTTTTTTACTTTCAGTGACAAGGATTAGAGCACAGACATAAGGGAAACTCTTACAATTGATGAATACTTAAACCAACAGCTTTTTTTTTTTTCGTAAAGTACTTTTGGAATTTTCATGGAATCAAATGAAGGAATGCTTAAATTTTCCATGATTTGCAATTTAGATAATATTTTAAACTTTGATTGAGTGCTTGTTAAACATTAAATCATTTAATCAAGCAATTTAAAAAAATAGAGAAATAGAATCAATAAAAGATGTGAAAGAATTTTTTTTCACAATTTGTAATCTAAAATTAATTTTTCAAATTTAGTTACTGTTATTTATTTATTTTTTCTATAATACTTTTCTATTTAATATGACAGTATTTTTAAAATACTCTAAACTTTACTACATCATATTTTAATTAAAATGTTTATTACTAATCTTGAAATAAAAACGATACTTATCTAGATATCTTAAATAATTGTATTTATTATTCCTTTATTTACTGAATTATGAAAAATACAAAAGAAGAATTCAAAATATAATTTTTTGGGTACTTAAGAGCAATTTTCAAGGATATAAGAAAATGTGAATTGGCATTTTAGTCTACGGATTCGTACATAGAGGTCGAAAAAGAGATGAATACTCATAGCTGCCAACTTATCGTTTTTCGCCACCAGAAAATTTTAATAAGTGTATCGGTAGAAGGGAAAATGCAGAGAAGATCCAATAAAGGAAGACCGCATGTAAAATTTACGTACCACTAGTGTTCTAGGGTTATATGTAGATGAAATATCTGTTGTGCGAAAAGAAAATTATGAAACTTTGTTCAAAATTACCTATTTTGTTAAAACACCTATCTAAGTCTAGCAATAGTAATCACACAATTTATTATTTAAAATATTTAACCCTAGAATTCTACCCATTAGTCTGGGAGACGAAGTCGATAACAAATAACTAGAGCTATGTGCGGAGAACATCACGCTGATATGTGTAAAGATTGCTTTGAAAATAAATAAATTATGTTTCCATACTTATTTCAAGTTCAAGAATTATGAAATCATCTACAGGTAGTATATTTTTATTCTTAATAGCTTTTAAATTATGTTTTAAGCACGCTGACGCTCACTTCGTCTGAGAGACTAATGGGCATCATTCCCGTAAGTTTTTCAAAGTGTAACATTCTAGGGTTAATACCTAATAAATTTAACAGATATTTAATATCAAATATAATTTTTATAATCTCAAGATTTAGTATTGATTTTTTTTTTTTTTTTTTTTTGACTTAAATCTATCGAAAACAAGTTCACAAAAAAATTGTTTTCAATTCAAATAAACTGCTTTCTTCTACGTATCTTTTTTATTGCCGAATAGGAGTTCTATGAGTGGTTTCTTTTGACAATGACGTTTTTATACTTCACATTGCCATCAATCATTCAATAATTTGAAAGAGAAATCCTTTTTTTTTTTCTATATATCTAAGGAATGAAAAGAAAAACATTATTGGAACTTTGTCATTTAATGATTTTAATATAGACGAACAAAAATGAGTATGGGGATTTAGAAGTATCAAATAACAATTGGGTAATTTTACTTGTTTTAAATGTTAATTAAAATATTTATGTATCAGCTACATAGTCAATATCAAATAATAATTAATAAACTTTACTTATTTAAATTTTAATTAAAGTATTTAATTATTACCTACATAGTTAATGTCTGATTTTAAAGCTTTTTCTTATTAAATTTTATTTTGATTTACAGATTTTTGAAATGAATAAAAATTATTCGAAGCAAAAAAATTACTTAATGATTTTTCTGTCAAAACAAAACACTTTTTTTTTAAATTTAGTTTTTAGTTAATAAAGCACCATAAAAAATTTACTGTTATTTTTCTTGGGAAAATATATACATATATATAATAAAAATTTGTAAAGTTCCTTAACTACAGAAAACGAGACAAAACGACACTAATACTTTTGTCTAATATTAAACGTCATATTTGATTCTGTAATTTTTATTACCAATCTAAAGTATTTCTAACTTTATTCTTAAATAAAGTGTTTTCTTGGATTTATCTTAGAAATTATACAATGAATGCTATATATTTCCTTTAAGTTGATTTACTGTAAGCGCAAAACGGAAAGTGATTTCCTAAAAGAACAAATGTTCAGAAGCAAAAACTTTGAGTTACTGCTATTTCCTTCTTACAACAATTTTGTACAATATTTGATTACGGTATGTATGTTGGTACTAAAAGATATTCAATATATATATATAACTATTATTATTATTTACTTTTTTATTTTATTATTATTATTTTGACTTAACAATAATGTGCCTCAAACAATAAACAAATAGCGTTTTAAATTTCTTTAACAATATTTAACATCTAAAGTAATCAAAACAATCGATGAATCAGCAGTTTAATCGACATACCTGAGCAGTAAAAGAAAACTTTTCCGTCATTTTAAATAATACAATATATAGCTCAAAGCCCATTAAAAAAAAAAAAAAAAAACTGAAAAATTTTTAAAAGGTTAAAATAAAAATAGAGTAAAGCAAGTTCAGTCAATCGAAAAATTTTTAGACTACAAGTACTCAGCAATAATTTCTTTTTTTATTGTTTAAAGCTAATTAATAAAGTACAATTATTATGTACATAACATCTGAAGTTAAAGAAGAACAATATTTTATAAAACTCTTATTTAGCTGATAAAAGCATGCAATTCTTATCTTTAGAAGAGAAAGACTACTCTTCTAAATTCTTGTAAATTCTGTTCAATAAAATGGAAATATTAAATATTACATGTGTGTATGTTTGAATGACAAGTAGAACTACACAAGCAAAATCGTATGAGTACAATTAGGAATCTGTATATATATTTTTTATAGGATATACAGATTCCTTAAAATCAACAATAAGAAACATATGTTTAATACAAAACGTACCAACATTAAACAAAATAAAATTGTAAAATATTTTAGAGTCTACTTATATTTCTGGTAAGAGAATACAATTCTTAATATTGAAAAAAAAATAAAGTATAATTTTCTAAATTGAAGTTATATAAAATGTAATAAAAATATAAAAATTAAAGGTTTAAAAAAAAAAAAATCTACTTTATTTTATTTATTTATTTATTTCACAAAAAGTGCGTCCTATTTAATGTTTACCTTTCAAACAAAATTATCCCAATGTGTACTAAATTGAAAATAAATTGTTTTTAAAATAAAAGAAATAATTGGACGTACATGTACATTTTATTTTATAAGAATAAATTTACAATTTTTTATCCTAAAATTCCAATTTTTATTTTAGTTAATGATGTTTTAAGTTAGAAATCCTTCTTTACTATTTCTATTTCAAACTTAAGAAGTTCGCTTCGTTGTACCATAAAATCTTGTTAAACATGTCTTCAGAATAGAAAGATTACATGCTGAATTTTATTTGTAAAGAATAAACACGGAAAAGTATAAAAATAGTAACAATATTATAGAAGAACTATGTTTTTAATCTTTTTTTTAACTAAAAATTAATTATGGTATGTGGATATCAGAAAATTATTTCGTTTTACCGAAAACAACAAAACAAAACTATGATGTTAAAGATGGTATCAGAATACTTTCAATAATGGAAATAATAAAGTAAAATGGATAGTTTTAGTCAATTATGTTACGAATGTTTGTAAGAAAAAATGAGATTCTAACGTTAAAGACCAATTAGTTCTTCTAACCCCTTAACCTACGATTTAGATTCGAAGATGTTGGGCCGAAATCGTATACAAGCTCGCGCAGCGTTCGGGTAATTCGCACGACTTGTGTAACACGCTGATTGGGCCAATCGTAAAATTGACGGGCATCGCCAGTGGTAGGACGATCGCGGTTTGCAGATAGCACAGACAAGGCCCGTGATGTATTTCTGTTATCTCTTCGGATCGTGATCAGTGTCAAGTTGTTCTTGGTCACATTCGCACGTCGAAATTTACGTTCGTAAATTCTAGAAAAGCAACCCCAGAAGATGTTCTCAAGAAAGAGATTTCGTGATGAAAGCAGTGAGAATTGTGCTGATAATTTTGCTAACGAAAGTGACAGTAGTGACGATATATATCGAGTTCGAAGAAAGTGTAGGCGAATAGTTATTGATGATACATCCGATGACGATCAACTACCACAGTGTCCTGGCTTTGGAAGGAAATAAGAAATAGTCCAAAAATCTGGGACTATACGATGACTCCTGGCCTTACAGAAGGGAGCCTTATGTCAATTAGGAGGAAGTGGAGGAGAATTTGATATATTTAATCTAATATTTGATGACATATTTTGGAGCAATATTGTGACCGAAACTAACCAGTATGCAGATCAAATACGAGAAAATCCACATAGAACACGAAAAATCGACGACGCTTGGTTTCCTGTAGACTCTACCGAAATGAAAAGATATTTCGCCTTGACCATTATAATGTCACAGGTAAAAAAACCAAGAATCCAAATGAATTGGTCGAAGAGGGCTGTTATCGAAACGCCCATATTTAGAAAATAGCCTTTGAAGAGATATATACAAATTACAAGGTTTTTGCATTTCTCAAACAATAATCTGGTTGCCAATACCGATAAAATGAGCAAGATTAAACCTGTTATTAATTTTTTGAACCAAAAATTGAAAGAAGTGTATATAATGAAAAAAGACATTTCTATTGATGAATCGCTTATGAAATTCAGGGGGCGTCTATCGTATAAGCAATTCAATCCATCCAAAAGGGCAAGGTTTGGCGTCAAAATTTATAAATTATGTGAGTCTGAGTCAGGCTATTGTTATCAATTTAAAATTTATACCGGCAACGATAAAATAAACTGTGATGACAGCGCTTCGGAACGTGTTGTCAAAGAGCTTGCTGAGTCAGTGCTGCACATGGGTCACACTTTATACATAGACAATTGGTATTCTTCCCCAAAATTATTTATGACGTTATCACATAAATATAAAACAAATGTAATTGGCACAGTACGTTCGAATAGGAAGAATATGTCAAAAGATTTGTGCAGTGTAAAATAAAAAAGGGGGGAATACGTAATAAGAAGCTGCAGCCGAATACTCGCTATAAAATGGAAAGATAAGCGAGATGTATATATGATGTCGACAAAGCATGAAGCAGTCGAAATTATTTCACAAGGATCCAACCACACCCTAAAACCGAGTTGTATTGCAGAGTACAACCACGGAATGAACGGAATTGATCTCCAAGATCAAATATTGGCATGTTTTCCAGTAATGCGGAAATACATGAAAGGATACAAAAAAATTTTTTTTATCTGTTTGATATTGGTCTTTTTAACTCCTACATTTTATGGAAAAACCTGAATGATGGAAAGAAACAATGCTATGTCGACTATAGGATCAATATAGCCGAATCTCTATTGAAGAATATGCCAAAACCGATTTATAGAGAACGAGGCGTATCATCTGTCGGAGATGCGCCAGACAGACTGTACGCGAAGGACTGGGCTCATTTTCCAAAGCACATTGATCCAACACCCTCTAAATCAAGACCGTCAAAACGTTGTACAGTTTGTCACAAAAATAAAAAACGTAAGGAAACAACATGGGAGTGTAAAAAGTGTAAAGTTCCGTTACATGTACCAGAATGTTTTGAACTATATCATACCGTTACAGATTACTAATTTTGTATTTTGGATTTTTGTATAAATAAACATTTTGTAATAAAAAATTATTGCATCAGACTGTAATTGCGTATCAAATATTCCACGTAATATTCACTTCTGGCCCGACCATCGTACGCGGGCTATGCCCGTAATATTCACTGCTGGCCCGACCATCGTACGCGGGCTATGCCCGTAATATTCACTTCCGGCCCGATCACCGTACGCGGGCTATGCCCGTCATTGTAGGTTAAGGGGTTAAACGGGTTGCAAGATTTAATTCATTCTTGAATTTATTTTTTAAGTGCTGCATATAAAGAATGTAATTATTTATAATGTTTTAGTGCACGTGTTAATTTCATTAATTCATGCAATGTGTAACTTTTCAATACTATGTAATGTATAAGTGTTATACACTCCTACACATCATAATTGCATGAAAAATATTCTAGAACAGCGTGAAAAGAAGAGAAGAAACCCATAACAACAATATTATAAAAATTATGTATCGAATTGGAAGAAGGGAATGATTGTGGGCGGAGTCCCCGATCAGGCCTGTTTCCTGAGTATAATCATCAACGGATGACAAGGGAATTTTTAATTCTTTTTCCTAAAGTGAAATATACACATTCTATACGAGCTTTGTATGCGTATATATACAAATATATACATATTAAACTTTAATTATCAAACGACAAAAACAATTATCGATCTTTTCAGAGATTCTTAGTACCAATCAAATTATTACATACAATAATAATACTTACCCATATAGCACATCTTGTAAACCCAGTATATTCTAAGGACATTCTGGTGATAATCTGTTTTTTCACGTACATCCCTAAGAAGTTGTGGATGTCCAGGGTTATAGATTAAATTTTTCAGGGATTATTTTTTAAGATATAAGATTTACAATGCAATTATAATTATTGTCCCTTTCCCAAAACAGAGAAATTATATCGGGAAGAAATGTATATATTAAAAAAAAAAAAAAATCTAAGAATTATGTCAATTTTATTGTTCTGCGTCTTTTATAATAGAAATATGGTCATAATATACTATTCCTCTTATGATATTAATACGGACTGCCAAGCTACCAGGTAACTCGCAGTTAATTACCCCGGCGTTACTCGTGCTAATCATTTAAACTCAATTGCTCGCACCGAACTGCATATTAACTTTTCTTACACGATTTCAGTCACGGAAAATTTCGGCGCTCCTGATTCGCTATATTCATTCTGTCGTGATGTTAGATATAGCGAAACATTTTGTCGTGAGTTTTCTTTAATCTTTTGCGAAAGTATCCGTCTTTTCAAAGATAAGTGTGCCATCTTCATTTCCTAATAAATTTAAATTTACTTCCTTGAAACGTTAAAGAAGTCGATAAAATAAGTCTATGCTTATACGATACTTATTACCTTTTTTTTTCTCAAAATGGTTAAGTAAAATATTAACATAAACCATATTAATCGATTTTAAGTATCCAAGTAATTTTTATTTTTAAACTGTTTTAAATCATGAGCAATTTTGTGCTATACATTACTTAATTCAAAACTTAATTATTTTAATTTTAAAAGCGTTTAAAAATGCGTAGTGGCGCCATCTGTTGACTCACAGGATATCTATTATATATCTACCTTATTTTATATTTGTAAATGAATGTCTTTCTGTTGTTAATTTAATTAATTTGCGATTTTTATGGTGATGTACACTAAGGGACAAATCAAAAGCCGAACTTAGATATTTTCCCTTTCTCTTTCTGCAGTCGCCAATTTTAATTGTTTTAAAAGTAAATTTTCGAGCAGATTTTATTACGTTGTGTTTGTACAATTTTAAGATTGAGCCAAGTAATAAAAACAAGATGCAATTGTTTGAAGAATTATAATTTTAGAAAGTATTTAAAAATGGGAAGAATAAGGTAATTAACAATACCACAAAAAATATTAATTTTAGAGTGAAAATCACAAAAATAGTTTAATACACGGGATGTCCATATGATGAAATGTTAACGAAATACTAGTGAGCTGATTCTTTAGCAAAATATAATTTTGTTTGTTTGTTTGTTTAAACTGGAAATTAGTCCCTAGGCGGCCACATTGCTCATCCAATCGATATGACCGCAAGTCAACAATCCTGTGCTTAAAAAATCAAATTGACATGCATTTAGAACATAGAAGGGATCCAGAAAAAGTGTTTAGTAACATAATTTTTTAAAATACAATGCAGCAACGATTAAACAAAGCAAGTTTAAGTGCCGGAATATGCGAAAAAAATTCCAATCTTAATGAAAAGAAATAAGAAAGCAAGACTTTAGAGAGTTAGA
Source organism: Salticus scenicus (assembly GCA_963930645.1). Classification (NCBI taxonomy): domain Eukaryota; kingdom Metazoa; phylum Arthropoda; class Arachnida; order Araneae; family Salticidae; genus Salticus; species Salticus scenicus. Next base: position 140,035,134 of record OZ005657.1, read on the forward strand.
AAAATTAAAAAATGATCAGTTAATTATTGGGCTGAAGTGATGAATCAAGTTTAACTTATTTCGAGTTAACGGAAACAATCAGGTCTGATGACGAAAATGTGGTTGACTTAATGAAAATCGCACTTTTAACCCTAGAGCTCTAGTGTAACGAAGAATGTAAGTATACGTAAATTTTACGTGCGGTCTTCCTTTATTGGTATACATTTTTATAGTTTTCAAATATATTTTTAAATACAAATAATTAAACTCATTTAAAAACAACATTATTGTAATATAAGCAAATAAAATGAATTTTACATGAGCACGTAAATTTTGCGTATCTCTAGTGATATGAACATGCTACTGTTCTAGGGTTAACTGTGACACATTCTCCGTATATTATGATACGAAAGTGCGTAATTTTTCAAAGAGTCGGAAAAATTTTCATGATCAAGGGATCAATTAACTTGAAATAAAACTCGGCCATTAAAAAAATTTATTTCTGACCGACTGTTTTTGAGGTATTTCAGACTTTTCCCCTGTTAGCATTTCAAGATGATGATGCACATTGTTACATGGTGCTTGTGGTACCTTTATTTGATTCAAGTTGTTAAAGTTGCATATCAATTCCTATGAGCTCTATAATTTTGTAAGTTATCATAACTGTTTTTAGTTAAAGTTAAATTATATAAAGGCTATCATAGTTTCTTCTTTACAAGACCTGAAAATAGTCCTAATCTCAATTCGCTCGAAAATGTTTAGTCTATAAAAGAGGATGAGGATTCAAAATTTGTAGCCTACAACAATGCAAGAACTAGAAAAAATTATGAAGTAAACTTTCTCAGTTTCATGTTAAAAAACTGGAAAATACTATGCCATTGCACATTAAAGCAGTAATTCCACCTAAAGGTGAAATTATCCAATGCAGAATATACATTTTTATTAAGTAATTGTTTAGATCTAACAAATAAATAGTTTTGTTTCATACATTAAAAAATAACATGTTTAGTTCATATAATGAATCATAATAGAATACACAGTATATGTTTTTTATATTACGCCTAAAAGAAATTTTACGTAGTTTTTCATTAAATACTTCGTAGAATGCAATACAAAGCGGATTATTAAATGAAAAATGTACAAAGGTATCATGTTATGACTTCCGTGTTATACAAACATAAATTTTATTTGTTTCAATCATTACTTTTTAAGTTATTACAAACACAAAAGGTACAAGTCAAGTTTCCTTTAGTGCAGCTTTTTTTCCCTTGGTCCCTTAGTGCATCTATGTGTATGTGGGTGAACACAATAAAATCCAAATGCCTTATCAAATTCAGATAAAAGTTAGTAGGTGTGTTACAAATTATAAAGTCATTTGTCGTTTGACCTGTATAGATTTTAATGAGTCTAGGAACTTGTAATTTTTACAGGGACACGAAGAAAAATCTTTGTCAGTACACCATATGGATTCAAAATATTCGAAATGTTTTAACATTAACTCCATAATCGATTAAGAGAAATTTAATTAGGCATGTTACAAGTCATCGTCATAAGAACTATATAAATTTTTATGAGTGCAGGATTCACATACATATATATATATATATATACAGTGGGTACAATAAGTATTTGCACACATAGATTTTCGTTCATAATTAATAAAAAAAAGCAATAAGAAATACAAAAATTGGTACTGTTAAATCAGAACAAGTTTACTTATCTAAACTAATTACAAAAATAGAATAATATAAACAAAAACAACTTTTTTGTAACAAAATTAAAATATCATATGTCAAAAAAGTATTTGCACACTTGTATAAATACAAAAGAAATGTAATACTTAGGAAAATTTCAGGTAACTAATATTTAGTATGCATTCCATTAGCATCTATCACTGCTTTTAATCTTGCTGGCATTCATTTAATCAAATTTTCTGTAAGAGTAGGGTCAATGTTAGACCACTCCTCAATAAGTGCTTGTTTAAGTGTAGATTTGCTTGAAATCTTCCTTTTTCTTATTTTTGAATCCAACGAATTCCACAAATTTTCCAAAGGATTTAAGTCTGGTGATTGTGGTGGAGTGGCAAGTCTTCTAGGGATATTATAAAGCAACCACATTCGTGTTATACCGGCAGTGTGCTTGGGATCATTGTCTTGCTGAAAATAGTAGGAATTACTGATACCCAATTTTATTGCACTTTGTGGCAAATTATCTCGCAACACATCAACATAGGTTTGAGCTGTCATATTCCCATCAATAAAACACAAATTACCTACTCCTTTGCTAGCCATGCATCCCCAAACCATAACAGAGCCTCCTCTATATTCAATTGTAGGTAATACATTTTTATTAAGAAAAGCAGTGCCAGGTTTCCTCCAAACTAATCTCTTGCCATCTGATTTAAAAATATTGAACTTACTCTCGTCAGAGAATATGACATTTTTCCAGAAATCAATCTGCTTATTGATATAATCCCTAGCGAATTAAAGTCTCTTCAGTCTATTTCGTTCACTTATAAAAGGTTTTTTCCTTGGATATATCCCATAAATTTGTGCATTATGCAGGACATTTCGAACACTTTGGGCACTAATTTGAACTCCAGATGCTGAAGCGACATCATTGGCTAATGTAATCGCACTAACAAATGGATCTTTTGATGCTTCTCTTATGATTTTCCGCCTAATTCGCTGTGAAAGTTTCTTTGGACGTCCGGAACGCAACTTATTTGCGGTAGATCCTCTTTCTTCATGACGTTTTACAACATACCGAACAGTAGAGAAGCAAACATTTACTTTCTTGCCTATTTCTCGATAACTTTGGCCATTTTCACGAAGTGAAACAATTTTTTCTCGCAGCGAAATCGGCAATTCACATTTCTTAGGTGCCATCACAATATGAAGTCGACAATCTACTGATAAAGTATCCATAAAACTTCCTTTTATAGTCTTACTTACGTATGTTATTTACTGCGGGATGAATATCATATAATTTACATAAAAATGCAGATTTGTTAAAAGTTGGGTTCAGTGTGCAAATACTTTTTTGACATAAGATATTTTAATTTTGTTACAAAAGAGATTTTTTAATCTATAATATTAAATTTTTAAAAATTAATTTAGATGAGTAAACTTATTCTAATTTAGCAATACCAATTTTTGTACTTCTTAATGCTTATTTTTATTAACTGCAAACAAAAATCTATACGTGCAAATACTTTTTGTACCCATTGTATATATTATAAAGGTACAAAATGTGGTTCTTATAAGTTACGGTTTATGGACTAAATTAATCGAAAGTCATTTTAATAATGTTAAATTGTTCAAAATATAAAAAAATGAATCGAATATGGCGTTTCTATGCCATCACGTTTTAAATGATTTTAATACAAAGAACATAATGATAAAGAATTTTTCTTTGCGTTCCTGTTAGAAAACCATAAGTGCTAGACTCATAAAATAAATTATGTAGTTTGTGCGACGGTGACCTATAACGCATCTATAAACTTTCTGTTTAATCCGGCAAATCATTTAAATGTTATCGTGTTCACTCACACATATGTATAAATCATCATAAAACTAGTAACAATGAAATCAGGGGACCTTAAAATGCATAGATACACTAAATCTGGTAGTCAATTTCTTTTTCTTTCTTTATGATTATAATATTTTCCTTACATAATGTATGCTTGGAAAATAAAAATGAACAAATAAATCTTTTCTTGAAATAATAATTCAAAGTGTGTTCATTGAAGTCAGTTGTATATATTCTATTCATTAGTTTGTCAAATTTTGTCTTACAGACTATAAATCATTCATTTAGCACTTTAAAAATATTTATATGTAATTTACTTTTTTCAATCAAAATTTTACAAAATAGTGACAAAATATTTTTAATATGCAATTAAATAATAATTCCAAGTGTGTTCATTGGAGCCTATGTATGCATTCTATTCATTAGGATGACAAATGTCATCAGACATTTGATATCCTAATCATTTAACATGAATCAGATAATTCATTAAATAATTTATAATATAATTATTATTAATATAATCAGGCCATCAATTAAATAAATTCAATTTATTTTACTTTTAAAAACTTTTATTTAAATTTTTCAATTCAAAATATCGTGATTAATAATTATTTTTTAGCTTAATTTTATTATTATATTTTTAAATTTAATTTTGATTAGTACATAATATGTGTGTGTATGTTTGTGTAATGTCTGAGCAATTTCAAGGGGAAAAAATGCAATTATTTCCATAAAAATAAATAAATTAAAATTCTATCTTTTAGTGAGTTAATGGACTAACAGATGGCGCTAAAGCTACAGTTTTATTGTTGAATTATAATTATAATGACCTCAGAAGAAAAAAAAAGAGTAATTTTATCATACATTTCTAAAAGCTCAATTTTGTAATCAATATAAAATAATAATTAATTTAAAAAATGTTTTCTTAACTAATCATTAATTCAGGCATGTATTAAGGATAACTATTCTAATATCGAGATGCGAATAAAAGTTGAATGAAAAACACTTTTAAAATAATTTTAAGTATTTATAATTCACTTTGACTAAAATTTAAGTATCTTTTTAAAATATAAAAATTTCAAATACGTTAGAATCAAATTCTAAATAGTAATAATAAATACCAAGTTAATTTTTCTCCAAAGGAATTATATGATCTTGAATTTCATTTAGTTTCGCTTCAGTTAACAAATTCTTTAACTCTAACCCAACTATTGCAGTCTTCTAATTTTCTAATATTGCTGCGTATAATAATGACATTCGCTGAAATTGATTCGACTTCATTAAAAGCGAAAATGGCAGATTTTTTCTCAAAATACGGACATTCTTCCTTTAAAAATATAAAAACTTTACGCTAATTTTGTATGTGTATGAACATTGGACGTTGTTATGGTAAAATGATATGACGTCAGAACCGAGAGTGAAGAAAACAGCGAATAAGGAGTGCTGAAATGTTTCCGTGACCGAAACCAAGTAAGGATAGTTAGTATGCAGCCCAGCGTGAGTAACGCCGGGTTACTTGTTATTTCATAGATTGCAGTCAAAGTGTTAAATATTTTTATCTGGGGTTTTATTCTTTTACATACAGAAATAATACTGAAGACACTAATATTTTATAACGATATTAGTAAAGAATTAATGAATATCATAAATAACTTCCGAAAGGGGTATTAAACGGAGACTTGGCTCTAGATAAATAAGCATAGAAAAAATTATCCTCTTGAATTCTAAAGGAAATAATAAAATAAAAGATAGCTGTTTCGGTAACATTTAATATACCGCCGTCATTGCATAAACAAATGTTTCTTTATGCACTGATTTTTGACTATCTGGATGGGAGCCCCCTTCCAGATGCTTTTCCAATATTCTTTTAAACTTTTAAAATAAATAATTAAATAATTAAATTAATTTTGCTTGGCGCAGTATGTCCTAATGTGGACCTTGCGCCATAAAAAACAACCAACCAACCTTTATGCACTGATAATGATACGCTGACTGCTACCAAAATAACTGTTTGCTATTTTATTATTTCATTTAGCTTTCAAGGCGTCGGTGACTTTTCTTGTGTAACCAGAAGGGATTTTTAAGATTTTTCGCTTTTCACAATTATTATCCTTATGGAAATTAAAAAATGCTGTAAAGAAGAATGTGCTTATACAATATATGTGATAAAGTGAAATAATGTTTCTTTTTGAATTAAATACGTGAAGTATATTAATATATAATTTTTAATCTAAAAATATTTTATGTTATCTGACTATTAAACAGTCGATTAAAACATCCATTAAAATTTCTTTGTTTCTGTTTTGTTTTATAATAAATATATAATTAAATCTTATTAAATCCCATATATAATATCATAATCTTATTAAAAAAATATTTTATTGTTCGCGGTATGAGTGTAAGTTTAATTGCCCTAATTTTATATAAACATTTAAATAAAATTCATAGTAAATGTTTCATCTGCACTTTAAATGTTAAATTGTGAACTTAATTATAAATAAAAATTATACGTACAATGGCTAAAAAGTAAATAAAGATTTTAAATAAATTATCAACTAGTATTGAAACTATATTCGATTTTCTGAAAGATAAAGTGATTAGGATTTTTCCTAAATAAATTGTTAGCCGTTATCTACAAATAAGTCATCTTCAAAATCGTATTCTATGGAGAAGAATGTTCAGTTTTTCTATACTAAGGACATTTACATTTGATCAGCACATAATGCCTCATAAGAAAAACACTAGAAAAAAAAAGTTAATTAAGCGATTTCTACATACTCATAAAAGACAAAATGTATACTTCAATCACGATAGAATAAGCGTATAAAAATGCATGATTAGAATATTTTTAAGTATCTATTGTGGATAGAGAATCAAGATTAAACAATTCCAAAAATGCGTGATTAGAATTTTGTTAGGATTCTTTCATAGATAGAAATAAGATTAAAAGAAAAGAAAGAATACCTACCGCGAAAATACTGGAAAATGACAATGAGATCCAATATGTATAATTTAGTTATTAGTATTTAAATACAATTTCAAATGCGTTCCTTTATAAACAGTTAGCAAAAGTTAAAAAGTAAAAAAAAAAAAAAAAAAAAAAAAAAAAAAAAAAAAAATGCTACAGATTTTGTACTTTTAAAAACAACTAAAAATAAATAAACTTTTCTTAAAATGAAATACTACTTATATACATACGGAATTCTTTTATATACGGAATATGTATATATAGATATATATATCTATATATACATATATACTTTTTTTAAGGGGGGGGGTGGAGGGGGAAGTTAAACACGAAGTCACTTAAATACTTTTGGAATTGAATCGTTTTTATGAAAACATACAAGCTGTTCGTATCCCCGAAATGTCAGGTATAATTCCCTGGAGAATTCATTTTTCAGAAAGCATGCCATAATTCATTCAGAATGGTGTATGTCCTTTCATAAGTGTCTAATTAGTAATATTTTACAGATATTTAACAATGCAGGTGAGTAACGGAAAACGTACTTAGTATTCGAGACTCTCAATGTATCCCAATACATATTATGAACTGTATACTGCAAGTATCATTTGATTTTAAAACTGATTAAATATTCATTATATCATTATATTCTTTGCTATCCAAATTAACTATGTTGAATGATTCAGAATTCAGTCTAAATTTGTGAGGAGGTAGAAAAAAAAAGAGATGATTTTAATAGAAAAATGTAATTGAGTCAGCATTAATTTACATGTGCACATCTAACTTAACGATAACGTAAGATATGTTTTTCATAAACTTCCTATTCAATAAGGAATTTTAACTATAAAACTTGCTGTTTTATAACTTACAAATTGCACTGGTGTACCACTAGAAAATACTTTGAACCAAGCAATACTGTATCTATTAGTAATTACATTAGGACTTAATCATGTAAAACATCTTTTGAAAAAAAAAAAAAAAAAAAAAAAAAAAAAAAAAAGCTATCGAAATAAAAACTGAATTTTTTAATGAAATTTCTTGTTTCAGCCAATGAAACTTCTGTATTATATTTCAATTAAATATTGCAAATTTATTCTAATGTGATATTTCTATTTTTAATTTAATTACGTTTACCGTGTATTTAAACTACTGGGACACATTGTAAAACAATATTCAAATAAATATGTTTAATTAACCGCTTAACTACCCCGGGCGTATATATACGTTTCTCCGAAGTACGATCTTGTCTATTGTACTGCTGTGAATAAAACTACTGACACGGCTTGACAATGCAATGAAATAACTCTGAAATTGATCTTGACAGTGTTTTCGAAAGATTTACTCGTTTCAAAGTTGGGACAGAACTGTGGCACTTTGAAGCGAGTCCTGTAGATTTTCCTCGGCAGGTTAGGGGTTAACGAATAATACTATTTCAGACGTCACGTCATAAATGTTTCTTAACGATCAACTCATGCCTGCATCCCAAATAACTGAAATTATAATTACTGTAATTATTATAAGATATTTAATTATAATTAAGAAACATCATACTTAATTTAAAATGATAATTTTTGGGGGGGATTATTTAACTAAATATGCATAAAACATTAAAAAAAAATACGATAAAAATTCAATGGTGTAATTAAAAGAAAAGTATTATTAATCGATCTATTCAGATTTAAAATCAATGTGGTTGCATTTATAGCGCTATCAAAGTTTTATATCTGACTTACTTAAACATTTTTAATATCACTTTTTACTTCTACAGCATTTCACGCATACATGAGTGCAACATTTTATATTGATCTGCCAGAAAAGATTTATAGAGAAACAAATAATTTGAAAAAGGAAAACAGCTGATAAAACATGAGGAGGAATTTGCGAGACGTTCGATAGAGGAAAAATTATCTTCTTAATCGATATAATTTTCTTTGGAATTAAAGATTGAGGGGTTTTGTTACTGCGGCTTATGTGATAATATTTAAACCTAAAATTAAAATACTTTTAAAGTAAGACATGTTTTGGAAATTTTGTCGTTTAATAAAACATTTCAGATATAAAAATTACTTTACTTTTCATCCAATAACTTCGACGAGGTTTATATATATATATATATATATTAACACCATGCGTTTTGAACAAAACCTTCTGCTTGTAAAAACAAATACGGAGTTTTATTTAAATTTAGAATTTAAGTTGTTTAAGTTTCATGATTGTACTTCGATTTGTTTTAACCCTAGAACACTAGTGTACGTAAATTTTATATGCGGTCTTCCTTTGTTGGTATACATTTTTATAGTTTTCAAATATATTTTTAAATACAAATAATTATTCAGTTAATGAAAAGTTAGTAATATTCGGTAAAATAGCAATCTAATAGAGAACGGATATAGAGAATACGTTTTGTTATTTAACACCACTGCTTGAGAAGATCCTGCCATGTTTGCATGAAAGAGGTGCGCTCTCTGCCGTCACGTTTATGCAAAATGGAGCAACTTGTCACACTTCTACTTTGGTCGAGTCATTCCCTATACAGACGTACGGGGGAATACGTACGCATTTCAGGTTCCCAAGGTCTCCTCAGTCGCTGTCAAAATTTGTCACCGGCCAAATTCAGGTCATAGGGATATTTTAAATTCCGGGTGTATTGATACAATCCATCTAATCTGCCAGGAAAGAAAAATGTGAACCGCCGAGTTGTGTCCTTATACATCATGAATTGCTGGGTTCAGTCGTTGGTTTATTTGTGATTTCCCTGCAATGCTCTCTGGTGGTAGTTATATGGAACACACACTTCTGTGAAAATAAGGCGATCACATATTTTTAAGAGAATTTAAGGACAAATAAATAAATCAGCTTGAACTTCAAAATTTGAGCTACTTTTATGTACAAAGTACCTGAAAACACTTACCTAACCTTATTCATTATTGCATATAATAAATTATTATAGTGAAAAATTAATAACTTTAAAGCCGGGGTCCTGAAGCGTGTTCTATTTTTTGGGGACGAAGGGCCGTTTTAGAGGACTGTCCTCGGGATTCTAGGACACCTGGTGAACCTGGTGAAGAACGAATTAACCCTAGAATACTAGTGTGCATAAATTTTACGTGCGGTCTTCATTTATTGGTTCTTTTTACCTGTTAGTATGTATTTTTATTGTTTTCAAGTATAATTTTAAATACAAATGATTATTCAGCTAATGAAAAGTTAGAATGTTGGGTAAAACAGCAAATAATTAAGCATATTTAAATACAACATTTATGTAATAAATTAACATTAATGTAACAATGTAATAAGCAAATAAAACTAATTTTACATGAGCACGTACATTTTACGTATCTCTAGTGATAGCGGCAGATATGAACACGTTAGTGTTCTAGGATTAACGACACTTCTGTTTGTTATTCTGTTTTTTTTTTCCTTTTTTTTTTATTATTATTATTATTTAGTTATGCACTTCATCGTCATCTATCGACTTATTTTCTTGTCCTAAACAATTCTCATGTCCCAGCAAACCAATTATTTCAGTTACTTTTCTTGTTTACATCAGTTTTTGATATTTATTGTCAATGTAATTAACATTACATTAGAATAATACGAAAAGCATTATCAGCTTAAAAGGTTTTTATATGATTTGTATAAAAACTTTAAAAAAGATTTTTAAAGATTTTCCTGCGTAACAGAAACCATAAAATCTATAAGGGACAAAGCCATGTGTGTCTACTAGTATAAAGTAATACCTATATCACTTGACAATTATTTTAATTTCGGTAATATTATTTGCTTTTAAATAATATTAGAGAAATTTAAGGAAAATTTAAATAAGAATAGCTTTTAAAAATGATGGGAAAGTTTCAAAATATCTCATATTTACTTAGAAAAAAAAACACACGACCTAATACTATTAAACCGTATAATTCGTGTTAAATAAATATATGCATTATCATTATCCAAATAGTTATTCAATAAAATAAAGATGATCACAAACAACACTCGCAAATGTAAGAAGCTAATTATCAAACCAATTTCTACATTTCTTTTCGAAAACGGCTAAAAGAAAAAAACATTACATTTTTAGCACCTCTGATCGTTATTTTGAAGAAAACATGGGATTACATGTAAGACTTTTTAAGACATTAATTAGATTAATATGTAAATGTTACGAGTTAAGAATCTGTTGTGATAAGATATTTGGAAAATACACTTTCGTATTTGAATTGAAATATTTGAACAATACAAGATGCCTTTTATTTGTCAGAGATTACTGTTAAATATTTCGAGAATGTGTATTATTTATTTTTATTCCGTAAATTATCGTGAGCATTTCTAATTCTTTAAATTTTTTAAATGAATGAAATGGAAATAAATTCGAAAGCAAAAAGTCCATTTTTTCAAAACATTGATTGCGGGGAATCGCACAAAGAAGTTTTAGTGGTAAGTTAAAAATTCAGATTCAGCTAACCCCCCCCCCCCAAAACGTAAAGCATGTCCGTTTTCAGGGTAAGGTCATCATACCGTCCTTATTGCCTAACTAGAAGTTGCAACTTCTAGCCAATGTCGATAACTTCGTATCTGGTAGAGTTCGCTGAATGTTTAATGCTACACAGAACTATGCACAGTTTTCTGTCACTGTCTTATTTATAGATGAAGCCTGCTTCACGAGCCCCCAGGGGGGTACCTTCTTCACGTATTCAGGGGGAGTCACGCACCCCGGGCCCGAGTGATTTTTTTTTCTTCTCTTTTTTTTCTTTATATATTTTTCTTTATATATTTTACTGTCTTCTCTTTTATTTCTTTAACTTTTTTTTGTCCTCGTTAGTATTTTTGGTTTTTACTACCAATAAGCTCTTGGTACTTGTTCTTGTTTATTGGTCTTGTAAAAAAATAAAATAAATAAAAAAAAAAAAATAAAAAATTTGAAAAGCTTACAAAAAAAATGAATCAACTTACCCTGTTTTACTCATCTTTTTCATTTCTACTTACCTTGTTTGTTTTTACTCACCTTTATTTTTTGGTCTTGTTGGTTATACTAAACATACATAATTTCTAATACATTAACCAAGCTGAGTTCGGTGTAGATGTGGCGCTGGTTATTGGGTTGGCGATTTGGTGAGGGTCTCACGGTAGTCTAGCCTTGGGATCACACTGGGAGACTGGTGCCCTTGGTGAAGGTGAGACAACGGTGACTACTCGAACGATAAACACCGGACTAACACGACTACCACATGTGATTCCCAATCTGGGTCGACGGTCTGGTAGCTGGTGAGTGGTTATGGGTGTCCCAGGGAGCGATTCTGAAAATCCTTTGCTTTTCGTCTGTTCAAGAAACGGGCTGACTTGTGGGACTAAGGAAACCCTCGACCCTTTTTCTCTTATCTCAATATGGCGGCAATTAAAGGGAAAACGAATAATGCGTCTAGCTCGGGCCAAGCTAATGCAAGTTTAAATGGTAAAACATGGACGGATAGAGTAGAAGAATTCTCTTCAACTCTAAGTGAGAATAATGTGTTTCTTAGGCATGAGGCTAGATTTTTTGTCGTGAAAAGAAATGATGGTGACTTCTCAAAGACATCTCCATTTTTGATACAAAAAGCGCTGCAAAGTATAACTGGTGATCCAAAATCGGTTAAAAAACTTCGGTCAGGAGAACTTTTGATTGAGGTTGAGAATAATAAACAAGCCAACACTTTGAAAAACTGTACACAATTTGCTAACATACCTGTTACCATTAGTCCTCACAGAACTCATAATATATACCGTGGTGTTATTTCAGAATCCGATTTGCAGTTCATACCTGAAGACGAAATACTTGAGAATCTTAAAGACCAAGGTGTTATTGCAGTTAAACGCATCTCAATCTTCCGAGAGAATAAACCTATACCAACTAAACATATGCTTACAATAGACTCCCCGAAGCTCCCACGCTCAATAAAAGCTGATTATCTCGAATGCCCTATCAGGCAATGCATTACAAATCACCTACGCTGCTTTAATTGCCTTTGGACACTCGAAAACTGCCTGTCTTGGTAAACTCACATGTGCCCGATGCGGTGCGGTGAGCCATGACAATCAAAACTGTGAAGCTCCAGTCTCTAGCGTTAACTGCAAAAAGGATCACCCATCCTACTCGAAATCTTGTGAAAAATGGAAGGTTGAAAAAGAAGTACAAACTGTCAAAACAAAAGAAAATATATCATACACAGAAGCTAGAAAAATCATAGAATCTAGAACCCCTACCGTCAGAAAATCTTATGCTGCTGCTGCTACTTCCATTAAAAAAACTTATAAAAGTATAGCTACCCAAACAGAGTGCCAAAATGTTACCTGCCTTCCAAGCCAAACCATACAAATCTGTTCTTCAAAACCACAAACAACACCTAGTCAGTCTTCCACCTCCACACAATCCTCACTATCTAAACCATCTACATCCAAGAAATCCCCGGAAATAGCAAAAAGTATATTGTCTGAAAGGAGACAGACTTCTGGCTCTCTAAAACATTTAAACTCACCTTCCCGTTATAATATTAAAAAGAAAATTTTTAAATTACCTGCAACTAATACAAATAAAACATCTAAAATTACGCCTATCAAACGAGATGACGTAATCACTCTCCATCCCTCTGATGCGGAAGATAATATGTCCACTGTATCAGAAGATAACGACGTGGATGTTCTCATCTAAATAAAACGAAAAATTATGACTACTTTCATTTCTCCATGGCAAAGTGGTTTTCGACGGGGCCGCTCAACAGTTGACAATATCTTATTACTGGAGACTAATATTCGGAAAGCTAATGTGAGACGTAACCATTTGGTGTCAGTTTTTTTTGACATGGAAAAAGCTTATGACAAGACTTGGCGCTATTGGAATTTTAAGAGATCTTTTTAATTTGGACTTAAGAGGAAATCTCCCTATTTTTATAGAAAATTTTTTAAGAGTCAGACTCTTTCAAATTCGCATTGCATCAGTTTATTCAAATTATTATTTCCAGGAGTAAGGTGTGCCTTAAGGCGGTGTTTTGAGCGTTACACTTTTTTCTTTAAAAATAAATGATATTTTAAAACATTTGCCTCCAAGTGTACATGGAAGCTTATATGTTGACGATCTGCAAATTTCTTGCCATGGAAATGACATACGCTTCATAGAACGCCAATTACAACTTGCTATAAACAATATCATTAAATGGACAAATAAAAATGGTTTTAAATTCTCAACTGACAAAACACAATGTGTGCATTTTTGTCGTAAACGAGGTCTTCATCTTGACCCTCTGATTTTGATGAATAACAGGCCAATTTTAGTTGTTGACAATGCTCGATTTCTGGGTGCTATGTTTGACAGATAATTCACTTTTATTCCACATATTTCATATTTAAGAACTAAATGTGATAAAGCACTACATATTTTAAAAGTCCTTTCTAATACTTCTTGGGGAGCAGACCGTCCATCGCTACTCAAAATATATCGGGCTACTATTCGCTCCAAACTTGATTATGCTTGCCAGGTTTATGGATCAGCAGCTCATTCTTACCTTAAAAAACTTGACACAACACACCACAGTGCACTTAGAATTTGCTCAGGAGCTTTCCGCACTAGTCCTGTTTTTAGTTTATATGCTGATTGTGTGGAGCCTTCTCTCACTGTCATTAGACAAAGACTTTCACTTGATTTGTACTATCGCATCCTTTCACATCCGAATCATCCACTTCACCCACATTTAAATAACAACGATCATTGTCTTTATGTGAATTGGCCATCTTGCGTCCCTCATTATGCTCTTAGGATTAAGAACTTTCTTGAGGGCACTTCTCATATTCATACCAAAGTTCGTCCCCGGTCATTTTTAATCATGACGCCTTGGAATTTCCAAGTTATTTCTTGTCTTCATCCGTTTAAGGGGTTTGACAAATCTAACACAGATGCTTCCATTTTTCAAGCACTTTTCTCATCTCATCGCTCTGACTACAAGGACTATGTTGAGTTTTTTACTGATGGCCCCAAAACAACTAATAAAGTCGGTTGTGGTATCATCATTGATAACACTACATTTAGCTATCAACTCCCTAATTCATTTTCCATTTTCTCTGCAGAGTTTTTTGCGGTTGAGGTTGCTCTTAACATTTTTTCATCTCACCGGAGTAGAAAATTCATAATGTATACAGACTCGAAGAGTGTTCTTGATTCTCTCTCTTCTAATTCTTGTAACCTGTCCTTCATGTCAATTTTAAATACTTACAACGACCTTTTGAAAAAGGGATTCAACATCTTGTTTTGCTGGGTTCCTGGCCATGCTGGCATTAAAGGAAATGAAGCAGCAGACAACGCCGCAAGGCAGGCTTCCGAACTCTTAAACTGTCCTCTACCATATGATGACATAAAGCACACACTTAAAAGCTATCTTAAAAGTATTTGGCAAAGGGAGTGGAATAACCGAAACAATAACAAATTGCAAGAAATAAAACCTCAAATTTCAATCTGGCCAACACTCACCCCTAGAAAATGTCATTATTACTAGACTAAGAATCGGGCATTCAATATTAACACATAAATACCTATTGATTGGAGAGCAACAACCTGATTGTCCGAAATGTCATCATAGTGCACTAACCATTCGCCATATTCTCACCGACTGCCCTTGCCTTCGTCATTTGTATCGACAACATTTTAATTCATCTTCACCCAATCTGACGAGCCTTTTAGGTGTGAACCCTCATCATCTCATAACCAATTTTTTAAAAGATGCTGGTTTTTATCGTGACATCTGATTTTATATTTTACACGGTTCATCTTTTTATTATATAAACTGTTCATCTCCTTTTACTTCGGTTGTTATATACACTGTTCATCACTTTTTGCATCATTTTGTTTTATACACTTTTTACTCTGTTTTCTATTATTTCAATATTTGCCTTTTTATATTTTATTATTTTACCTATTGTTTTAATTTTCAATGTGTTTTTTACTGACCATCTGGATGGGTAAAACCCATCCATAAGCTAGTCTTTATCTTTTATACGTTTATTTGGCGCAGTATGTCCCATTGCGGACCTTGCGCCATTAAACAGCAATAAACCAACCAACCAACCTGCTTCACGAGAGATCTCATACTATATGCAAAATGCTTCTATGTGATCCTCCGAAAATCCCCCAGAGCACTGTCTCATTAAAAGTGCAAAACATGTTGAGAATAATCATCTGTGCCGGGATTCTTGGATATTTACTGTTGTGACCGTACTGTTGCCTAAATGTCTTGTTGGCGAAAAGTACCTTGTTTTACTACAACAATTATTGCCTTATTTTCTGCTGGGAATAAGGTACCCAGTGCGTGAGGACACATGGTTCATGTATGATGAAGCACTGCACATTTTTCAATTGCTGTGCATAATCTCCTCGATGTTACACATCCCGGGAGGCGGATAGGACACAGAAAACCTGTTGCTCTACCTCTTTGCTCTTGCTTGTTTATCACACTTTTGTGGATACAACGTTGTATCTAATACCACGAATCGTCGTCTCTTCAGCAGACATTGTTAACACACCAGGTATGTTTGAACGTGTCCGGCAATCATTAGTCCGTCGATGTCGGTTGCACAACGACATTTGCGACAACTACATTGAACAATTCCTATAAAATATCTGTCCGTGTCCCTTCTTACGTTGAACTCTTAGGCATTATCTGTATTGTGTAATCCTGCTTTACGCGAAATAACTGTTTTTCTACTTGTTATTGACGTTTTTTATTCCACTCTACGTCATATCCTTCATAAATACGTTGTATGGTAATTTTTCATCCTCTTGATGTCTAATATCACACCTATGAATTTATTGATCGAATTCGGAAATACCCTATATAAAAATAAAATCTCAAAAAGTTCCTTTATGTATTATTATATGTAATCACAGTTTACATAAGCGTTTGTAAAAATTAAATATCCTTAAACTAACACTTGGAATGTTTCTCCTGGAAATAATTTGGGGGAAAAAAAATGAAAATATGAAAATAAAGCCTTTAAAAATTTTGAGAATGATATTGTGACTTTTAAAATTAGTAAATCTGCAAATCAGGAACTTAGTCGTTAGATATATAACAATTAGATTAAAAAAATTAGCTTTTGGATTTTTTTTTTCACATTTCCGGACCCCACCAGTGACTCAGTGGTTCTACTCTCAAAGCTAATAGATAGGAGGTGCCGGATTCTAGTCTAGGTCTAACCATTCGGGGTTTTTCGTGATTTTTTTTCTGGGAGAGATGTTGATAGGACCCTATATAGAGATCTCCACATAGGGCGCACTCCACCCAGGACAAGGTTTCTAGACAATTGTCCTTAAATGCACCATCATTGCTACAATAACTTTCTTACCCTCCGACTCTTTTACGCATTTATGTTGTCAATTTGTTGAAATAGATATAGTAAAATAACTTTTTTTCTGTTTAAACTTTCGATATTACATTTAGTGATATAATATAAACTTGCAATTTATTACAATTTTAAATGGGATATTTGATAGTAAACATGTGTAAAATTTGAATCATAATATTAATTTTTATTAACCCTAGAATACTAGTGTAAAGTAAAATTTACGTACACGTAAATTTTATGTGCGGTCTTCCTTTATTGGTATACTTTTTTTTATAGTTTTCAAATATATTTTTGAATACAAATAATTATTCGTTTAGTGAAAAGTTAGTAATATTGGGTAAAACAGCAAAAAATTAAACATTTAAAATCAACATTAATAAAGCAGTTAAAAGCATAAGCAGTTTAAACGAATTTTACACGAGTACGTACATTTTTGCGTATCTTTAGTGATAGCGGCAGATACACTGTGTAAAAAAAAAAAGTAGGACACTAGATATTTTTAGAAATAAAGGGTACTTTTTAATTTTAATGAAATTATATTTATGTGTAACATTTTGCAGATCATTTAACAAGAAAATAAAAGTATCATTACCATGATTTTCATAAATAAATTATTTATGGCAACAAAAACATTTTCTACTTCTTTTAACTCTGTAAAAAAAGTAGAAGGACAGTAATAGGAGATACAATCAATATTAGTAAGGAATACTCTTCTCATTGGCGTTTATGACTTCGAATATTATTTTTGGTAGTAAATTATACGAATATTAGATTCCTGTTTGACAAAACTTACTCTATGAGCTGTGCAAAGCTACTCGAAGCTCAGCTGGAAATTTAAACATTTTCCCATTAGCATATACTTGAGAAGCAAGCATTATCCAGATATTTTCTACTGTGTTAAGATCAGGGCTTTTAGCTGGCTTTGGTAAAACCTGCACATTATTTGCATCGAACCAATTTTTAACTCTATGCTGATGCGAATGGCGACTTCATCTTGTTGAAACATCCACTCTTCTTCTCCTAATTCAGAGCCTTAAGGAAACAGCTCAGAATTCAGCACTTCAATATAGCCTGTCTGTTTCTGCATTCCACTGATAAAGACGAGACTTGTTCTTCTTCCATATCCAATTGCTTACTAGATTATCACCCTCCCCCCTCATTTGGCGAGTTGAATAAAATTATTCTAAATTCTTTAGACCATGCCAGTATTCTTGGCAACCATCTAAATTGTCTAAGTTAAACTTCTGCTCGCCTGAAAATATTATAAAAGTCCCATGTGAGGTCCATGACACGTGCCCATGATAACGATAATCAATCTGTGTGTTTTTTTCAACTTAAAAGGATGCTTACGCATTTTGAAAATTATTTATTTGGAACTTATTATGTAGTTGTAAACTGTTTGCCTTGACACATGACCCATACAGCACAGAATGTATCAGTTATGTTACAAAAAGCTTACAATCTTTCGAAAACGTAACACATTTAAGTATGCTCTTTGATACCTTTCTTAAACATTCGCCCATTTTGATTTTCTATCTGTTAAGTGATTGTAACATTTCTGTTACGATCGCGGACATTTCTACGTTTTTGAAACTAATCGGAAAGCTATCTGAACGTTTTTAAACGTTTCTGAAATGTTTATAATGTTTCAATGTTATATGATTGTTACGTTTCTGGAACATTTTGTACTGTTAGGGGAGTAAGTGTTGCTTGATTTGGAGCCTTTCCGATACTACCACTGTTCTTTTTAAGCTCATGAGCAAGTTTTCTTTCATCGCGAGGCGTTAACTTTTTAGGCATACCGGTCTTCTTTCTTTTCCAATTTCAGTCTGGCTTAAGTTAGGAAGTATATTGGGGCTGATGTGCAGTATACGAACAACCTGTCTAACACTTTTACCATTAATTTTATATGCAAGAATTTGTCCCTTTTGGAGATAATTTAACGGTGTTCTTCTAGGCTGTCTGAAAAGAAAATAACAATGCAATTTTAACAAAATATGTTTTCTTCAACAAAATCAGTTAAAAAAATTCAACATTTCTTTTTTTTTTTACTCAGCTACAATGTATACCAAATAACAAATTTTGGAAAGTGTCCTACTTTTTTTATACTCTTGAAATCATGAGTACTAGTTTTTCTACTATCCACTAATTAGCATTAGTAGTAGAGATTTCATTTTTACGTGAAATTAAAGAAAACTTTGTTAAAACAAATCTGTATAAAAATCTAATAGTCAGGATAAAAATACATAAAATAATTTACGAAAATCGAATGTCCTTCTACCTTTTTTACGCAGTGTAGGAACACGTTAGTATTCTAGGGTTAAGTACATAGCAGGAAGAAAATGTTTTGTTGAAACAACAAAATGATTGTTAAGACTATATCAGCAAAAAAAAAAAAAAAAAAAAAAAAACCTTGCTGAAACAACAACATTAAATTGTTTAATTAACCTTTTTTTAAAAAAAATATGGCCTCAATAATATTTTGCGATTAAAAAAAAACCTTTTCTTCCCTCTGTAATTATCACATAAATTTGAGGCAGCAGTAGCTTGGCTGGTAAGACCAGAGAACTCGTAATTAAAAAATTGCGGGTTCGATACTCTAGCCAGCGGATGACTTTCGTGTACGCTTATGGTGACAGGTGCATGTTTAATCTGTCGTAGTCACAGAATCCTCCAATTTTCCATCAAAATTATAACTCTGGGTATACAAGATCATGGGATTGTACTAGGTTCTAATCTGGATATAAATTCGAGCTCTTGTAATTTTCTGGTAATGCCATCTTTCACCAAATTCTCGAGCTAATTCGTTCTTACACCACTCGTAAGTGTTCTTCTAAAACGCAAGGCGTTACCCTACCGCATTAAATCCGCGTAATGTCATTATAGAAACTCAGAATTTCCGAGTGGCATACGTAACAGCAACAATAACATATTAATTTGAAAACATTTGTGAATTTCACTCTACGTTGTTCCATATATTAGAAAATTTAAAAACAAATAAATAATTAAATATTTTTAGTAAATTATAGCTTACTCCATTTGTCTAAAAATTTCTTTACAGTCAAAGTAATTTTGCTAATAAATAATAATAATAATGATGAAAATAAAATAAATTAAATTCCAAGTTTGAAAATTATTTAATGTTAAGAATTGTATATATCGGGTCAAGTAATAGGTAACATTGTTTTTAAAATGCGCATAATATAAAACTATCGCACACCAGAAAAAGTTTCAAGTATACTAAACATATATCACAGAGTAGGCGTGTCTTTTAAATAAACGAAGTAGATTAAAGTTTTTTTTTCTTAATTTATTACATACATAAATAGATAATGAAATTAAATATTAATTGACTTCTTTCCATAATTACGAAATATATAAGAAGAATGAATCATAAAATATATGATAATTTTTATTTATTTCTAATGGCATTTATTTTATTTCGAATGTAATACAAAAGAATACAATACATTACAATATAAAAACATAAAATTACAATTAATCAGTTCTGTACAATCCGATCTTTTCCACAAATTTTGTCCAAGGTTTTGGTAGGTCATTTACCTCTCGTTTATAGAACTCTTCCAGTTTCGATTGAAAAAAGCTAGAGAGCTTTTCAGAGCTTCTTCATTATGAAATCTTTTTCCGTTGAGAAAATTTTGTAACAAACGGAATAAATGATAATCTGATGGAGCTACGTCTGGGGAATAAGGTGGGTGTGGAAGAACTTCCCATGCTAACTGTTTTAGTTTTTCTACGGTAATTCGTGCAACGTGTGGACGGGCATTTTCATGTTCAAGAATGACGCCTATTCGGTTGACCAGTGCAGGTTCCTTTTGAATTAAAACTTAATGGAGTCTACCCAATTGATGACAATAAACCTCGCCTGCGATTGTTTGATTAGTTGGTAACAGCTGGAAATGAATCACCTCTAAAGTTCCATCAGACTCAAAGCATCACTTTATATATAAATCTGCTTTTGGTGAAAGTTGTGGAGTCTCATCTTTGTCTACCCATTGTGGACGTCTTTTTTAAATTCGCATACAGTACCCACTCTTTGTCCCTTGTTACAATTTGTTCCAGAAAAGATGAACGGTTGTGTCGTGACAAAAGAGTTTCGCAAATGGCAACTCTCAGATCTCAGTTGACCTGGTTTAGTTCATGTGGAACCCACTTTCCAAATTTTTGAACCTTACTAAGGGATAATAATTGGTTGCAAATTGTTTTCTGAGTTTAATTCTTCTGCAAGTTCTTCTGAGTTGATTGGCTATTTTGGACCATAAGAGCTTGTAACGCATCCTGATAAAAATGACCTCCAGGGGGGCACCTTCTTCAGGTATTCAGGAGGAGTCACGCACCGAGTGATCTTTTTTTTTTTCTTCTCCTTTTGTTTTATCCACCTTCCCTTTTATTTCTTTCACTTTTCGTTTGGTTTATTTTGCTTTTGTTATCAATAAGTTTTTGGTACTTACTTGCTCCTGTTGTTTTGTTTTTTGAAAAAAATAAAAAAATCTTTATAAAATTTGAAAATACTCACCTTGTTCCCACACCTTTTTCGTTTCTACTCACCTTGTTTTTACTCACCTTTTGTTCTCATTTGTTACGCTAATTACCTTAAAATTATTAATCTATTAATTAAGCTAAGTCCGGTGTAATTGTGGCGCTGGCTATTGGGTTGTCGATTTTGGTGAGGGCCTCACGGTAGTCTAGCCTTGGGATCACACTGGGAGACTGTAGCCCTTGGTGAAGGTGAGACAACGGTGAAAACTCGAACGAGAAACACCGGACTAACACGACTACCACATGTACTTCCTAAGCTGCGTCAACGATCTGGTAGCTGGTGAGTGGTTATGGGTGTCCCAGAGTGGATTCTTAAAAACCCTTTGCGTTTGTGTGTTGGAAGAAACATTCTGACTTGTGGGACTAAGGAAACCCTCACCCCCCTTTTTCTTATGCTTAATCATGGCTACAAACATAGGAATTAAGGATAATGCGTCTGGCTCTGGCCAAGCTAATAAAAGCTCAAACAGTAAATCGTGGGCAGATAGGATGGAGGAATTCTCTTCGTCTTTAAATGTAAAGAATATCTTTAATAGTAATGAGGCACGTTTTTTTGGTATAAAGCGAAAAGAGGGAGATTTCTGTAAGACATCTCCATTTTTAGTCCAGAAATCCTTGCAGTCAATGGTAGGTGAACCAAAAAGTATAAAGAAAGCTTCGCTGAGGAGAGTTATTGATTGAGGTAGCAAACAAGCTACAAATTTACGAAAATGCACTAACTTTGGAAATATACCTATAAGAGTAACTGCCCACAGAACTTTAAATACTAGCCGTGGAGTAATCTCTGAAACTGACCTGCAGTATGTATCTGAAACAGAAATCCAGGAAAATCTTAAAGAACAAAACGTTTCTGCTGTTCGCGGGTCTCTATTTTTAGAGAGGGCAAGCAAATTCCCACCAAGCATTTAATTCTTACAATCGACTCACCGCAACTTCCATAATCGATAACAGCTGGATATCTAAAATGCCCTATTAGACCATATGTTCCAAATCCCCTGCGTTGCTTTAAATGTCAACGTTTCGGCCACTCAATGACCTCTTGCCGTGGAAATACAACATGTGCTCGCTGCAGTGCTGTGGGCCATGACAGTAAAAATTGCGAAGCTCCTGTCTGCTGCATTCACTGCAAAAAAAGATCTTCCCGCATATTCAAAAGCATGTGAAAAATGGAAATAAATATCCAAACTGTCAAAACAAAAGAAAATATTTCATACCCTCAAGCACGTAAAATAGTTGAATCCAGGACATCTAAAATTGGTAAATCTTACGCAGCCGTTACCTCGAACAAAAAGAGTTATCATACAATAGCAACACAGACTGAGTGCCTCAACCAAACCAGCCAACCAATAATTACTATAAAAAATAACTCACCAAACATACAATCCAATCGAAATCAAGCTTCTAACTTTTCACAGTCCTCTTCATCCAAATCAAGAAACTTAAAGAAAACGCCACACACTGCTAAAACGTTATTGTCTGAAAAAGGTCTTAACTCTACCTCTCTAAAACATTTTAATTCACTCTCTCGTCTCAATATCATCAAGAAAAAAAAACTAACAAAATTGCCACTCCCACTACAAATAAAAAGAATAAAGTAAACCTTCTAAAAGAAGATTATATGATCAGCCTCCATCCTTCTGATGGAGAGGACGGTATGTCTACTGCATCAGAAGACAATGACGTGGATGTTATAATCTAAAAAAAAAAAAAACCAATTTCATTTCAAGGATTTGCCGAGATTTTATTAATATACGTGATGAAATCAGAGATATCATCTCTGATCATCGTCTAATTTGTTTTTCTTTCCAAGAAACTTACTTAAGACAACACGACAATTTTAAAATCCGTGGCTATCAGTGTTTTAGAAAAGATTTTACACATTCTCACAGAGCTACAGGTGGTGTAGCTCATTTAATTTCTAATAATGTTCCACATTCTAATATTTTAAATAGACATCCAGGCTATTGATGTTCAGATCCATATACACGTACTTATCACCATCTGCACTGTTTATTTGCCGCCAAATATGACTGTTCGCCAATGTGACCTCAATAGGCTTATTTTGCAACTGCCGACCCCTTTTTTAATTCATGCTGATTTAAACGGACCCAATCTACTTTGGGGTAGTCCTGATATTAATCCTCGGGGACAAATCATTGAAGATCTAATTACTGACCATAATTTATGTATTTTAAAAAATGATCAAAATATATATTTTCATGAACCTTCTAGAACTTTTCATGCAATAGACCTGGCCATTGGCTCTCCTATTATTTATCCATATTTTAATTTCTTTGTTAATAACGACCTTCATATTAGTGACCATTTTCCTTTATTTTTATCTTTTTATAATTTTAATAATCATCATCCTATAAATCCACATTACACTTATGACAAGACCAACTGGGCTACTTTAACTATAAATGCAACTATCACATACGAAATGACTGAGGGTGATATAAACGGAGCAACCACTGATGTCACAAACTGTATTATAAATGCAGCTGATATTAGTATTCCAAAATCCTCTGGACGTCTCAGTAAACATTCAAAGCCATGGAGGAATGATGAATGCAATACTGAAAAAACACAGCAACAAAAAGCTTGGGGAATTTTTAGGAGGTACCCCAACTACTGCTAATTATATCTCATTCAAAAAAGCAAGGGCAGCCGCACGAAGAATCCGCAGAAACTCCCAAAAAAATTCCTTGATTAAAAATGTGTTCAGCATTAACTCCAATGTAAGCAGTAAACAGCTTTGGCGTCGTGTCAAGAAAGCAATGGGAATATATTCTAATCAAAGTATTTCGTTTTTTAAAGATAATGGCCAAACTATAACTTCTACTAAAAATATTGTAAACACCACTGGTAAAACTTTCTCACATCTCTAGTTCTAATTCATATTCCGAACATTTTTTGCCTCATAAGCGTAATTCGCAAGGATCATCAATCAATTTTCACTCCCGCTCTTTACCAGACAACAATAGCCCTTTTACAGAAAATGAATTAAAAAATAGTTTGAAACATTGCCATAAGTCTTCTCCCGGACCCGATGGTGTTACCAACATTATGATTAAACATTTATCCAAAACACTCTCTTAAAAATCCGCTTCATCTTTACAAAAGGATCTGGACTGAAAATATATTCCCTGTTGCTTGGCCCAATGCTATTGTTATTCCTTTTCCCACGCCAGGCAGAGATGCTACTGACCCTAATAAATACAAAATCATTGCTCTTACAAGCTGTCTATGTATATTACTCGAAAAAATAGAAAATACAAGATTAGTTTTTAT
The DNA here is from genome assembly GCA_963930645.1 of Salticus scenicus. Lineage (NCBI taxonomy): Eukaryota > Metazoa > Arthropoda > Arachnida > Araneae > Salticidae > Salticus > Salticus scenicus. The sequence goes on from OZ005657.1 coordinate 140,059,825, forward strand.
TTTGAAAAGAAATAATTTGATTTATCCATGTCAAAGTGGTTTTCGACGGGGTCGTTCTACGGTTGACAATATTTTATTATTAGAGACAAATTTTCACAAAGCTAATGTGAGACGTAATCATGTGGTGTCAATTTTTTTCGATATAGAAAAAGCTTATGACAAGACATGGCGCTACGATGTTTTAAAAGATCTTTTTAATCTGGACTTTCGAGGAAATCTCCCCATTTTCATTCAAAACTTTTTAAGAGTCAGACGCTTTCAAGTTCGAATAGGATCAGTTTATTCACATTTCTATTTTCAGGAGGAGGGTGCGCCTCAAGGCAGTGTTCTGAGCGTCACACTTTTTTCTTTGAAAATAAATGATATTCAAAAACCATTGCCACAATGTGTCAATGGACGTTTATATGTTGACGACCTGCAAATTTTTTGCCAGGGGAATGACATGTGTTTCATTGAACGCCAATTGCAACTTGGAATCAAGAATATCATCAACTGGACAAATAAAAACGGTTTTACATTTTCTACTGACAAAACACAGTGTGTGCATTTTTGCCGCAAACGAGGGCTTCATCCTGAGCCAGAAATTTTAATGAACATCAGGCCAATCTCAGTTGTTGACACAGCTTTGGCTGTCATGACTTTTTGGGTGTTAATTTTGACAGAAAATGGAATTTTAAAACACATATTTTACACTTAAGAATTAAATGTGACAAAGCTCTTAATATTCTAAAAGTCCTTTCTAATACTTCTTGGGGTGCCGATCGTCCATCTCTCCTGAAAATATAGAGAGCTGCTTTGCGCTCTAAAATTGATTATGCCTGCCATGTTTATGGATCATCACCCGATTCTTAGCTGAAGAGACTTGACACAACACATCATAGTGCACTAAGAATTTGTTCAGGTGCCTTCCGTACTGCTCCTGTCTTTAGGTTATATGCTGACTGTGTGGAGCCTTCTCTCACTTTTTCATCAGACTTTCATGTGAATTGTACTTTCGCATCCTCTCACATCCTAATCACCCACTTCATTCACTTTTAAATAGTAACCATCATAATCTTCATGTGATTCACCGATCTTGCATCCCACATTTCGCTCTTAGAATGAAGAACTTTCTTCCTGGCACCACTCACATTCATACCAAATTTCGTCCTTGGTCTCTTTTAAACATGGCACCTTGGAATTTCCAGGTTCTTTCTTGTCTTTATCCGTTCAATGGGTTTGACAAATCTAACACTGATGCTTCTATTTTTCAGGCCCTTTACATCTCATCGCTCCCATTATAAGGACTACGTTGAGATTTTTACCGACCACTAATGAAGTCAGTTGTGGTATCATCATTGGTAATACAACTTTTAGTTATGAACTCCCTAATTCATTTTCCATTTTCTCTGCAGAGTTTTTAGCTATTGAGATTGCCCTTAATTTTATTTCATCTCATGCAAATCGTAAATTTATTATATATACAGTCTCAAAGAGTGTTCTTGATTCTCTTTCATTTACCTCTTGTAATCCATCTTTCACTTCAATTTTAAAAACTTACAACGACCTTCTGACAAAGGGATTTGACATCTTGTTTTGCTGGGTCCCTGGCCATGTTGGCTTCAAAGGCAATGAAGCAGCAGACAAAGCCGCAAGGCGGGCTTCTATTCTTTTAAACTGCCCTGTACCATACTATGACATGAAGCACACACTTAAGAGCTATTTTTAAAATATTTCGCAAAGGGAGTGGAATAACCAAACCAATAACAAATTGCAAGAAATAAAACCTCAAATTTCAATCTGGCCTACACACACCCCTAGAAAATGTCATTATTACTAGACTAAGAATCGGGCATTCAAGACTCACACATAAATACTTATTGCTTGGAGAACAACAACCTGATTGTCCGAAATGTCATTATAGTGCACTAACCATTTGTCATATTCTCACCGACTGCCCTTGCCTTCGTCATCAGTATCGACATTATTTTAATTCATCTTCAATCAATCTGGCAAGCCTTTTAGGTGCAAATCCTCATTATCACTTGACAAATTTTTTTGAAGGAGGCTGGTTTTTACTTCGACATCTGATTTTATTATTTACAATGTTCGTCCTATTTTACTTCTGTTTTTTTGTTGTATACACTGTTTTTATTATTTTTGATTTTATCTTGTATGTAGTTTTGTTTCTGTTTTCTACTGTGATTTTGAACATTCTGGATGGGTAAACCCATCCAGAATCTATTTTTTCTTTTACCTGTTTGTTTGACGCAGCATGTTCTACTTTGGACCTTGCGCCAAAAAAAGCCATTCAACCAACCAACCTTATCAAAATGAGATACACGACCTGGACGAGCTTCATTTTTTAGTGACAGGTTCTTCTTGCGAAATTTTTCAAACCACCATTGACACTTCCGATCATTAAGAACATCTTCACCGAGGGCACCACGAATGTTCCTGGAAGCATCTTTCGCGTTTCTTCGCTGTTGATATTCATAAAGCATGGAATGCCTGAGATGCTCTTCATATACCATTTTGATTCGATTGAATTTTAAATATTTACAGAAGCGAAAGACAGGCCAACTCAGTAAAATGCGTTTACTGTACTTTAAACATTTTCTGGAGTAGAATAGTTTTGTATGATGCGCATTATAAAAACGACATTACTTATTATATGACCCGATAATGTATTTACACTTTACAGTCGGCAGCAAAAGTATTCGAGCACTTGCAAAAATTCCTATGTAAAAAAAAAAAAAGCTACACTTAATACTATTTTGTTAAATGAATCCTTGTCGAATCGTGTTCATAGGCTGACTAAGAACAGGATTCGAGAAGGATTTATTTAACAAAGCTGTATTAAGTGTACTCTTTTTATATAGGGATTTTTGCTAGTGCTAGGATACTTTTGCTGCCGGCAGTAGTTCTGCTTATGACATTCAATAATCTGGTATAATATTAATATTACTCTTTTATAAATTTGTTCTCAAAATAGCATAAATGCTAACAATTACATTTTTAAAGTAAGTTTTAATACCAGTATATTTTTTAATAGAAGTACCTTATTTTATCTTTATTAAATTTAGTATGTTATAGTTTATTAATAGAAAAAATGGTGGTGTAAAGTGTCCCAGAAAAGTCGAAATAGTTGGTGTGAAGGTGTTCACATATATTTGGTTAAATTTTAATTGAATTTTTAAATAAAATAAAATCTAATGATAAATGAATGCATTATTCCAATAAAAAAATAATTAAATTTTAAGTGAGATATTATATTTACGTAATTTGTTCTTAAGCATTTGGAAAAAGCATTATTTTTAAATGTCGTTAAAATTACACAATTTTAATTATACATACGACCTACACTATTTATCAACATAAAACAATAACACATCATTCAGAAATCTAAATTGTATATGTTTTATATCTAAATACTAAATAAATGTTTATCTTTTTGAATAGAAAAGTACTTTATTTTATGGGATAAAAAGAAAATAAAAGAAATAATATCTAACGGAAATTCTGACATTAAATGTAATTATAAAAAAAGTGTTCTCAAATAGTCATAAAAAAAAGAAAACTCATTGTCAGAATTTATATTATTGCAACACCGGATATAATTTATTTTAAATTACCCAATATTAATGATTTCAGTTCATAACGGTCATTTTCTCTAGTCAAACGGTCGCTTGGCGTAAAATTGGCGATTAAAATGTTGGTTGGTTGGAGGATTAAGGCCGATTGACTCCTTATGTGTCCTAGGCCTATAGGGGGAATGCCCTCCGTGGGGGTCTTTCTAAGGGGTCCCAGTCCGTATTTACGCGAGTTTCGGAGGAAACCACGGAAAACTCCGAACGGCTAGGTCGATGAGCGCGACCTGGGATCGAACCCGGCACCTCCCATCTACCAGCTTTGAGCGCAGAACCGCTCGGCCGCTGGTGGGCCGGCGATTAAAAGGTTAATACAATTATAAACCGTCATTACAAATTCAAAAATTAACATTAGTTTAATATCTAAAACAAAGAACTGAAGTTGGCTTTCATTTTGGCGAAAATAATGATAATGCAGTCATATGACTTCCCTTCCGGATGGTTCTCCCCGTGCGATCGAAAAGAGCAGACCCACAGTTTTTGCTTTTTTCACGGTATAGTAAAGACGTCGTATTTTTTTGCTGCCCTCTCTCTCTCCCTTGTTCCTCGGAATTTTCTGGAGTTTGATTCCTGAACAATATTTTTAAATACAAACCTGTACTGCTTAATGATGTGAATCCTTTTAACAAATATAATAAACTTGTGTTAAATTTTCAAGACTTGTAATTTTTGGTTTAGCGGCACAACACTCCAAGGAACAACAATATGAATTGATTCAAACAAATCATTTGTCTGTGATGGATTTCAACATTATAGATCTTGGTGCTAATGACCAGTTTTCCGGGAATGCATCGGTAGAGAGAGAGGGGTGGGCCGATGGAAATTATGTTTTCTCAACTATCTTGAACTTTTTAGAAAGAGGCCTATTGGATTGTGCAGTCATGGAACGGCGCAACATGGTTTTCGGATAACGACTAAAAGGAACTTTTGTTAGAATCATGGGAGGTTCGTTGTTTTTTTGCAAAGCACGGATTCGCCTCTCCTGATCTCGTCGATGCTGGATGGAGTGCTGATATAGAATGCTCATTGAGATCGTATCGGTGTTACAAGGTCCCTGCTCCCAAGGCGGAACCCTTCTGTGTGTAATCAGCGGGTCTCTCACTAGCGATGAATGCTTCATCTCCCCGTCCCTGAAGAGATCTCATTCCCGTTCCGTCGTCTTCAATCAAACATGACAAGGAGACAAAATCTTCGAGCGTACTTTTCCGGAACATATAAATAGGTTTTATGTTTATAAAAATTCCGGATATCTCATACCTGCGTGACTATAATCGTCGTCGGCTGCGGATTTCTTACTGATAATGCATTTCATCTTGTGATACTTGATGGTTCATAATGATAAAATTAAGGGAAAATTTTGTGCACAATGAATAAATTTACGTGCACTCATACAGGAGAAAGGCCATATAAATGTGCATTTAGTTCAAATCTTCAAAATTTTTTTTGTGTGAAGAACTTATACAGGAGAAAATCCATACATATGTGAAATTTTTTTTTGCATAAAAGTGATAATGTTTCTTCAAGATTTTGTGCACAGCGCGTGACAGATCTACGCACTCATACAGGAGAAAAGCCGTGCGTGTGTGCATTCTTTATGAAGTGGTTTTTTTAAATTTCATACAAAAAAAAAGCCATGCACGTAAGCAGTTATTTGAGATAAAATCGTAGTCTTCGAACTATTGATAAACGATATAAACATTGCTACTCGGGTAAATTTTTAATAAAATATCTTTCAAAAGTGAGGTGATAATAAATATTGAATAAAAAAAAAGAGAAACAGTAAGTAAATTTTTATTTGAAAGTTTCATAATTTGGAGGATATGATAAATTAGTTATTCAATAAAGGACTATTTATGAAATAATTTCAATTTTAATATTTCATATTTTTAACTGCATAATACTTTATATATATTTTTAAATATACATTTAGCTAAGTAGTTTTGCCGATTATTTTAAGTAATAGTTTGAGTCTATCGATTAAAAATAATAACAATAATAATTATGATATTAATTGCAAATTGAAATAAATTGGGCAAACCTGCTTGCTATGTTTGAAACTTTATTTATTCATGTATTTATTTTTCATAAACACAATTTTTCTCATTTATAGTGCATAATTATCACTACATTTTTACACAAATATTTATTTTATTATCGTATATTTATAGAGACAGACTAAGTATTTTTGCGGAAATTGTCATGCAATATTGTTTTTATGAAAGGTTTCCTAAGAACAAATAAATAAATCAGAGCAGCAGAAATGCTTGGTACAAATTCTAATTTTTTCATTCATAATATTGGTTGAATATTTTATTTTAAATACATTTTATTTAATTTCACAATATTTTTATTTCTACACAATATTTATCATATCTATGCTCATCTATTTTTTTTCTTTTTGGATAATAATATATGGGCATATAAAACTAAGTATTCTTGTTTATGAAAGTGGCATACAATACAATAAAATTATATGCCAAAATAATTAATTAATAAATAAATGAATAAATAAATAAATAATAATAATAAAAAAAAAAACACGAGTGCTTGGTATTAATAATTTTTGTTTTGTGTCACATAAAATATTTATCAGATAGTTTATTTACAATATTTTAAGTTGGTTAGGCAAAATTATTAATTATGGCGAAAGCCAAAACAGTCAACATTCAGTTAATGAATTTTGATGGGGAACCATCTTTAGTTGACTTCTTTTTCGACCAAGTGTCCATTTACGCGAAAATAAATAGGTTATCATCTGAAGAAGCTGTAGCGGTAATGAAAGGAAAATTATCTGGGGCGGCATTAAAATATTTAACACAATCTCCCCAATTGTACAAATCAAACGATTTAGACTTTCTTAAGGAGGAATTTAAAGCATTCTTTACTCCTATGAGTTCTACTCAAGCTCTAATTGAATTTAATAATCTGAATTTGCTCCCTTAGGAATCCATAAAAAAAATTTCTCATAGGTTAAGTATGCTAGCAAACATTATTTACAATAAAATTACGGATGATAACGCACTAGATAATATTAAATTTACAAGGTTTATTTCCTCCATTCCATCTAACATACGTATAAAAATCATGGAAGAGGGAATTTCGGATTATAAATTAGCTGTAAATCGCGCTCAAAAATTACAAGAGATTAACATGAATGAAAGTATTCTCCTCAAACAAAATGATAGTGTATTTGTCAACACTTTATCGGAAAAATTAATTGAACTAACGGAAAAAGTAGATGCTTTGTCGTTTGGACAAAAAGAAAAAAAAGAAGAAGTAAACAGTTTATCAGATTCACAAAATGCTCATGTTGGACGAAGTCGACACAATGATTATAAAAAAAATTTTAAAACACATAAGGCTAGGGGATCACAACAACAGGGTTTTCATAATGTTGTTTGTCAACTTTGCAACCGTAAAGGCCACGTAGCTAATAAATGTTATAAATGGCAAAGAAGCCAAACCCAAAACAATAATTTTTCGAGAGGAAGATTTTTCAAGAGAAATGACAACACTAGGCATTTAAACTAGACTCGAGATGTAGAGTAGCTGATGGCCTTGCATCTCAACTACACCAGACAACATCAGCACCTAATCCTAATTTTGATTTGTCAAATCTAAGTGACACTATAAAACTATGTAGTACAAGAAAAGTAAATTCAATTGCCTCACAAACTGTGAATAAAATAAATATTGCTGATAACAAATCCACACAAACTACAGAAATTCAAAATGAATATATATTTTAATGTAAATAAAATTTCACCTACACTACCGTTAATTGAAATTAACTTAGCTAAAAATGCTATCACTGGATTAATCGATACAGGGAGTTCGATATCATTGCTTTCTGAAAGTACTTTTAAATCTTTAAAAGAGAAATTAACTTATAAACACTTGTCTTCACCAGTAACGATTAAGACTGTAAATTCAAACGTACAATTCTCCTCATGTATTCAAACTTCTTTCAAAATAAATAACACATTTTTCTCACAGAAATTTTTCATTGTTGATATCCCTAATGAATCAACGTTTCAGGCCATACTTGGATGGGACTTTATTCAACAAAATAATGTAATAATAGACTTGTATAAAAACAATATCAAACTTAAAGATATAATTATTCCCATTGCAAATACACTTGTAGAAGATGAAAACTTAAACAATTGTAGTGTTGCGAAAAATACTGAAAATCAGAAAAAAAATCAAAATCCTCCCCAAAAATGTAAACAAATGACAGTTAGGGCTTCTCAGAAAATATTTTTAGAACCTGAAGAGGAAACATTTATAGATGTAAATACAATTTTTTTTGTCTGACAGGGACTATTTGTTTGAAAATACAGAAAATAATGCAAATATATTGTGTCTAGATTCAGTAATAAATAGTAGTACTTCAAAAATGATCGATAATGATAATAATTGTAATAGAGGCCAATTTTAAATTTCCCCCAGGGGGGTACCTTCTTTAGGTATTCAGGGGGAGTCACGCACCCCGGGCCCGAGTGATCTTTTTCTTTCCCCTCCTCTTGCCTTGTTTGTTCCTCCTTTTTCTTCTTTCGCTATTGTTATGTTTTTGTTTAGTTGCCAATCAGGGTTTTGGTACTTACTTTTTCTTGCTGCTTTTTTTGTTTTAATTTTGGGTTGTTTTTTCTTGTTTTCTTTGCCAATAGGTTCTTGGTGCATTCTTGTTTTGTTCTTAACGAAAAAAAAAAATCTTGAAAAGCACAAAATATAGTACCACTCACCTCTTTTTACTAACCTGTTTTTTGCTATGTTCAGACTCACCTTCTTTTTTCCTGTGTTGGTTGTTATATATAAAAAAAAACTGTAAAAAAAAATAATAATAAAACTGAAAAATGCAAAAAAAATATCTATATACTAACCCGTAATACAATAACCAAGTAAAGTCCGGTTTTGGTGTGGCGCCGGCTATTGGGACAAAGATTTTGGTTATGGTGCCACGGCAGTCTAGCCTTGGGATCACACTGGGAGACTGGTGCCCTTGGTGAAGGTGAGACAACGGTGACTACTCGAACGAGAAACACCGGACTAACACGACTGCCACATGTGGTGCCTGATCTAGGTCGGCGGCCTGGTAGCTGGTGAGTGGTTATGGGTGTCCCAGAGAGGATTCTTGAAAACCCTTTGCGTTTGTGTGTTGGAAGAAACACTCACCCCTTTTTCACCCCATCTCTCTAATTATGGCTACAAATATAGGTGTTTCGAATAATGCGTCTGGCTCGGGCCAAGCTAATGCTAGTTCAAAGGGTAAATCATGGGCAGATAGAGTAGAAGAATTTTCTTCAACGTTAAGTGAGAATAATGTTTTTGTGAAGTGCGAAGCTAGATTTTTTGTGGTTAAGAGGAATGAAGGAGACATTTTTCAAACGTCTCCTTTTTTGATACAGAAAGCACTGCAGTCTATTATGGGTGATCCGAAGTCGGTAAAGAAACTTAGATCAGACGAATTATTGATTGAGGTAGAAAATGAAAAACAGGCACACAATCTTAAGAAAAGTACCCAATTTGGAAACATACCAGTAACTGTTAGTCCACACAGAACACTAAACATCTGCCGCGGTGTCATCTCAGAGTCAGATCTTCAATATGTCTCAGAATCTGAAATTCTAGAAAACATGAAAGACCAAGGAGTTATTGCAGTAAAACGTATCTCTATATTCCGTGACAATAAGCCTATTGCAGCAAAGCACATCATTCTAACAATAGACTCCCCTAAATTACCACGCTCCATAAAGGGTGGTTACCTTGAATGCCCCATAAGACAATACATTCCTAATCCTCTACGCTGTTTCAACTGCCAACGTTTTGGTCACTCTAAAATCTCATGCCGTGGAAAATTAACATGCCGCTGCAGTGCTATTGGTCATGATAGCGAAAATTGCAAAGCCCCAATCTGTTGTGTGAATTGTAAAAAAGATCACCCATCTTATTCAAAGTCATGTGAAAAGTGGAAAATGGAAAAGGAAATACAAACAGTTAAAACAATACAAAATGCATCATATCCAGAAGCAAGAAAAATAGTAGAATCAAGAACCCCTACCATTGGAAAATCATATGCTGCCGCCATAGTTACCAAAAAAACCTATCAGACTACAGCAACACAAACTGACAGTCTTCCCAAAACTAGCTATCCTGTTGAAACTACAGTTGTCAGTACCCCAAAATTACAATCCAATCCAAATCGGGCTTCAAATTCCTCACAGGCTTCTTCATCTAAATCAGGAAATTTTAATAAAACTCCACAAACTCTTTAAAGCAAGTTGTCTGACAGAGGACATAACTCTGCCTCCAAACAACAGACTAACACTCCCTCCCGTCTCAGCATCATAAAGAAAAAGAAAGTAACAAAAATACCCACTCCAACTTTAAATAAAACTAATAAAACAAACATCAAAAACCAAAATGATACAATCAGCCTTCATCCTTCTGATGTGGAGGATAGTATGTCTACTGCATCAGAGGACAATGACGTGGATGTTATAATCTAAAAAAAAAAAAATGACTAATTTCATTTCATGGAATTGCCGAGGTTTTATAAATAAACGAGATGAAATCAGAGATATTATCTCTGAACATCGACCTATCTGCTTCGCCTTCCAGGAAACATACTTAAGACAACACGATAATGTTAAAATCCGTGGCTATCGGTGTTTTAGAAAAGATTTTACACATTCTGACAGAGCTACAGGTGGTGTAGCTCTTTTAATTTCTAATAATGTCCCACATTCTAATATCATATTAAATACAGACATCCAGGCTATTGCTGTTCAGATCCATATACATGTACTTATCACCATCTGCACTGTTTATTTGCCGCCAAATATGACTGTTCGCCAATGTGACCTCAATAGGCTTATTTTGCAACTGCCAACACCTTTTGTAATTCTTGGTGATTTCAACGGACACAATCTACTTTGGGGTAGTCCTGATATTAATCCTCGGGGACAAATCATTGAAGACCTAATTACCGACCATAATTTATGTATATTAAATAATGGTGAAAATACATATTTTCATGAACCTTCTAGAACTTTTCATGCAATAGACCTGGCCATTTGCTCTCCTATTCTTTATCCATATTTTAATTTCTTTGTTTGTAACGACCTTCATAACAGTGACCATTTTCCGTTATTTTTATCTTTTTATAATTTTAATGATCATCATCCTACAAATCCATATTATATTTATGACAAGGCCAACTGGGCTACTTTCACTATAAATGCTACTATCACAGACGAAATGACTGAGGGTGATATCAACAGAGCAATCACTGATGTCACAAACTGTATTATATATGCAGCTGATATTGCTATTCCAAAATCCTCTGGGCGTCTCAGTAAACATTCAAAGCCATGGTGGAATGATGAATGCAATACTGCTAAAAGACAGCAACAAAAAGCTTGGGGAATTTTTACGAAGTACCCAACTACTGCTAATTATATCGCATTCAAAAAAGCAAGGGCAGCCGCGAGAAGAATCCGCAGAAACTCCCAAAAAAATTCCTGGATTAAATATGTGTCCAGCATTACCTCCAATGTAAGCAGTAAACAGCTTTGGCGTCGTGTCAAGAAAGCAATGGGAATATATTCTAATCAAAGTATTTCGTTTTTAAAAGATAATGGCCAAACTGTAACTTCTACTAAAAATATTGCAAACACCATTGGTAAAACCTTATCTCACATCTCCAGTTCTAATTCATATTCTGAACCTTTTTTGTCTCATAAACGTAACTCTGAACGATCATCAATCAATTTTCACTCCCGTTCTTCACCAGACTACAATAGACCTTTTACAGAAAATGAATAAAAAAATAGTTTGAAACATTGCCATAACTCTGCTCTCGGACCCGATGGTGTTACCTACATTATGATTAAGCATTTATCTAAACAGTCTCTTAAAAATCTCCTTCATCTTTACAATAGGATCTGGACTGAAAACATTTTCCCTGTTGCTTGGCACGATGCTATAATTATTCCTTTTCCGAAACCAGGCAAAGATGCTACTGACCCCAAAAATTACAGACCCATTGCTCTTACAAGCTGTCTTTGGAAACTACTCGAAAAAATGGTAAATACTAGATTAGTTTTTATTCTGGAAAGAAATAATTTGATTTCTCCATGGCAAAGTGGTTTCCGACGAGGCCGTTCTACGGTTGACAATATTTTATTATTCGAGACAAATATCCGCAAAGCTATTGTGAGACGTAACCATTTGGTGTCAATTTTTTTCGATATAGAAAAAGCTTATGACAAGACATGGCGCTATGGTGTTTTAAAAGATCTTTTTAATCTGGACTTTCGAGGAAATCTCCCCATTTTCATTCAAAACTTTTTAAGGACCAGACGCTTTCAAGTTCGAATAGGATCAGTTTATTCAGACTTCTATTTTCAGGAGGAGGGTGTGCCTCAAGGCAGTGTTTTGAGCGTTACACTTTTTTCTTTAAAAATAAACAATATTCTTAAACAATTGCCTCCAAGTGTCCATGGGAGTTTATATGTAGACGACCTGCAAATTTCTTGCCAGGGAAATGACATGCGTTTCATAGAACGTCAATTACAACTTGCTATAAAAAACATAATTAATTGGACAAATAAAAATGGTTTTAAATTTTCTACTGACAAAA
>OZ005657.1:140072297-140175124 GCA_963930645.1 Salticus scenicus
AACCAACCAACCAACCAGCGATATTTCAGGTGGGAAAGACGCTGCTGAAGACATTTGAGAGGCAAGACAGATTCATGTCTGAAAACGTTCATTTCTATGCGCTCGCTCGGTTAAGTTTCTGCCGCAGGAATAAGAACCCAAACTCAGCATGATGCGTGGGAGAGGGGGAAGCTGCCGAAGATAGCGGGAGGGGGGGGGGGGCTAAAATCGAAGTTTTCACCGATTTTAAGTTTAGATTTTACATTAAAATGCAATACAGAATTTTCAGAATTCATTTTAATATAGTTACCATTGAAGCAGATAAATCCTGCTAGTTCTTAAATAAAATTCTATTAATTATTTGTTTGCTGAAAAATTCATTTCGATTTTACTTCCTTAACTTTTAATCTCTCTCTCTCTCTTTTTTTCCCTACAGTGCAAGTCTTTTTTCAGTATCACTGTTTTCAGATAAAAATAATTTGTAACAAATTTTGTTGATTCAATAAAGCGATGATTATTGTTTAGAGAAACACTACTGTTAAAGAAAAAAAAAAAAAAAAAAAAAAGAGGAACGTTTGAAATATACTCCTAAAGGAAATAAATTGAAGTTCTAAACAATACTTTATTAAATTTATCGAAGAAATAATTGAATTTTATTTAACGGCATTACTTTTCATCTCAAAACATTTATTTGATAAATATTTTTGTCATAAATCACTGGCATGTTTTTATAACATAAATCAATAAAGGAATTTTATTTTATGCGTACTAGCTTCCTATATCTGGCTCTAAACTGTAACAGATCACAATCATCTGACTTTACATCATAGTATATATAAACAAATTATATAAGCTTTGTTTATATAATTAAAATTTAAAAATAAGTTTTAAATTATACATTATTTGGCAATTATTGAAATTTTACTAAAATATAAAATTTATTGTTTTATGCGAATGAAGAATAAATATTTAGGACAAAATTAAATTATAAAATTGGGAAATTATAAATTATATAACTGCCCAGTTGTAAAATGAGTTTTAACTGCAGAACTTTTTAAAAATTCTAATAAGATATATCTTAAATGATTTAAAAGACACATATAAGCGAGACGTATTAATCCTGGACGATAGGACCCATGCCCCAGCTCCAGCCCACCCGATTCCCGCTCTTCGATGTCTTTTTCTAGACAGTTTTTTCCTTTTATTACTTCCGGTGTGAGCCTTTTTTTTTTTTTTTTTTTTTTTTTTTAACGCACTTGACATTGTGAGTTTTTTTGCTTTTCTTCCCATGCTATTTCTATGGGTTTTTTAGCTTTTTTTCCCCTCTTTTCCTACATTCAAAAGGAACCACCGCCACTTAAGAATGTAGAGAAAGAGGGGAAAAAAAGCTAAAAACCCGATAGAAATAGCATGCGAAGAAAAGCAAAAAAACTCACAATGTCGAGTGTGTCAAAAAAAAAAAAAAAAAAAAAAAAACAGGCTCGCACCGGAAGTAATAAAGGGACAAAATTGACTAGAAAAAGACATTGAACAGCGGGAACGGGGGGGCTGGGGCGTTTAATATATCGTCCAGGTTTAATACGTCTCGCTTATATTTATAATCAAAATATTTTGATTGTAAAATCAGTTCTCAAAAAATCATTTTTTAAGAAAAGAATCTTTTTATTTTGAAGCCCTAAAAAGCATAAAATAAAAATTTATTCTTGCAAAGACATTCTATAAAGAAATGAAGGTTTTAACACTAATGAAATTTTAGGAAAAGTAGATACTTTCCTTTTCCAAAAGATAAAAATTTTTAAATATTCAAAAAATTTTAAAAAGCATTCAAGACATATATTTTTAGTTATTAGTTTTTTGTATAATTATTCTTTAAGCCATAAATTCGTTAAGCCACAAAGCTTTTTAAAATATTTTGAACATTAAAAAATTTTCATCTCTTGCAAAAGGGAAATACAGTTGGCAAAATAATTATTTGTACACTACAATATTTTTAATTTACAACTGAATTAAAACAGATTTTTCAACAGAAATTGTTATAACACAACATATTTACCGTACGTTTTAGATTAAAATACAAAATATTTTGATGAAGTTAATTAATGAGTTTTTAACCGGAATTTTTTTTTAATTTCTTGCAAAAGAAGTATTTGTACACTTCCTCAGCAAGGTACGTACTGCAGTTGATGTTGATGGTTTAAAGGAATATTGTTCATTAGCTATAAATAATTTTTAACTCCGTGCACTAGTATTTTATCTCTGACATTTTATCTGCAATGTTCTTGAAGTAATTGAGAATGACGCCTAAAACTAGAGAGGTATCTCTAGGCATGAGAAATTGCATTATTGAGCTTCATAAAAATGGAAAATCATACCGAGAAATTGGAAAGGCTATTAAATTACCATTCACCACTGTTGGATACATAGTGAGAAAGTATGAAGAAATTGGAAGCATCGAAAACAAACCCAGACCAGGACGTCCCAATAAATTAACAATGAGGGTAAAAAGAAGTGTTGTTAAAACAGCTTTAAAAAATCCTACCATTTCAGCTCCAAATATTGTTGAAGACCTCGCAACATCTTCTAATATTATAGTAACACCTCAAACAATAAGAAATGTTCTACACAATGCAGGTTTAAAAGGAAGAGCTCCAAGGAGAAAGCCATTCATCAGTGAAACAAACAGGAGGAAACGCCTGGAATTTGCTTTGGCCCACAGAAATAAACCAATGGATTTCTGGAAAATGGTTATTTTTCCTGATGACAGTAAGTTTGAAATTTTCTCTCGAAAAAGCATTCGAAAAATTTGGCGCAAAAATAAAGCTGCTTTTGATCCGAAACATATACTCCCAACTCTCAAGCATGGTGGGGGAAATGTTATGGTTTGGGGGTGCATGGCTTCAAATGGAGTCGGAAATTTGGACTTTATTGACACTAAAATGACAGCTTTAACATATATTGATGTGTTGCGGAATAACTTATTAAGCAGTGCTAAAAAATTAGGCTTGGAGCGAACTTTCCACTTTCAGCAGGACAACGACCCGAAGCATACTGCTATGGTCACTAAGACATGGTTACTCTACAATGCTCGACGGCGTCTGGTAACTCCTCCACAATCTCCAGACCTGAATCCAATTGAAAATTTATGGATGCAATTGGATGCACAGATTCGAAAAACTAATATCACAAGTAAAGACAGTTTAAAAGAAGCTCTGATTGAAGCATGGAATAACATAGACCCAACCGTTACAAAAAAGTTAGTGGAATCTGTGCCTCAACGTCTTGAAGCAGTCATTAAAGCCAAAGGTCTTCACACAAAGTATTAATTTGTATTATTCAACTAAATTAATTTTTCTTAATTATAGCACACTAATGAAGTGTACAAATACCTTTTTTGCTATATATATTTTCATATTTGTCTGTTAAAATGTAACAAATTGATAATTATTTTTTGTTTTTGCTTTTATGTTATTATAATGCATTAAATTAATGTACTACATTGTTGTTTGTTTGCATCTTTTATTTTATTATATTATAATTTAAGAAAATGAAGTGTACAAATAATTATTTTGCCAACTGTAGCTATATTTTTCTCTAAAATGTCATTAGTGTTAAAAGTTTCATTTCTTTATAGCATGTCTTTATCTCAGTAAGTTTTTTATTTTATGCTTTTTAGGGCTTCAAAATAAAAAGCATCTAATCTAAAAAATGATTTTTTACTTTTAAAATTTTATTTTGTGCTTTTTAGTTATAAATAAAGTTTCTTTAAAACTAATCAAACTTTCTTAGGATAGTTTGTAGGACATGAAAGGTTTTGTTTTTAACAAACGACATCTTTTTTATTAATTTTCTACAAAAAAAGTAACCCTAGCCTTTGAAGACTGAACCCACCCACCACCATCGCGTTACCAACGTGATGCTTTAACCAATTGAGCCATTGAACAATGTAAAATTTCCTTAGATTTATTTTAATGTGGAAGCGCTTTGTTTTATGTAGCATCGCACGAAGACGCGGCGACAAAATCCAATTTCAAAAATAAGTTTCTAAAAAAAATATTTATTCATGTAAATTTTACTTATTTTTTTTATTTGGTGAAAAAAAAAAAGTTAAAAAAAAAACTCTTAAAAAATTCTTAGGATACTGTGTGAGTAACGAAAAATTTTCTTGCATCAATTGATACCTTTTCTACTAATTACCTGCAAGAATTAACACGCCGGACCTCCCAGGGACCAAACTGTCGACCACTGCGTTATTAACGTGACGCTCTAACCAACTGAACCAAGGGGCAACAAACTGAATGACTTATCCATAATATTAAAACACAAAGCATTTTCTGTAAGACCAAGTATCTGGGCATGCGCGAGAAAATTTTGAGGCAATTCGGAACGGAAGTATTACTTTCTCTTTATGCAGTGCAATACGAATACCGATGATAGAGATCGAGCAGACGAAAAAAAAATTTCATATGTCTATGGAAGACGCGTAATTAAAGCTTAATCATAAAAATAATTCACATGATTAAGTCATTGATTCATACTTTCCAAGGCAGTATATTAAAATAAACCAAATCGCGAATTCTTATAGGTTACCGTGTGCATTTTCGCCGAAAATTTCCTTACACAGGATTGTATTTCAGGATTTTATTCTGTGGCGCCATCTAAGGGAAAAAAATGTTAATTTTGAAATTAACAAATTCTCAGAGTTTATTGTTCTTTAAAAATTAACTTTTATCACTTGAAAAATTCGTTTAGAAAAAGGTGGAAATAGAAGTTAAAATCAAAAAGGGTTTTTTATTTATTTAATTATTTTTTTATTTAATTATCATAATTTCTGATATTTCATTTCCATAATGTATTATAGAAAAAATAATTTAGAAAGAATAACCTTAAAATATTGATATTTTATACGAGTAAAAATATACATAGTATAATTTATTATAAGAAATTTACTGAGCAAATTAACTTGCTAAAATATAGATCCATTCTTATTTTTTATTTATTTATTTAACAGTATACTGTTGGTGAAATATACTATTTTGATAGAATAAAGTGTTATAATGTTGTTATTCATTTATTTTTAAGTAGCATAGTCTATTTCTAAGTGTAAATAAAATTATAGAATATAAAGAAAACACAAAACATCATTAAAATTTATTTTAAATAAAATTATTTTGCCTTATAAATTTGTGATTTTAAAAATATTACAAAAACCTAAGATTTTTTTTTTAATCGATAGATTATAGATGGCGCCACTGTCATATTGTAATTGAAATGGAATATTATTGTTATCGACGCTCGATACAAAGAATCTCTAGAGATTCTTTGATTTTATAGATTGATTTATTTTCATGCTGTGTACAGTCGGCAGCAAAATTATTGAAGCGCTAGCAATAATTAACATTTAAAAGATTTGCTCTTAATACCGTTTTGTTAAATAAATATTTGTCGAGTCATGTTCTTTGCCATATGCTGTTTGCAGAAGAGTATGTTGAAGATAAAAAATATTGATCAAATTAAAAAAAATATGTATGAAAAGTATTGATGTGTGCTTTCGTTCTCCATTCTTACATCTTTTAATTATTCGTCACATTCTTCCTGTCATATTTAGAGTAAAATTAGAAAAAATACTGCGATTTTATTTTTATTATATGGAGCACGCTTAAATTTGTATACTAAAATTTCTTGAAATTTATTTCCCCGTCCCCTCCAACCAAAAAATAATTAATTACAGCAGGGGGTTTTGAACTGGTTAAGAGCAATGCGAAATATTAAAACAGGAATGTTTAAAACTTTATGCCGTGAAAAGATTAAAGCTGCAGATAATCCGTCAAATTTTGACGGATATTAACTAGTATTCACTTTAAAATGAAGGCGCCTTGTTTACTAGCGTGACACGAAGACAAAGTCAATTTCATATTAAAAGCTTCTTTAAAAAGAATATATATTTCGAAAAATTGCTTTCTTCTAATATTACTTTTAGTATTTGATTCTATAACATAGTTTTAAAATGGTTGTTTCGGTGATATCTATGAATATCTACTAAAATCTCACACTACGTATGTATTAAAACTCCCTGTAATTCCTTAATATAATCTTCCATTAGATTTAGAGAGATGGGTAAATTATTTTTAAATGACAGTAAATAAATATTATCTGTTTGGATTTTACTATTTTGTTTATTAAATTTTATAGCCTTTATCTAGGACGTAGCTTAGTTTTCTTTCATTTCAGTATTATTATTATTTATTTATTTTTTCCTTCCGTGCTACTTTTTTTTTTAATCTTAACGTTTAATGCTTTTTATATCCATAAAGTCGGACTTTTTTTCTATAAATTTCTCAGAAAAAAAAAAAGCGATATTTTCACGTTTCACGCATTGTAAAAACCAAAAATGACTTCAGAAAATTTTCTGTGTGTGTGGTGTTTTGTCTGTATGTCTATAATAATATTTTTGTCTGAATATCACGTGAGAACAACTGAAAGCAATTCAACGACACTTAGTTGAAATCTAGATCTCTACCAACTTAAAATTATATTTATCGAACATTTCAAAATTTCGATTTGGAGACATGGGTACAAAAATTGCCTGCATAAGGCTTTTATCAGTAAAACACTCTGAATGTAAAAAAAAAAAAAAAAAAAAAAAAAAAAAAAACACTATCTTTAGGTTGCAGACTTCAGTTGAACCCTAACATAATTTCAAAACATTTTCTCTGTGTCTATGGGCAGGGTGGAGGTACACAGAACTTCTTTTTATTCAACTAGGTATCATGTGAAAACGACGGGACACAATTCAATAACATTTGCTGAGGTTTAGCTCTGCGCCTAACTTAAAATAATATCCATCCAGCATTTCAAAATTTTTATTAGATTTACACACATGAGCAAAAAACGCTTCTTTAAAAAATTAAATATTCTATATAGGTATTTAGATACAATAAAATGACTAGATTTCACGAAAAACAAGACTTTATTTGTTGTTGTTTTGTTTTTGATGTAAACTCTGCGAATCACTACACAGCCTGTATCTTTCTTTAATTTTTGAAAGTTCTTTTTAAAAAGTATATTTCCTTTTAAAAATTAGTTTGTTTTGTATATAAAACATACTTTATCGCAAGCAGTGGTGATTAGACGTTCTGTAAAAAACTGTAAAGAATGTTACGTAGAAAGAGAATCTATTACATTTCAGAGGTGAAATTTTATATATACATAGAATAAAGCATAGTATACAGTGCAGCCACATATCCTAAAACTAGCAGTGAGGACGCGTCCAAAATGTTGGAGGAATGCCAGCGTTTGAAATTTGGAAATCGTCCAGTAATTCCGTGCTCTGCGTTATTGCTCATTTTCTCTGAGTCAGATGACTGTCAGCCCTTTGGCATTGGACTCGTTGAGTTAGCCCGTGCACAGATGCTTCCATGGTTTCATGATCTGTGGTCGAAGAATAAATAATTTTGTTGTTAACATTAAAAGTAGAAAGTTTAATTCAATGAATCAAGACACAAGGGGCAAGTTGTAACATGGTACAACTTGCCCCAAAATTTTGTTTCAACTTGCCCCATCGCATGATTTTGCACATTTTTGTTCATTAAAAAAAAAAAAAAAATAGACGTAAAATTAAGCATACATTTAATAACTTTATACGTAACCAAATTAAATAATTATAATCATTTCTGATAAAAGTAATTTAACATAACTTTAATCAAAATTTACTGAATTTGTTTTCTTCCAGACACTAGCTAAGACGTAGCACATGTACACAACATTTTATTAACTGCTTCTGTGGAGCACTAATTGTGCTATAAGAATCATAATTATTTAAATATTTAATCAAAAATATTACAAACTTTTTCGTAAATTGCGTGTTACTTCTTACCCCTGTTACAAGTAGCTCCACGCTCCCCTACAGTACTTTAGTAGTTATCTTGCTTTTGTTGAAATTAAATACATTTTAACCCCCATTTAAATATTCTCTATATGAATTACTTGAATCAGGAAAACTTTCGTTTTCATATTTTATTATATTCACATGCAAAGTTACATTTACTTATGTAAATAAATACATTGCAATTCTAGTTTTTTAAAAGAAAATACAACCCTATTCTTTCCTAAGAATTAATATATTGAAATATCTGCATATAAATATACTAAGCTTATCATACAGTTGCTTTTAATGAAAAGGGATGAATTAAATATTTCCTAGAGTGTACTAGAAATCCTGAACTTACAGCCATAGCTTTAGAATCTAATACTAAAGTAGAAATAGAAGGATAATTAAAAACTCAATTACCTTCATACGTTTTACTACTCTCAAGGAGTCGTCGAGGATATTGACAGTAGGGGAAGCCGGGGTAATAAGAGACAAAAAATATTAATAAATTCTATACTATTAATCTAAATAACTTGAAATAAATGTCTCGTAT
The DNA here is from genome assembly GCA_963930645.1 of Salticus scenicus. Classification (NCBI taxonomy): domain Eukaryota; kingdom Metazoa; phylum Arthropoda; class Arachnida; order Araneae; family Salticidae; genus Salticus; species Salticus scenicus. The sequence continues at coordinate 140,080,697 of OZ005657.1, forward strand.
TAATTTCATTAAATGGACTCCTCTTGATTTTTTTGGTGATTTTTGAACTTAATTTTTTTTTTGTTAAATTCTTTTTTAAATTTTCATTAAATCCTTGTCTCTAATAACCCCATGCGGGGTAATAAGAGACCAGGCTTGTAACTGTCCATATATAGCAATATAAAATCATGTGAGATAATTAAAGATATCTGGAAACAATTCTGAATCAGCCAATAGTTTTAAATTTTTATTATTTAAATCCATTCAAAAAATATGTTTGCTCGAAAATTAACTGTCATAAATGTGTTTGTGAAATTCATTTCTTTTAATATTAGGTCCCAAATAATACAATACTAGCTGGAACCCGTCGACTTCGACGGTCACTTTATTGACCGTAATGTTTCAAAAATCGTCGTATCATTATTTAAATGTATTTCAAGTTAAAACATCTAATATAATTTACAACATTTCACTTAAAAAAAAAAAAAAATTCTGAAAAATGGTTATAAATTAAAATACTATATATGGCATCACTTTCTACAAAGTACTGTCAATGTGACGTCAAACTGACTCCAAATAAAACAGTTGCTATCTTTTATTTTCTGTTTCTTTTAATACTAAGGCTACATGTTAGCTGACCCGCCCGGCGTTGCCCGGACCCATGATAATAACCTTAATTGAACCTTAAATTTGTATGATTTTATATCTTTAACTCGATTTCGTTTGAATTTTTATTTTTAAATAAAGGCATCGCGAAAAAAAATAATCAGCTGTAACAAAAAAATTACCTCGAACCGAACGAAACTCAGTCTTGTGACACCGGTGTCTGCGGCAGCACATACGTGAGCCGCTAATAACATAAAAAAAATTCCCAAAAATTAACCTGCAACCGAAAGAACCCGCCTGGTGTTGGCCGGCCCATGATAATAACCTTAAATGCACCTTAAATTTGTATGATTTTATATCTTTAACTCGATTTTGTTTGAATTTCTATTTTTAAATGAAAACATCACAAATAATAATAATAATAATCTGTAACAAAAAAAAATTACTTCAAACGGAACGGAACTCGGATTCGTATCCCAGTGCCTGTGGCACGTATATGCAGGCCGCTATTAACATGAAAAAATTCTCAAATTTAACCTTGAACCGAACGAACCTCTGACTCGTGTTACCGCTGCCTGCGGCTGCGGCACCGTATAGCAGTCATGCTACGCAAGCACTGCAAAATCCACTTTCCTCCAACAGGGAGCGCAGTATGTTTTATACGAACATCACCAATCACCTTGAATTTCCAAGACCTTTCAAATAAGATGTAACATGATAGGGAATCACCTAGTTCAATTTTTCACCACCAGGGTGCGCACTATATTGTATACAAACATCCCCAATCACCTTGAATTTCCAAGACCTTTCAAATAAGGTGTCACATGGTGGTGTCAACTGCAAAATCTTTAGTTGCACTTTCCACCGCAAGGGGGCGCAGTTTGTTCTGTACGAACATCACCAAAGCTGAGGAAATACCAAGACCATTAAAATAAGGTATAACATGATAGGGTCTACTACAAAATCACTTAGTTCCATTTTTCACCACCAGGGGGCGCACTATATTGTATACAAACATCCCCAATCAACATGAAATTTCAAGACCTCTATCACCAATCGCCTTGGATTTCCAAGACCTATTAAATAAGGTGTCACATGGTTTTGTCAACTGCCAAATCCTTTAGTTGCACTTTCCACCGCCAGGGGGCGCACTGTGTTCTGTACGAACATCACCAACGGTCAGGAAATACCAAGACCTTTAAATAAAGATGTAACATGATAGGGTCTACAGCAAAATCACTTAGTTCCATTTTTCACCACCAGGGGTCGGACTATACTGTATACAAACATCCCCAATCGACATGAAATTGCAAGACCTTTAAAATGAGGTGCTACATGTGTGGGTCTAGAACGGATTTCCCTCTCAAACTAATTTCCCCCCTTTCCCCTCCCCTCCAAATCTACTTTCCCCCTTTTTTCCCCCTTTAAAATCGAAAATTCCAAATTCGCAGATATTGATTTTTTAGTATTCGACTCTAGCCCATATGTACAATTTCTTCCCCGTGAAGTAATTTGAAGCTTAGTTAAGCTCGTAAACGTGTTTTTAACCCGAAACGGGTGGGAAACTGTTTCCCACCCGTTTCCCCCCCTTCGACTTTTTTTTATTTTTCTCTTCTCATAGCACATCTACAGACCAAGACCTTTTTTTAGACACCTCAACCAAATTTTTACACCAAGTAGTTCTCTCAATATAGTGGAGACAGACAAAAACATGTTTCAAATTAATATATAGATTTTTTCATGTTGCCACACTGTAAAAAAGGATCAATAATTAAAAAATAAAATAACAAGTGAACTTTGTTTTTATAAGGCAATAAAAATTCAGATAAACTCGCTGTATTGTTGCATTTCCGAAAATGACGTCATTCGCTTTTAACCCAAACGGGTGGGAAATGGTTTCCCACCCGTTTCCTCCGAGGGGGAAACCATTCGACTTTTTTTTTATTTTTCGCTTTTCATAGCACATCTAAAGACCAAGACCTTTCTTTAGACACCTCAACCGAATTTTTACACCTAGCCGTTCTCTCAATATAGTGGAGACAGACAAAAACATGTTTCAAATTAATATATAGATTGTACTTAATGATAGTTCTACATAATCAACATAAGCTAGGGATTAACCAAAAACATCCATATAATTTCTAAAATAGGCAGAAAATATTTTACCCATTTTCTAAAGTGTAGTCGAAAATAGGCATAAAAGACGTATCTTTGAAGTGTATACAAGCGCACAAAATGTTACAAAATATTTTTCTAGTAATTATAAATGAACTTATTTATTACGTAATGAAGTATTAATGACTGAATACTAACTTATACACATTCTAAACATAAATTTACATAATCATATCAACTAAATATGGTCTAGCCTAATGAGTGAAACTGCTTTTTGATTTAAAGTGGAAAAAAAAAATGTTCTCTTGGTAAACTTAGACACGGCCTAACACTAGGTAAACTCTTCACTCTTCGTAAACTAGTCAGGCAGAATTAACAGGAACTACAATTGGGGGGGGGACACAGGAATTAACAGTGGGGGTAATACGAAACATGCATAGAACATGTAAATAAAGAATGCTTTCAAGGTTTTAAAAAATTGTACATCAAAAGTCATAGTCTTGGTCAAAAGGTTACACATTAATAAACCCCGAACATATTACTTACAAAAAAAAAATAAAGAAAAATTTAGAAAAAGTCACGAACTTTCAGGGTAAGTTCAAAGTGAAGGTTTTTTTTCGTCGTATAAAAAGTAATTCAAAATATGTTATAAAACTTTTCAATAAGTGTACTGTAGTAAACAATACACATGATACTTAATATTACATATTTTTAATGCTGTCTAAGTATATTTTTTGGTGGGTTTTTTGACTGCGTCTCTTATAACCCCTGTCTCTTATTACCCCGGCTTCCCCTATCTGATTTCTGTCACTTTGATTTCCGAACTTTTCCTTCATTCTCTTCAACTCCTCGGAATTGCACATTTCTGTATGTCGGGATAGGTATTTTTTTAATTTATCCGTAAGCATTAGAACACAGGGAAGCATTAGAACCAATATAATTCAGGTAAGATTATTTGTAGCTTAAATGTTTTATCCATGAATATTATATCTTAAATTTCATTAAATCTTACATGGGGTTGGGCATTTGCAAAATGCTTGTCCTAAGGATCAAATACGCTTCAACCAGTGCTCGAGAGTGCAATTTAGTGTAATTTCTATGTTTCATTAAGTAATAGGTTTAGTTCCTATCAATATTTTAGCTTTCTATTTAAATTTGAAAAAGTGGCAACACCTGGTTGTTTTCAGTTGAATTTGTGGATGTCTGGAATGTAGCTGGCCGGCCAGGTGGTTCGGTCGGTAGGAAGCTGCCTTCCGAATCTATTGGTCCCAGGTTCGAATCCTGGTGCGGGCATGGATGTTTGTGTTGTCTTATGTCTTCAAAATATTGTGTACTTGTTACTGTGTATTAAATAAAAAACTTGTAAACCCTTGTGGTGTGGATATTTCGAGATATAAGCGGCCTTCGAGGCAAGCAAAAAATCTCAGTACTCATCAAACCAAACCAAATGTAGCTGCTTTTCGGAAATGAAGGAAAGGTTTGTCTCTCGCCCTTTTGTTGGCGGCTTTTATGAAAACATTTTAGATATTTTATGAATGTATTTTAAGAGTTTATTCGCTCAATGCAGTTGGCGTTTTGTTTTAGAATAGATGAAATTTCTTGTTAATGATTTTATGCTTCAAGATATACCTTTAAAAGAAAATATTTGTAATCCATGTAAAGTGTCATGAGTTATGTCAAGTGTTATTGTTAGTTATTGTTAAATTAAACAAAGAAAAAAAAAGAAATCAAGTGTGAGCTCTCTGCTTTATTTCAAGTGAATGTATTTCCACATTTGCTGCAACATAAATTGGAGGCACCGGCGAGATGTGAGTACTTTATTCAATCTTATTGATCATGTTTTGATATTGAGAAAATTAGTTCATGTTAAGCAAGTTATTTTCTAAAAGCGTCTGAAGCTGAAAGTTTAGGAAAGGATTAAAATTTAAAGAGGGTTGTGATACATTTTATGTTTAAAAATTTCTTATATAGATTTGAATGATATTTTATATTTATAATAATTTTATGAAGAGTATTGTTATAGTATAAAAGGCATGCACTTTTTAGTAAGTTGATTTATTTGAAGTTTAGTTTGAACTGTTTTATAGTTTAACACATTGCTAAATTTCATAATTTAAACATGAATGAAAGCGATAAAAAAAGAATTTCACAGATTAAAACTGAGAGAGGTAGGATTAAAAGTTCCCTGACGAGGTTGGAAAAGGCTTTTGAAAGTTTAAATAAAAAAAAACAGAAATTAAAGTTAGATTGGAAAGGTTAAATGAAATTGTATAAGGATTTTTTAAGCTTAAATTCGTCTTTAACAGATGAGGATTCGGAGTTAGCAGAATTCGAGGAACGATATTTTAAGTTAAAAGCTGATTTTGAAGATAACATGATACATTCAATAATTTAAATTCTGTGCCTGCTGTAATGCAAAATTCTAGTAATGTTTTTACATCAATTCATAATCAGGATAATATACGGTTACCGAAGATTAACATTAACGTCTCTTCTGGGAAATTCACGGAATGGACGAATTTTAAAGATATCTTTGTATCAATAATTCATTCGCAAATATATTTAAGTAACATACAGAAATTGCAATATTTACGTGGTTTGCTAAGCAAACCATACCAAGATTAATTAAACATATACCCCTCTCTAATGAATCATATAACGAAGCTTGAGAAAAATTAATGGATATATGATAAAAAGAAACAAATTGTGCAGTCTTTGATTAAATTATTTTTGGATCAAAAGTCTATTGTTCAATCTAATAGAGAGAATTTAAGAAATTTATTGAATACTAGTGATGAAGTTATAGGGGGTTTAAAAGCTGTTAGTGAAGAGGCCACAGGTAGAGATCCATGGTTACTTTATTTATTGGTTCAGAAACTGGATTATGAAAGTAAGAAATTGTGGTCAGTTAAAAGTTCAGAAATTGATTTTCCTAACCTAAAGGATTTTTTTGAGTTTTTAAATATGAGATCTTCAGCTTTAGAACCTATTACTAATGGTGAATTTGGTGTAAAAGGCTCCGGAAATGTAAATTTTGTTGGCTCTGGAATTAATTCTAATGAAAAGCAATTAAAAAACTGTGCAAGGGAACTCATCCATTATATAAATGCATGAAATTAAAGGCTATGGATGTTGTTGCACGAACAAATTTTGTTAAACGTAATAACTGTTGTTTTTTGTGTTTGAATATTCATAAAATTAAGGACTGTCCAAATAGTAATTTAAAATGCTTACGATCTCAAGCTAAACATAATACGCTTTTACATGAAGATTTTCATGGAATTATCCTTGTATTGTTAATTGTGAAAATACGAGTCAACAGATTAATAAAAATTCAATGCCTGAAGCAACATCGGAAAGTTTACAAATCAATTCTTGTGCTACATTTAATAGATCTAAATGTATTTCCCTCTTGCCGACTGCTAAGATTTTATTATATAATACTGCAGGTAAAGCTTTTCTTTTCAGAGCTTTACTTGATTCAGGCTCTGAGTGTTCTTTTGTTAATGAAAATGTCATAACTATTTTTGGTTTAAAAATGAAAAATGATCGAATTGCTTTGAATGGTATTGCCGAGATATCGATTGGACAAACAGGAGGTTCAGTGGCTCTTACAAATGGCTCAAAACTGTCAGATGAATCTATAAAAGTTAAGGCATATATACTACCTAGAGTTACATCTCAATTGCCTGCAGAATTGCTTGATACAAAAAATCTTGATTATCTTAAATGTGTCCTGCTAGCGGACGAGAAATTTATGCAACCTAAAGAATGTGATCTTGTTTTGGGATCAGATTGTTTCTTTTCTATTTTGAGGCATGAAAAAATTGTTGGTAATCAGGATGAAGCAATTTCACAAAATACCATGTTTGGTTGGGTGGTAGCCGGAAAATTTAATTCAAACTGTCAAACCCCTCTGCTGCTAAAGTACGTTTTATTACTTTGGAAAATGAATCAAATATTGATAAGATATTGCAGAAATTTTGGCAAACGGAAGTAATAAATATTAAAACTTCTCATTTAACCGAGGAAGAGGAGTTCTGTGAACATCATTTCCAGTCAACCTATAGACAAACTGATGATGGTAGATTTAAAGTCTGTTTGCCCATTTTTAAAGATATTAATTTATTAGGGAATTCAAAGGCTATGGCTATTTCCCGTTTACTTGCTATGGAAAGGAAGTTTTAATTATGGAAAGGAAGTTTCAATTATTTGATGGTTCATGTAAACCTTATAACGCGGAATCTTTGAATTCTATTTTGGCAGTTGGGCAAATTTTGCAATCTGATCTTTTTGCTATTCTTGTGAGATTCAAACTTAATGAAATTGCTTTTAGTGCTAATATCCAGCAAATGTATAGGCAGATATTAATTACTCCAAGTGATCAGGATTTCCAAAGCATTGTTTGGAGAAATTCAAGGAATTCAGATTTCAAAGAGTACCGATTGAAAACCGTGACTTATGGTACATCTTCAGCTACATTTTTGGCTACTCGTTGCTTATATCAGATTAGTAAAGACATAAAACGTGAAGATCCTGTGGTTTAGTCAACAATTAAAAAATAGTTTTGTATAGATAATTTAATGTCTGGCTCAATTTCTAGTGAAGAAGCTATAAAGATAATTATAAACCTTTCAAGCACGTTAGAAACAAGGGGTTTCCATTTAAGAAAATGGAGATAAATTCTTCTGATGTTATTACTCATTTGGCATGTAATTCTGGGGTATCAACAGATCTAGAGATTCATCCTGATGAATGTTCTAAAGCACTGGGTCTAATATGGGATTCTGCTAATGTTTCTTTCATTTTTAAAGTAAATTTGCAATTTAGTGACAGCATGACTAAAAGAACTTTCCTGTCAGAATCTGCAAGGCTGTTTGATCCATTAGGATTTTTGGCCCCATGCACTATATCTATTAAAATTTTCTATCAACAATTGTGGTTAATGAAACTTGATTGGGATACACCCTTACCAGAAAGTTTTCGTGTGAAGTGGAAACTATTTAAAAGAGAATTTCAACAAATTTGCCTTATATGTATTCCTCGATGGATTCAAACTGCCAATAAAGAAATTATGTCATGGATTTAGTGATGAGTCAGAAGCAGCATATGCAGCTGTAATATATGTAGTACAATCTCAAGGAATCACATCAAAGGTTACTGTCTTGATATAAAAAGTAAAGTAGCCCCACTTAAACCTGTATCCATTCCGAGGCTTGAATTGAATAGAGCCCTATTGCTCTCAAGATTATATGCTACAATACTAAAAATTTTGAAAGCAATTTCAATAAAGTTTTATGCTTGGACTGATTCTCAAGTTGTTTTGTCTTAGTTATCTCATCCAAGACACTGGAAACCTTATGTAGCGAATCGAACTTCAGATATCTTGGATTGTGTTCCATCCGAATGTTGGAGATATGTACCATCTGAAGAGAATTCAGCATATATTGCTTAGGGTGGGAGACCGATTGCAAAATTCACCTCTTATATAATGCAAAATTTTCAGTCATATTGCCAACTCAACATAAAATTAGTGTATTAATTGTAAATTATTTTCATGTTCTGCATATTCATGCTGGTTTAAATTTATTTTTAGGTATTATTATACAAAATTATTGGATTATAGGCTCTAAAGAGAAAATAAAAAGTATACATAAATGTGTTATTTGTTGCAGGTATAGAGCAAGTTCAAGACAACTAATGGGAGATCTTCCTCTTGGTAGATTTACTCCCAATCGAACATTTTCGTCATGTGGAATTGATTATGCAGTGCCAGTCGATATTTTGAGACATTGTGGTAGAGGTGCTAAAACTACCAAGGGTTATATAGTCATTTTTGTCTCTTTCGTTACGAAGGCTCTGCATTTAGAATTAGTGAGTGATCTGACTTCCGAGGCTTTTATTGCCTCATTGAGGAGATTCTACTCTCGAAGAGAATAAAATCTCTTCTCTCTTAAACGTGTAATCTCTTAAACGTCTCTTTCTACTCTCTTAAACGTGTAATAAGAAGTACTAATTTAACTTTTAAAGATTTTTATACTTTTTTGACTCAAATTGGAGGCCCTTTTAAATTCTCACCCACTAGTATCAATTGATTGTGGAGAAAATCCAGATGATGTGAATATTTTGACCACCTCTCATTTTTTGATTGGTGATATTATTACAGCTCCTGCTGAAGCTGTGAGCGAAGAGAAATTATCCTTACGGTCCCGTTGGGATATATTTCAAAAAATGAAAATAGGTTTCTGGAAAAGATGGAGTGTGGACTATTTAAGTTTGATTCAGAACAGGAAAAAAATGGAGGAAATCTAGTACCAATTATAAAATAAATGATGTCCCTCTGTCGATTTGGATTTCGGGTAAAATTATTGCAACCCATCCGGGAAAGGACGGTTTAGTTCGCGTAGTGACAGTAAAAATAGCTAACGGTCTGTTTAAAAGACCAGTTGTAAAGCTATGTAGACTTCTGCTGCATCAAGAATAATTTCTTGATGGGTGGGAGTATGTTCAGAGCAATTTAGTGTAATTTCTATGTTTCATTAAGTAATAGGTTTAGTTCCTATCAATATTTTAGTTTTTTCTTTAAGTTTGAAAAAGTGGCAACACCTGGTTGTTTTCAGTTGAATTTGTGGATGCCTGGAATGTAGCTGCTTTTCGGAAATGAAGGAAAAGTTTATCTTTCGCCCTTTTGTTGGCGGCTTTTATGAAAACATTTTAGATATTTTGTGAATGTATTTTAAGAGTTTATTTGCCCAATGCAGTTGGCGTTTTGATTTAGAATAGATGAAATTTCTTGTTAATGATTTTATGCTTCAAGGTATACCTTTAAAAGAAAATATTTGTAATCCATGTAAAGTATCATGAATTATGTCAAGTGTTATTGTTAAATTAAAGAAAGAAAAAAAAAGAAATCAAGTGTGAGCTCTCTGCTTTATTTCAAGTGAATGTATTTTCACGTCTGCTACAACATGTCTCTTGAAACATATTCATAATTTTGGATAACTGCAAAACATATCATGCTTCAGATAACACAAATGCTGACTATTAATCATTTTTTAATAATATAACATTACTAACAGAGACCAAAGTATTATGCCTGATGAGTGACGGCAAATATATAACAGGCCACCTCCCCCCCCTTTTTTTTTAACAAAAGTTACTAACTCTTATAAAACTTAACTATTATAATACAAATCTAATCACATATATCTATATATGTCACTAACTTTCTAAGTAAAAGAAATTTGTAAACATAAACTAAAATACCATCATAGGAATAGGAAAATGGTAAAATGCACTTACTGGCCATAACGAAGCCAATTATTGAACAATGCATCTATAACAGCACGCCGGCACTTTGGTTCCTTGCACTGTGGACTACGTGTGTCAAGCAACGTTTTCAACCACAGAGGGAACTAAGGCAACTTGTACACTTATGGGTAGTCTTCACTGAAAGACACCGAACCATGCAAGATCAATGTTAAATCCAGCATAATTGCATATGTTTATCATTTTGAAATTTAAAATTATTTAATAAAAACAAAAATATTCACATACGTTCATTTCTAATTCCATAAATTACCAACAAATTTCCACATGTTCATCTGTAATTCCATAAAAATTTTATAGAGAATTTGAATTGCTAAAACATTATTCAAAATATTCAAGTTTCTGTGGGAAAAGATTCTGTGGAGGGGAATTCTAAATTTGTGACATGAGGAGAGGGGGGGGGAGGATATCTTAAAATGTGCTTCTTTGAATGGCATATCGCACACGGAAAGAAAAGTGAAGTCAAACAATGGCAATTCCGAGTTTATGTATGTATTGAAGAAATGTGTATGAAATGCTCTAACGTGCACGAACATCTTCGCATATCTCAATTTATCCAGCTACAAAGCAGTTATGTCAGTTTTGTTGTGGGCTAATTAATGCTTCACTATGTTCTTTAAGTCGATTTTTTTTAAATACTGCCTTCAGTTGTGCAAATTTTCTTCCTGGGTTACGATATGCGAAATTTTAAAATGATCGAAACTCCATTTGTTTCTACGTTAAACAAAATAATTTAAATAACTTTCACAGATTTCATATTTATAGTATAACGTGTAATAATTTACCAATATGTATAAAATGTGGTACTTAAAAGAAATACTGCTTAAAGAAATGAATTAATAATTGACAATACTCTGTTCTCACAGCCTTTGGTTACAACTTTTGCTAATTAACCCTAGATTACTAGTGTACGTAAATTTTACGTGTGGTCTAGCTATTTAACTTATTTTTAGCTATTAGTATACATTTTTATAGTTTTCAATATAAATAATTATTCACTTAATGAAAGTTAGTAATATTGGGTAAAACATCAAATAATTAAACATATTTAAAAACATTTATGTAATATAAGCAAATAAAACGAATTATACATGAACACGTAAATTTTACGTATTTCTAGTGGTAGCGGCAGATGTGCACACGATAGTGTTCTAGGATTAAATATCTATTACTGAAACATTGCTCAGTAATATTCAGTTTCATTTTGTTCAAGAAATTAGATTTAATTATTAGGTTGCATAAGTTCTACGCAAGAATGATATGATATTTGAATAAATGTTGTTTTTAAGCTCTAGATTTAAACAATCATTGCAAGCTTCATCTTAATTGACTACAAAATTTATTTTGCATTTCATGTTTAAATTCATAAGTGAATATGAATTTAAAATATAATATTTGTCTTATGAGTACATTTTTTATATAAAATGTTTATTAATTACTTTCCTGACGATGAATTTATTATTATAATTTAGATTTAAGTTCTTTTATTATTAGCATCAAAGTATTTGAAATCAAAATAATAACAAAGATATAAAAATTCTTAAGTGAAACAATGTGTTTAATTATTTCTCATTCATTCATTATATATGTTATTTTCCGAAACAAAAAATCGTTTACTGTCCCCAAATATTCTATATTCGACCTAAATTTGGCCGAATATTTAGTATTTAGCAAAAATTTTGTTTATATCCCTTGTTTTCAATATCCGTGTTTAGACATTTATGTAGCTATGATTATGATGCAATGATGTTAAAAAAAAAATTATTACTTTTGACACTACAAAGTTTTTATGTCCAACAAAATAATTGAAAAATGTGTTTTAAAAAATAAATTTGTATGGATATTTGGGTTTTAAAAATCATGATCTTCTCAAAATAATTCTTGCCAAATACTCCAAACATCACATAAAGCACAAACTTTTAAGGAAAATTGGTGTTGGATGTAATTTTACCGCAGAACTTAGTTAAAAAAAGAAATGCAATAGAAAATAAATAATTTAAGAACAGTATCTAGTTTTTAAGGCAATTACAAATTTATAAGTTGACTCACTAATTCATTTGTTGGGAAGATTGCTTATCATCAAGTGAGCATTCTTCAAACACAGTGGATGTCGAACTTATTGGTGAATACGGCCATTAACCTACAACAAGTTCGACCCGGTTCAACACAAAAACTTGAAAAGCGTCTGAAGGCAGGGTACAGCTTTCCAACAAAATTTGGCACGCTGTTTCTGTCATCTAGCGTCTAGAATTTATAATTTTTGATTGGTTATTTTCACGTAAAGAGTCTGAAAATATGTGTACCGCAAGACGGCAGAAACGACACGTCAAAAATTGCTGAATATCCTCCCCGCCTTTATGCGCTTTTCAAACTTTTGTGTTTAACCGGGAGGCGAAGTTATTGGTGAATAACAACCAATGTGCTGCAACGTAATCATATATTTGATGGTAGTGGTGTTGACACAGATGAATAATCAAGTAGCTGAAAATTAAGAACACTGTACTAACAAAACAATCATCAGTGATAAATAGGCTCAGCTGTATCTCGCTTACCAAATAAAGTTTTCTAGTTCACCATTTACTTCTGACAGACATTAACCCCTTGGGTACATTTGACGTCTGAGACACGTCATTCACTTTTTTTATTTTTGTTTTGCAATTCTAATTACTTGAAGACATCTTAATACTACATATGTCACTAATATTTTAGAAATAAATAAATTCTTACGTAAAATGTACTGCTTCTACATACTACTCCAAGCAACCAAACATTCTATCTGTTCCACATGCAAATATTTTCTCAAATAAATCCGTACCCAAGGGGTTAAGTTTAGTATATTCATTTACTTCAACAGACTCTTCACAATCCACCCAATCACTGTACTTTGCATTCCAATATTGCAAGTGTAACGAACAAATAAGATCCAATGTAAAAGCTTTTTTAACTGAATCATGTATTTCTTTGGCTATTTTGCTTGTTGATTTTATGACTTTCTTAAATGTACAATATGTGACATGATTAGAGATGTGCAAGGCTTTCAAAACACCCGGGTTTTTTTTCCTGGGAATTCAAGACAAAATTAGAAATTTTGAAAATTCCCCAAAACTGGGAATTTTGAAATTATGAATATTTTTATAATTTTTGTATTTGTTGAATATTTTTTGTGTATAAATAGCCCCCGATCCTTAAATTTATTTCAACTTTAACTTCTGCGTAGATTTTATTTCCCTTTCCCGCTAATTCTAGCATCTTCGATTTTCATGTTCATTCCGTAAACAAAGAAAATAATTAATTATAATTAATTCGTCGCTAACACTAGCGGTCAGTTTCTGTCACTGTATTCATTAATACTAGCATTTTTACCAACTTTTTATTACTTTGCATTTTTACCAACTGAATCACAAGTAAAAAGTCTATAATTTTATTTATATAAAACTTTATATTAATAACAATAATTTTATATAACAATTTTGCAGTGCTTAAAGGAAAAAACAATTTTTTTTACTGAGTACAAAAGTAGCTAATACATGTTATTTTATCTAGAATAATGTCGTAAAATTAGTTGAATTTTAGGCTTATGAAATAATGTTATCGTGTAGAATTAAAAACTATATGTAAGAGGTGTCTGGAGAAAAATGCTTATAATAATCCTAAGTCTAATTTTTTTCAATGAACAAGCCTAAGAAAAATAACATGTTATGATTCAAAGAATCATTTTTTCTTAATCATATCCTTACATTTTAAGCTTATATATTTTGCAATTATATTTAGTTATATAAATATCGCCATATTAAATCTAGTAAAAAGGGAGTTATATTGAAATATCTTTTCAGATGTATAAAGTATGACTTGTTTATATATGAAAAGCTAATGATTTGGCTGCAGTTCTGATAAATTGAAAATAAAATAAATTAAAACAATGTTATAAGCTTATCAGTATTTCAAAGTCTTTAAAATTGCCTTTTATATTAAGTAAACAACATATATTTATTTGCTTTAGAGATTTCTAATTTGTTTTTTCCCTACAAAATTCCCAAATTTCCCAGTTTTTTCCCCAAAACTCCCGGGTTTTTTGCATCTCTAGACATGATACTCATACAATTTAAAGAATTGGGCTAAAAATGAAAATGAACTATATTTAATAAACAAAACAAAGGAAATTATAGTAACGATAGCCTTGCAACAACAAAAAATAAATACTAAAACAAGACTTAAAACAGTTAATACACGTAATGGTGAGGAATGACAATTTTCTCGTCATTAATAATGTACATCATTAACTCTGTAAAGTCGCATTACTCGCCAGGATGAATAACGCACCATGTACCGTTCTTTATGACATGACTAAAAGCGATGGAACAAACCTTTCACGTATTATACGTATTATACATTTTACCGGCTATATGTGAATCACTCAAAATGAAAATATTACATATTTCAAAAAATATTGGTACACCATCTTCAGTCTTCCCGAGCCTGATAAATGAACCTTCATATACATAACATTACGGCAGGTCGCTGATATTACGGTGTTGTGTGTTTCCTCACTGCTGCAAAGCGAATCCTGGATTACCCTTGAAAAATTTGTCCTAGAAACAAATTTGACAACACCCTGAAGGTCTGTGTCATTTATAAAAAAGCTACTACCACTTATGTTACATGCCTGAAGTATACAATGTCTAATTCAAAGAGTTTTGGTTACATTGATAAAATTTCTTAAGTGGTTCACTACACTTTTGAAGTATTGGTGCTTTGCCTCAACGCGCATACACCACAAATTTCGAAGTGGGCCAAACATTGTCATCTCTCGTGGGTAATGGATAAGAAATGAAACTTTGGCGTCAAGTTTAAACCAGGTAATACCACTTGTACGGCTTCAAGGAATTCTCAAATTATTTCTAAATATGCGATACTTTCAGTTGAAATTTTAGGAGCCAATATATGATAAACCACAACACGTAGTTTTACATATATTGAAAACAGTCCTTCATCCTGTGCAAAAGGACATAGCAGTGACAGAAACCGCAACAGGCAGCATTACTGCGATACGCTACCCACAACTTCAAACCCGGACTTGAAATCTGTGGTTGGTTTTTGCAGATCAGATCCTTTTCATTTAAAATTCTCAGTGCCGTTAATTAAATGTTTTAGTCGACAAAGACATTTATGAGACAACTCTTTAAACAAAGCGCAAATAGAATCTTGTACAACACCCTCCAGAAGGTCATGCATGGGGTCAGTGGAGAGACATGTAACTGGGTTAAAATTTTTCATTTTTGATAGAACCGACTTTCCTGTTACACCATATGCTGATATATTGTCTGCACTCACTTGCAGAGCCATAATATGGTAGCTGTGGTTTGTAATATTTCACAATATTACATCATTTTCTGAGGTAGCAGTAGAAATAGCATCATGTGTGATCATACAAAACCTACAGACACGGCCTGTGTTAAAACACTGCCGTAACCCACCAATTGCATTACTTCGACAATTTATCGCCAGACAATATAGCAACTCTCACCTCAAACTTGTAATTAGCACCACTGTTTGATGTAACTGTTTGGCCATACTCCTCCAATGCTTCTAAATCTTCTACTAATGGGCGTCAAACCCGTACTGAGATATAAATTTATGGCTTGTCAACATAATTAGGAAAATATATTTAAGTTTGGAACGATGATTTAAAGAAAAATTAACTACGGTAAAATACACAGCATTTAACTTTTGTTTACTATGTTTTGCACCAATTGGGTTAACCCCCTCAAATTCATCGCTGTATATGTGCAAAAAAAAATTGTAGATTCATTGTGCTGTTCAGAATTTTGGAACAAAACACCACTCTCAAAATCACACAGCATGTGTGGCTCAGAAACTGTTTTACTGTTTTGTAACACTTCTTGAAAAAAGTCTTCTTTGGACAAAAGCGTTTTCAGTTGTTTAAAAATAGGCACAATGTACACTTTTGCATTACCACTGATAACATATTCTATGACATCTTCAAATGTATGAAACTCACGGCAAAACTAACATGAAATCAATCCGACTGAATGTAAACATTGCATCAACCATTAGATCCACCTGGGAAAACTTCAAGCACCTCATCTGTGTGCAGATCCTTATTTCCGAACTCATAAACTACTGTTTTAAGTATCTATTCATTATTACTCGAATAACATCTGCTATACTGTCCATAATATCCGCATGGACAACATCAGGAACACAATGCAGCTCTCCGACTCTGAGTGAAAACGAAGCAAGTTTTTTTGATTTTTTTAAATTCATCTGTGTTAAATAATGGCTCAATAACAGCATTCTTCTTTTTCCCCCCCACCTACCCACTCACCTGTTTCAGAATTGACAACGTCCATATCAAAAGGTATCATGATTAATTGCTTCCTTATGACAACGCAAACAATGCTTTCTGTAAGAATGGTAAACGTTGATATGGTTTGGCAGCTATCAATACCGCATAAAATAGACAGTGAAGGATCATCAATGGGAAGTGTACGTAAATGAAAATAAAATAGATTAAATATTGCAAAGATACGGTAGCCATAATTTCCATTGTTGCAAAATAAACTGCCCATGATTATCTATTCAAAAAATTTTCTTTTCTTTGGCTCGACACAAATCTTTAGCATCATTATTGGTACAATGTGGTTTTCATCATTACAGGGAACGAATTCAAACCAAATGACCAATTTTAAAAGTTTTTCAATGCAAGTTACCCTTTAAATGGAGACGTGAAAAATGCTCACACTCAAGGGTTATGGCATCAGCTGGACCCCAAAGTATTTAAAAATTTCAAAATTTATTGCTTTATTATCTATAATTTGTATTAAATGATGTTTACATGGTGTGTACAAATGTTTTGGTGTCTAGGATCAGCAGCTAATTAAATATATACAAAGTAATAGGATCTTTGTGAAAATCAAAACTTATTACAATGTACAAAATTTGAGTACTGGGTTTTAGTGGAAATAACATCCCCATTAATGTTAATTATAATACATTTTTAACTCTAGAACACCAGTGGTAAGTAAATTTTACGTGTGGTCTTCATTCATTGGTTCTTTCCTGCCCTTTCCCTACTATCGATACATTTGTTTGACCTTGAGTGCTTCGAAATAATTATTCAGTTAATGAAAAATTAGTAATATTGGGTAAAACAGCAAATAATTAAAAATATTTAAAAACAACAATGTAATATAAGCAAATAAAACGAGCATTATGTGAGTACGTAAATTTTATGTATCTCTAGTGATAGCGGCATATGTGAACACGCTAGTATTCTAGGGTTACGTTTAGAGTACCATGAATGTTTTGAAAACCTATGTTGTAAATTTCTAAAGTAATTTAAAAAAAGGTTTTAGCACTAAAACTAGTTAAGAGTAGTGAAATTGAGAAAAAAAAAAACTTAATTTCCGGCAAAGTTTGAAACATCACTACATTTCAGGATTAAGAAAATATTTTTACATAAACCCCACATTGTATAAAATATGTCTTATTTGCTGCCAGAAATTTTCTGTAATTACAAAAAATACGTTTTGACAACGCATTTTTTTCGTAAGTTATGCTTATTTTCTCGAATTACAGAGAATTTCTGGCAGCAAATAGAACATATTTTTTACTGTTTACAAAACCAAATTATTAGGTTTTGATTGAACTATTTCTTATATCTGAATTGCAGTTTCATAGTTTTGCAATTTTCATTATAAAATGTGGAAAAACAGTTTTTAAATGAAACGACATATACAAGTCAATTCAAAATGTAGTCATATACTACCTTCTTTTTCACTTTAAGTTTTAACCCCTTTTAATCATGTTATTACTTATATATTGTGCATTTCAATTGTTCAATTATTTTAATGCGAGTACACCTATTTTAGATACTATAATATGTAGAAAAATTAGTAATCCTTTACAATTAATCAAATATTTGCTAAAATCATTAACAAATCGTTAACCATGTTATTAAACATTGTGCATTTCAAATTTTTAATTTTATCATGTGAGTACACCTATTTTAGAGACAAGAATATACAGAAAAAGGAATAATCTTTTATAATTCGATAATTTAGAAAGAAAATAATGTAATCTTTATTTACAGTTTATAAAACAGAAGCAATTTTAATCCCTAAAATTAAATCCAGTTCACTAAATACAATACATCAACAATCTGATCTCGTACACATTACAAAAAATTTGAATAAATCAAAACTGGATATGTTTAAACTGATGTAGTAGAATTAATTTAGGCACTATATCAACCTTAAAATTTTTTCATGCAATATTTACTCACAATTGCATTATTTTTCGAAGCATACTATGATCAGAATTACTTATTTTATAGGTATGCCTGTGTTTAATGGTTGGGAGTATGGTAAAAGGACAATGATTTAATTTTAGGCGTGAATGAGTTGTCCGCTGTAGGGTTTCTTTCTAACAAGGGAACTCTATGAAGTGGTAATCGCCGATTTTCTTGAAAAAAAAAAAAATACTGGCATAAGATTTAATCATAAATAGCATTTTCCTAAAATATCAGCGGCTGAGTCACAATAGATAATCTAGAAAAAATTATTAAAAATGAGAACATGTCTGCAATATTTCCAAAAAAGCGCTTGTTTGGCGACTGTATTCTCGAAAATTTCATTGCTATGCAGATTAAATAGATGTAGATGTTCTACTTTCTCTTTGATAGCCAAACGAAGTCCATACGCAGTCGAGCACTTGAAAATTAAGAAGAGATTAACAAAAACCTGATAATTTACCAGATTTCGACTTACTTAGTTGAAATTCTAAATAACATTTAACATTTCAATTAAGTAAGCTGTTTCAATGACAATTGCGAGCTCATTAACGCCAAGTTTTTAATAACGACATTTAAAAAAAGTTAATGATCAGGGCTTTTATAAAAATTGAAATAAAACAGAACATTATATATTAAAGCACAGTGCTGTTTATTTCAAACCAAAATGAGAGAATTTCAAATCAGAACACATTTTTTTTATAAGACAATAAGCAATACGAAACTTCGACGAACAAACAGCTCCACAGAAAATGAGTTGTGGAGGTTCAACGTCTCATTAGAGCTACGCATGGGTAATTGCAGACGGTGTACGATTCTACCCTAAATTTTGTCCGACGATGAGGTTAACGTTGAGGTTGAATCGATTCAGCATTACATTAGAGCTTACTGGTAGGAAATTAACGACGGTCTAAGACTCACCCCTAGGGGTGGTCCGGAGACAAAATGTACAATTTTAATCTCAGCGATTAAGGGTGGCACATCCGCTTTAGTATCCCCTATTGTGTTATTTTATGGAGTATAGAGGACATGGAACCGACGGCGGATTGTACGTACCCTCTACCATTAACGTACACGATCTTTTATCATTTACAGTATAAAATTTGCAATTCTCGAACTTTAAGTTCGTTGCTCTGCGAGAATATAGGAAAGGTGATCATTAACTTACAAAAGAGTAAATGTTAAAGAATGTCTACATAAATAGATGCTGTAACTGTCAAAAACTTGGCCACACTGCAAATCGATGTTCATCTAAAATGGTATGCGCGAAATGTGCAGGAGGTCATGAAACCAAACTGTGTAGAACTGATGTTTTAAAATGCGTTAATTGTAAAGATGATGCGTCGCATTTATCTGACAAGAAATGCCCATCCTTCCAGGCCTACAGAAGTAAATTACTTTCTACGGTACCTCCACCCCCTCGATTATAATAGCTGCTATGGTTGATTCTCAAGCTGTGGTTGATGCTAAGCGTCATGTGAATACAGTTGCTCATTGTTTGTCCTCAATCAAATGTCTTCAAATTAACTTAAACTTTTGCAAGGCTGCCAATTCAACTATGGAAATATACATTGTTGATAATGGCATAGACATTGTTTTTGTCCAGGATCCGTATGTTTTCAATGGTGTGATTTCCTTGGTAAATTCTAGCTGGTTACGCTATCTGTCAATTAAAAGCAATGCTGGTATTATAATGGTAAATAGGGATATTGTGAGCAACGAAGTCTTAAAACTCGAGAATGGTATATTTGTTAATATTATGACTGATATGGGTAACATTTTGTTGGGGTGCTTTTATATTTCGCCTTCAACTAATCTCTTGGAAAATTTGGACCTTATTCCTGACGAACTTATAGAGAAATATTTATTTTTTATGGCCGGAGATTTTAACGCATGGCATAGAAATTAAGGGTATTCCCGTAATGGTAAGCGGGGTCTCGAAATTCTCAATTTTTGCTATTTTAATGACCTTTATGTGGTAAATGATAGAGACCAGATTCCTACTTTTTGGACGCCTTATAAATCAGGTTACCCGGACTTGACAATTTTGTCTTATAGATTATTGAATAACGTACGTAACTGGACCGTTCAGGATTATGAAACGTGCTCTGATCATCGCTATATTACTTACGATATCACGGCGGAAACAGTATGCTTAAAATATGATAGATTTAGATCAAAGTTTTGTAACAAATATCGTTTAAATAGTGATATTAATAAATACTTAGTACATTATGGTGAACTTTTCTTACGAAACAAAAACATTGAAAGTTTTGACAATAACCTGAATGGTTTTTATGATAGTCTTTTAAAGGTTTGTCAAAATAATTTCAAATATAAAGGTAAACGGAAAGATTTTAAAATAACTTGGTGGAATAAAGATCTAAAAATTTTAAGAAATAAATTAAAAGCTATCTATAGACAATATAAGAGAAATAATTCAATAGAGTTAAAGATAAGATTTCAACAACATAGAGCTCTTTACAAGATGATGATTAAGAAAGCTAAGGTGTGTTCTTGGCGACGTTATTGTTCTATGACTAATGATAATTTTGGGAGTGCTTATGCAGTCCTTAAAAGTAAGAAACAAAGTGCTATAGTAACTAATTTAACAGGAATGCCGATTGATTCAAATTTAGTAGACATACAAACAACAAAGGCTTGTAGATCATCACTTTGAGGTAGTAAATAATGTAGAAGAAGAATATATCAATAGTTCGTTATTTAAACCGATTAATGTCAAGGAATTGGATCATTCCATTAATTCAATGAATGTGAATAAGGCTCCAGGGTATGATTGCTTTGATTTAAGGATTGTCAAGTACGTTAGGGATGTACTTCCTGATCTTTTTATAAACATGTATAATGCTTTGACATGGGGTATTTTCCACGTTCTTGGAAAAGAGCGGTTGTACTATTCTTTATAAAGCAAAATAAAATAACTATGAACCCAGAGTCGTATCGTCCAGTGTGTCTTCTTCCGGTAATGAGTAAGATTTTTGAAAAAATCATTGTAGTCCGTTTGACTCACTGCTTGGAAAGTAACAATATTTTACATATGAATCAATTTGGCTACAGAGAGAGAGAAGAAATACGACCCAATGTTTGGACAAGATTATTACTAATATTAAAGAAAGGAATAGGATTTATAAGTATACAGCAAGTATATTTTTTGATATTTCCGGAGCATTTGATAACGCTGACTGGACATGTATAATTGCAGCTTTAAGTAAAATAAATGTTCCTGATTATCTGGTTAATGTCTTACAGAGCTATCTTAAAAATAGATTTATTAAAACGCAACATTCGGAAAGTTTTGTTCAGATAGGTAGAGGTTGTCCTCAAGGCTCATGTTTAGGACGAATCTTATGGTTGGTCCTAATTAATGATATTTTAATGATATTTTTGATAACATGGACGCTACTCTCATTGCTTATGCTGATGATTTTGCTATGATCGACTCTGGGAATGCTACAGCTAAATTAGAAAATAATGTTAACAAGGATATTATAATTTTTAAAAAAATTTGTGATAATTTACAGTTAAAAATCTCGGAAAATAAGACAAAATTTGTAACTTTTGGAAAGGACTTTGGCAATCGTCCGCCGTTTTTTAAAGTTGGCAATATTAACATAAAATGTGAAAAATTTTATGAGTTTGTGGGTGTCATCATCGATGGGCGATTGTCTTTTTTGCCTCATTTAGAAAATGTTAGAGGCCAAATCTATTCTATTTGTGATAATATGAAAAAAGTATCTGGTGTAAAATGGGGTATTCGCCCCCAGATGAGGAAAATCTGGTATAAAGTAGTGGTGAAGCCCAAGATTTTGTATGCGGCGGAGGCCTGGCTACCACATATCAATGTTCATGGCTATAGTAAATTGTCTTCTTGCCAAAGGGTTTTTATCTTTAACATAATGCATTTTTATTCAAAGGTTTCTGCTGATGTAATCTGTCAAATTTTGGGAATTCCCCCCATCCATTTAGAAGGGAAACAAATGGTAAACAAATTCAAAATTCAATACAAAAACGAGTCTGTATATTTCCAGAATAATTATTATGGCATTCAGGATTTTGAATCCAAGAATTATAAAAGTAATATTGATCCTACTTATGCAGTTAAAGATTTTACGTGGAATGAGCCCGTTTCAGATGATAATACCTTAAGGATCTATTCTGATGGAAGTAAAACGGATGATGGTACTGGTTTTGCTTGGGTGGCCGTCTACTGCGGAAAAGTTATATACAATAAGCAAGTTAAACTTTGCAAAGAAAACTCTGTCTTTCAAGCAGAAATGATGGCAATCTCATCAGCCATAAAATGGCTCATTAATTCAGAATTCAGTTCCTGTGTCTTGTTCTCGGATAGCCTTTCTTCTATTGAAAGTTTTAAAAATTTGGTGCCTAAGTCTAAAATTGCACAGGATATTCTGTTAGACCTACAAAAATACGATGGACAAATTTTCCTAATGTGGATTAAGGGACACTGTGGAATTGTTGGCAATGAATTGGCAGACTCATTGGCTAAATCCGCGGTTCTTTTCGGTCAGTCTCAAATTGTTCCTCTGCCCATATCTTACTTGAAAAGAATTTTATTGTATAATATACTTAGTGACTGGCAGGTTCATTGGAACTTATCAGATACTGGCAGGTGGACTTATGATATTTATCCTAATGTTTCAATGGATTTCAAAATTAAAAATCAAGTACTACTGTATTTTGTAACTGGACATGGAAGTTTCCCAAGCTATCTTTTTAGGATTAATAAGCTTGATTCAGACTTGTGTCCTTGTGGCTCCGTGGGTAATGCAATGCATTTCATTAGTACTAAATGTAACTTTTCAAAAGTTTATATTAAAAGATATACCGCAGAGACATTGGAACATTACTTTAACAGAATTGATAATTCTAGATGTCAAATTAAAAGGTTGCGCAAATATATAATCTGCTAAATAAACACTATTCTCGTACTAAATATAACTTTTAATTCAAGAATTTGCTATGTATACGTGTTTTTATATATAGTATAGTTTTGTTATGTATTGGGTGAATTTATATTGGTCTTTATTCAAACGTAGTTTTTTTTTTTTTCTTCATTCATTTTGTTGCAACAATGTTTTATAGAGTACATTGATTGTTTGTGTTTATTGTATAATAATTATACGTGATTAGTTAACAGCTTTAACTTATTACTTATATTGCTTTACTTTGTCAGTATATTTATAGTTTATTGTTCCTTTCTTCTTCTTCCTTTTTTTTTTTTATATAGTTTATCTGCTGCTCTTGAGGGTTGTGGAAATTACTGTGTGTTAGGTTATTCTACAGGGCTAGTTAATTGTTAATTGCTTGTGTTATACGGTTGCATCTATCTTAGGTTTTAATCATTAGCTGCTTGTATTACTGATTTATTTTGTATGTAATTTCTGTAAATTTTGCAAGTTTTTGTATGATTTGTAGTTATTGTATATTCATATTTATATTAAGAGGTGCAGTATGTTATATTCACGTTTAGCTAGAGGGTAATATTTAGCTGGATGTACTTATGTTGTAATAGGTAAACTTTGTAAATTCTGTATTGTTTATACTTTTTGTTAATATCTGCATTGTTTTTGTTACTTTATTCATTTGTGTAACTTTTTTTTTCGCGGCTACATTAGTTATATCTTTGTAATTTGCTAGTTTGTGACCTTGTAATAGTTTAGTTTCTGTTTATTGCTCGCTGTTCACAAAGTTCGTTTCGGCGGCTCCGGTCGGGGGGTTTTGGATGAGTTCCTTCACTCCCACCTCCTCCCAGGCTTCGGCCGCGATAAACCTTCGGGTTGGCGGGAGGTTGGGTCGTCTCTCGTTGCTCTGCGAATTCAGCTACCTCGTCTCATTTGAGAAAGATGCAGCCAGGAAAGATTTAAGCCAACTAAACGCTATTTAAACTTAAGATAGGCGTGCTTAACCGTAGTATTGAAATTGAGTACGTTTTACAAATCCCTGATGCTAAACAGTGGGCAATTGGCGAGGATCCGACATGTCTAAAAGAAAATATTGTTTCTTTAAAATATGCATTAAATATTTCTTTTTTTTTTCTTTCGTTGAAAAAAGAATAACAGATACCTCTCGAAGTCTTATAAAACTTATGTCAGTCGGTAACAAAAGTGTCGGAACACTAGCAAAAATTCCTATGTAAAAAAAGTACACTTCATACGGTTTTGTTAAATAAATCCTTGTCAAATCCTGTTCTTAGTCAGTGTAAGAACAGGATTCGACAAGGATTTATTACTATTTGAACCAAAAAGTACGGCGTTAGCTAGATTTTTTTTCCTGATTAATAAGTAAATTTCTTAGCGGTTTTCATAGCGGTTGATTGAACGATGTACATTTGTATAGCAAACTAAAAATCTGAATAGACAAATGATCAGCTTTATATATATAGATTGTAGACATTCTTAAATATAAATAAATAAAATAAATAAATAAAGAGATTTTTTTTAAGCAAAATTAAAATAATAATAATAATGATAATAAAATTAAGGATCATAAACGCCGCACAAATGAGGTACAGTGAATGAACAAGCGTACCATGAGTACTTCCACAAGTTAATGTAACGTGGAGAAGAGAGTTGTATATGTACAACAGCTTGCATTTTGAAAATATTGTCTTTGTGAAATAAATCGACAGGAATTTGATGTATAAGAACTTTATCCGAAATTTTAAGGACAAAAGTTTTCCAAATGCGGAAACCATATTTGTCTAGTGGTGGGATTAGGGGAGTTGTCTTAGGGAGTACAATAAAAGTGGTTAAATGTTTATCCGGTGGAGTGACATCTTGAATGAGGCTTACATTTTTTTGGATAGACCATGAGTCCAATAATAAAACAGTTTCTTCAGGAGTGTTTTTGAAATATATTTCACTTAAAAATTTTTGGAACTCTCGTTTACCCATTTTTCTAGAGTTTCAGGCTACTGTATAAATGTTTTCAGACTGAAACATATTTCTTTGAACATTTTTACCAAATACTCCTTTTGTTTCGGGATAAACAATAAATAATGGGGAGAGAAGAAAATAATGCCATTTTTGTTTATTATTAGCATAATTTTATATGAATGCGTAATTGCACTTTTGGACAGAACTACTCCTTCTACAGTTTTATTACCCATAAAATCTAGAGTTCTTTGTGAATGGATTTCTTTACAAAAACTTGATTGATCGCTGTTAAAAATTTGACTGTCTGATAACTTGGCATTTTTGACATAAGTTATGTCATTTACAAACGCTTGGCCTGATTGTTGTATATTGCTGTTTTCAACCACACAGTTACAAGTCGTAAGTTTTGTTATCTTTCTGTTGACGATCCGAAATTTCTTTTTGAAATTACTTAACCATGTTAAAGATGCATTAAAGGGCATTTTGAATTCAGCAGCTTTTATACAAGCCCAGTACTTTATATCTTCATCATGCACATTTACATGTTTTTTTCTAGCGCTTTGAAACATTTGAAAGGCATATTTATAATCTTCGTTTAGTTTATTACGACGATCTCCTCCATCTTTAATTTGCTTCTCCCATTTGTACAAATGAGATATATATTAACAAAATGAAACCTGTTTTTAACAGATTTCAACGTACGATTTTTTTTTAGTTTCTTTCCAGTATTTAACTGCAACTATTTTATCTTTAAATGGTATGCATTTCTCTTTCTGTTGTGAATCTTGTATAGATTGAAGAAGAAAATCTTCATCTTCATTCCTTTCATCATATCACTGCATATTTGAGAGTTTAACTACCCATGAATTTGATTCTCATAATTTAATGTTTCTATTTCTATATCCGTTGGTATATCATATGAAGAGCTTTCGTATTTATTTAAAGTTTCCACAATTTCATTTTATTTCGATTTCTTTCTCTGTAACAAGCGATGGATTAATATCTTTTGTTGAATAGTCCTTGTATAACAAGAAAACATTGTATAAATTTATATAATTTGTTATATTTTAAATTCCGTATTATTTAAAAAGAAAATAAATAAATAAATAAATAAATAATAAAACAGCATCAGAAAAGTATAAGTCATACATACAAAGCAAAAAAAAAAAAAAAAAATAATAATAATACAGTTAATCACAGCAAAATTTTTCAAAACGACTATAAAATAATTATAAACTTGTAGTAACATTATCACAAAACAGAGAAAAAGTATCTACAGGTGATGATTGGTTGGTTGGGTTTAACGTCGCACTATTACTGCAATATGGGTAATTGACGACAGTCTGCGACGCACACCCAGGATGATACGGAGACATCTGCAGGGGTTAAATGATTGCATTCTGCGTATATTATTTATTTCTACTATATACAGTCGGTAACAAAAGTATCCGAACACTAGCAAAAATTCCTATATAAAAAGTAGAGTTAACACTGTTTTGTTAAATAAATCCTTGTCGAATCATGTTCTAAGACTGACTAATAACATGATTCGACAGGGATTTATTTAACAAAACAGTATTAACTGTACTTTTTTTACATAGGAATTTTTGCTAGTGTTCGGATACTTTTGTTACTGACTGTACATCCGATTTGACTCAACATCCCCCTGTAAATTTCGTCCGATGAGGACCAATATTACACAACAGGATTACAATACAAAAAAAAAAAAAAAAAAAAAACAGCGCCAGGGGGAGAATCGAACCCCTTTTTCTATCCTCGAAAGAGATTAGCGAGGGCGATATACTTTTTCAGCCACGGAATACCCGCATTCAGCGTAACAATTATTTTTGAAACTACAAGATTTCGCAGTTAGTAATTCTATAACATTCTACTGCATATTTTTACAATTTTTTTATAATATTATTCTTAAACTTATATGTATATAAACTGCTAGAAGTGTAATAAACCATGAAGTAGTAGTAATGCACATGCTTTTTCAATTTTAAATAATCCCCTCCGCGAAGGATCAAAATTGTCATAGCACGTCTACGGACTATCCCTAGGAATGTATCCCAGACTGTCGCCAACTGCCCGCTTCATAGCTCTAGTGCGAATTAAAACCTGCTCAACTTCAGAACATTTTAAATATTTTATTTTTAATTTATTTCAGTATTAATTAAATCAAATATACTAAAAATCAAATGTTCAATGAAATATTCAATAATCATATAATTCAGATTAAATTTTTAATCGCCAGCAAATTTATATAAATGCATAGGCCGAGTATTCCAGACATTCCATTACTGTAGATTACATGTAAATGTTATCTGAAGTAATGTAAAATTAAATCTGAATTTGCAATTGCATCATTTTAAATATATGCAATATTGAAACATTACATAAAATAATGGAGAATATTATATCTAACACAAAACATGTCCCTTTTTCTAAATACAAACTTCTAGATTTCAGAAAATATATTGAGTGTTGAGTGGGTTTTAAAGTCGCACTATAGCTACGCAGTGGGAAATCGGAGATGGCTTTGTATTCACTCATAGGGATATTCTGGAGACATGCCATCATAATTTTGATCCTCCGCGGAGGGGATGGATTCCTTGCTTCAGTAACCCTAGAGCGTAAGAAAACATAACCCTCCTATACTGAAGTTCCTTGGCATCACTGAAGGAAGGTTAATGTGATTTGGAGATGACTTTTTTCGTATTTGGCGTTCAAAACGTAAAGTTTAATAATTTTTTACAGCTTTCCTGTTGCGATTCAGCAGCTAATTTTTTCACAAGTGAATTAAGTATAGTGTAAACCATTTTCTGTAATTTTTTAAAGAAAATCGGTGATTACCACTTGGAAGAGTTCCCTTGTAAGTAAACCAACCCTGTATTTACGCGAGTTCCAGAGAAAATTACGAAAAACTTCGAATGGCTAGGTCGATGAACACTATCTGGGACCAAACTCAGCAATTCCCACAGAATTTCTCTGCCATTGTTTGTGAATTTTCTTACTGAAATTAAATAAAAATAAGTGTGCTACATTCTTTATATACTCGAAGTTTACCCCGTGCAAAGCAAAACCACGGTGGTAGTTTCGTTATGAAAATTCCTTTCAAAATTTCCGAAAAAGAAAGGTGTATAACAGATAAACAGATAAACTTTTCTTACATTAGTCAATTGATACGGTTTGTCAGCGTAAGCTTATTGGAATAGACCAATTTTTAGTAAATTTCACCTTTTCTATCTAGAACGGTTTTTGCGTAGTTACCGATTAAATATTTCAGTGGGTACTTCTGATTACACTGCTGTGCTCGACAATCGACCCCAACACCTTTTTTGCAAATTCATATGTAAATTGACCTTCTGAATCCGAATATGACGCCAATTTTTATTTTATTTTTTTTTGGGGGGGGGGGGACACCCTCCTTATTTTTATCCCTTTTCTGTAATTTTATGGCTATAAATTTAATTTGTATAGTTAGTATAGTTAATTTAGTTAGTATAGTTTAATTTGTATAGTTAGTATTAGAAGTTTATTTCAACTGTTAAATCTCTCCTGAGGGACTGCAGAACTGGAAAATTCTAAAACAAGAACATTTGCAGCAGGCGGAAAATTTAGGGAGGGGGGGGGGATTTGCCACTAAAATTATATAGTTCATTTATTCTATTTTAATTATGAATTATTGCTTTTATTTATTATACATTTTATATATATATATATTTTAAGTGTTAAAATAATTCTTTTCCATTGTCCCAGTCAAATCCATGCCCATAAAATTACCAAACGGTGATAAAAATTAAATTAACCCCCACCAGTGCACTGGTTGGTTCTGTGAGACCCAGTTAATTTACTAGAATACAATGTAAGAAAAACATTTTATATATTCTGTGAAAAAAAAAAAATAAGAAACGTAAAATTTATACTTCGTACTTTTTTATTGTGTGATTTTATTTTGTGGGTGTTATATTGTAACCATTCAAATATTGAAAGATAATTGTATCTTTTTCCCACCCGTGCACTGGCGGGTTAATAAATAAAACACTTTAAAACACGTATATAAATTTTAAAAACATATATATTTCATTAAAAGCAGCATATTTCAAAGCTTTTCGCCCTGAAAATCCGGGCATCATCAGGATGTCTATATGGTTTTACAAAATGTGCAGCTGTGTTACAGGTATAGGGGAGACCCGTGTACCTAGGGCCGCTTTTTTCAATGCCCGAAAACAGAGCCCTTGACCTGTTTAAAATTATCAAACTGATTTGTAGATATCATTAGGACTAATTACTTCCAATTGGGATTAATATAAATACCTAAAATAATAAATTCCGACAAACAGAAGGTTTTTTAAAAAAAACTTCAGTCAACCCTAGGTACAACACCCTCATTGTACCTGGGGCCAGACCTCATTGTACCTAGGGCCATTCTCTCAAATTTAGATTCTACTTTGTAATGAATAGAAAATAAGCATATAAACATGTATTTTATAAAAGAAACAATATCAAGTAATACATTTATTTATCATATAATAATTATCATGTTGTTGCCGTAAATTAAGACACAAAATTTTTCCCTTTTTTTTTTCCCTTTGGGATATTCTAACAATGATTTTTTTTTCCTTCATTTTTTTTTTCTGGAGTGTCTCTTGGATTTTTAGATCTCTCTGGTTTTTGGTCACATCTTTTCTTTGATGTGGGAGGTTTTGCTTTGGGTAAAGGTTTTGCTTTGGTTCGTACCTGTTAAAGCATAACACACGAAAAGATGTTCAAGGTTTCGAAATTTCAACAGAACATGAAACAGTGACATCCAATTCTATCATTGTTGGTTCACTTTCTTCCTAGAAAACCTTTTTTTTAAATTTATAGAGGGGTCTTGTCTTTCAGTCACATTTGAACTTAAATATTCATCCTCAGTGAAAAGTGTTTTGATTTATTGGCTATATGCCGGATACACGAAAGCCTGATAGAATGTTTACAGGAGTTAAGGCAGACGGATAGGCCTTGCCAACACTTTCAGCAACGTCATATATAGGGATTGGTTTACCAGGTTTTTCCAGCATCCAATTACTATAGGCTGTAGTCTGTTTCTTAACGTTTTCCTAACGTAGGTTTCTTAACGTAGATTCACGCCATTTAAAAATATGAAACCCCACCAGTGGGCGTTTCTCTTACAATTTGTATGTTATTTGTTTCTAAAAAATATACACAATATTCATATTTGTACAATCAGTATACTATGGATGCAAATACTTTGATTAGAGAGAGAGTATGATTATAATGCATATCCATTTGTAAAATAAATGTGAATACTGAAAATTTCGTTTTGAAAAACTGTAACATATGAGAAAAACGCTCACAGGCGGACTTTACTGTCAAAAAGACAAAAACATGCGGTCGCGAAAGTGTTAAAAGGTCCAAACACACTGGCCCTAGGTACAAGACAGCGATGTGGCCCTAGGTACAAGTTTTGGTAACTTTTCAAAATGCCTTCCACTAAAAAATCCACAAGCAGAGAGGACTAATTAAATACCTCATTTATTACTCAATATAACAAGCAGGATTATACACTAGAAATGAAAGAAAAATATTTGACTTGCCTTTTTAAAATAGCAAAAGAGATGAGCTGCAAAATTTTACTTCAAACCATGTAAATTCGTTTTCTACATGTAACTTGCCAAAACTCTCTCCTCAAAAGTTCCAAAGTAGTTGTAAAAATAGCAATTGGAGTTGTTACTCGCCCAATTGAGTATTAAAGTTTAAAATTAAATATTATTCAAATAAAGTGGGGTGGCCCTAGGTACACGGGTCTCCCTATATATTATAAATCCGGTTAAAGCTACAGTTACATCGCTACTTTAATACAAAAAAATTTTTAGTTCGTTGGTTGAAGCCATTCTACATTGAGATAACACATGAGTACTGCAACTTGCGTAGGAAAAGTCAGTTTTGGATGACTATTGGAAAGGCTGGCGTGGTGGTAACATCAAGGTGGAAAAACTTGTCGAGCAGTGGTACTGAATGGAAGCCATTCTTCTGGAGGAGTCAATGAATAGGAGCTGAAACACTGGACTGGCGTTAACAACTGTTGGAAGAAACTTGAACGAAAACTCGTAGTGGAAAGGAATCGAACCTTGAAGACAAACTGTGGATGGGAACATGAAACTTGGAGTGGCGGTAACTATCGTTGGAGAAAGATGCAGCATCGTCCATAGAAACTTGAAATTGATGAGGTTACATATTCTACTGGAAAAATATAAATGCAAGTCAAATATCTGGTTGTATAATATAATTCCAGATTTTTGATAGGAAAGCCGAATCTTTAGAATTAATAACATTAGGACATTTTATAATATTTACAGCTTCTGAAATTAAGAGTTCAGATATATTTTGTGCAGTTGAAATTATTTCTGCTTGATCCCATAAAGGTATAGCACCGGAGTTACTGTAAATGAAATTAACAAGTGCAGAACGTCTTTCTTCTTTTACATTTCTGATATGTTCCTGGTTTTTTCTATTAAAAGTTCTTTTAGTTTGTCCAACATAGAAAAAAATTGATTATTCAATTGTATCGGAATTTTATAAACCCCTCCAGTGGGTCTAGTACGGTCATGGTCATTTACACTTAGTTCTTTAATAGTTAGATGTGAACTAGAAGGAATTACAATGTTAAATTTTCGAAAAATATAATGCTTAAAATTATCGAAATGTTTACTGGTTGTTACAAGGCTGTTAGTGAATTTAATTTTAGGGATTAATGTAGAAGAGTTATTAATTGAAAGAAAAAAGAGTTTCTTTTTTATTTTATTAAAATTTCAATTATGGTAGGGTTTTTTTTTTTTTTTTTTCTTGCTTTCTTTTTGTATCCAGCTTCCCTACCAATTTTAATAATTTTGTTTAATTGTCGATTTTCACTAAATTGAAAGGAAGTATATAATTAATGGCACGGAATATGTAAGAATTAAAAGCAGATTTTTTATACATATTTGAATGAGCAGAAGAGGCAGGTATAGGGAGGAGGACAAAGGCATTTTCGTAGTAGACGTCAAACCAACTAACTGAATTATTTTTGCTCCGATGTACAGCGAGGTCTAAAAATGGCAAAGTTTGATTAATTTCACATTCGTAGGTAAATTTAATGGAAGGAAATTGTTTATTAAAAACATCAATAAAATTAAGGAGGGATTTTTTTGTATATGGCCAGGATATAAAAATATCGTCGACATACCGTAGATAAGTTGTCGGTTTAAGTAAGGAAATAGCAAAAGACCTTTCTTTAAGTTCAATAAGTAAAATGTCGCCAAGAATGGGACTAAAGGGGGACCCCAATTGGAGCTCCTAACGTTTATTTATATATGACACCATTAAAAAAAAAAATATGGTTGATAAGATCAAATGCTTAAAAAATAAAATTCAAAAATGGGGCAAGAGAAGGAATATTATGGCATTTTCTAAGTATAATAGAACGAACAATATCTAAAGGGATATTAAGAAAAAAGGAAAATAACATCTAAACTATAAAATTTATCTGTGGGGGTAAAAGTAGTATTAAGAATTTTTTTTTTTTTTTTCAAGACCCGATTTAACAATATGAGAGTTATTTATAATTAAAGGCTTAAGTAAGTCTGCGAGGCATTTTTCAAGAAAATAAGATGGGCTATTACATTTAGATACAATTGGCTGTAACGGGGGATGAGGTTTATGTGTTTTAATTTAAACAAATAATTTTAGAACAGCTGAATATAAAGGAATTTTTATATAATGAGGAGCTATTAAATCCACATAAGAATTTATAAATTTATGAACTTTACGAGTAAAAGTTTCTAAAGGATTGGAATTAATAGTTATGCAAGCTAAATCATTAATGACTGCATGAGCTTTTGAGAAGAAGTCTTAGTGTTTAAAGCAACAATTTGTTTAGATTTATTCGCTACTAAGAGAT
Organism: Salticus scenicus; assembly: GCA_963930645.1. NCBI lineage: Eukaryota > Metazoa > Arthropoda > Arachnida > Araneae > Salticidae > Salticus > Salticus scenicus. The sequence continues at coordinate 140,113,899 of OZ005657.1, forward strand.
GAAATTTTTTATTAGTTTTAATCCTTCTCTAAGTTAATAAATTACGATCAGTAGACACACTATTAAGGGAAAGGTGTTTATTCAGAGCAAAAACTGCATGTGCACGAACTTGTTTTGATGGTCAGTAGGAACTTTTTTTACAATATTTTCTAATCTTGGTATAACAGATTCAGCTTTTAGATGAGGCTTGAAGGCAAAATTAGACCTTTTGTTCAAGATATTCAGTTCATTGGGAGAAAAATTATAATTTGATAAATCCAAAATCTTGTCGGTTTTGTTCGATTTATTTTGCTTATTACTAGCGGAAATTTGCGATAAAGCAAGTTTTTTTTTAATTTTAATATTATATTTATGAGTCATTTTTTGTTCATAGTTATCAGTACTTTTAAAAAGATTTTTTAGAAACGGTTCAAGGTATTCAGACTGTGTTTTTTTTAGAAAGTTCAAGATAACAGTAGTAAGATTGTGATTCAAGGTGGACGATTGATTTTTTTAAGTTTCTAATGGCATTTTTTAGCATTTAATTTCAGCAGTAACCAAAATATTTTTGCAACTGGATGGAAAAGATTTGTAGTTAATCAGTAGAGCTTGAACAATGTTCAAATTCTTACAGTCCTTAAGGAATTTCAAACGTAGAAGCCACATAGTAAGTTTAAACCTTAATTTCATAAAGAGTGACATGGCTAAATTAAAGTAAAACCAATTTGTAGGATTATAAAGTAGCGAAAATAAATATGAAAATCGAGCATTAATATTGATGCATTTAAGATATGATTTAAAAAATTATAATAAATGAAATATGATAATTTAAGATCATTGGAGAAACTGCACATAAAAAAAACTTGAAGACAAAGTAAAATTTGTCAGGAAATCTATATCTCATATAGAGACACTTTTAAAAACACGTGTAACGTTTTAAATTAATAAATAAAACACTTTAAAACAAGAATACAAATTTTAAAAACATATATTTAATTAAAAGCAGCATATTTCAAAGCTTTTCGCCCTGAAAATCAGGGCATCATCAGGAAGTCTGCATGGTTTTACACAATGTGCAGCTGTGTTACAAGTATATATATTATAAATCAGGTTAAAGCTAAAATTACATCGCTACTTTAAACATGTTTTGATGTGGACAGTGAATTGTGTTTTGCACAATTACTATTGTTTCATTTTGTAATGAGAAACAAGCATCTCCATTTGTATTGCAACTAATAAGAATTTTTCCATTTTTATACACTTTATATTGTTTGATATTTATTTTATTAGGATTACTGTTTATTATTAAAGGGCCAGAGTTGTGAGAAGTTAAAAATTCTGACTTTTTTTCTGTTTCTTCTCAAAATATTTTTCTTTTTCAGAGAATCTCTTTGCAATCTGATCCAGGGGCTTTTCTGACTTCCTTAACATCCTTTAATTGTTTGCATAAAATTTTCAAATATGAATGCACTGAAACAATCAAGGGTTCCATACTTTTCAACATCTTTAGACAAATGTAAAAAACTGTGAATGTTGTGATAAATATGTTGTTTGCCATAAAGTTTAGCAAAATCCGAAACAAAAAGCTTCAATAAATCATTAGCATAACTAAAATATTCAGTTAAATGCTCATAAGCAAGAATAATTATCTCACCATGTAGTGTAAGAAAATTGTTGTAGACATCTTTAGTTAAAATTTTACGCAAAACTACATGACCCAAATATAATAGAAAAGATCTGAATTCTGTAACCTTCTAATTACTAATTTCATCAATAGATCTTGGCTTCCTCATAAATTTAAATGGTACCATATCTCTTAAAGAAATCAAATTTTTAAATAGAAGATTTACTTTATAAGATTGTAATCTGACAGACAACGGTCCATGTAACCACAACGAAATCCATTTCCTCATAACCCACAAACAAATTACATATGCATATAATCAAGAGGTACATACTCACAAGTTCAAAATTTGGAATTTCAGTTAGAACTGAAACTCGAGTGTGATAGTTTTCATCCACTTGATCTATAAATTCTTTATCAGTTCTCAGCAGTGTTGTGCAAGTTCACAAAAAAAACGAACTAGTTCAAACTCAAGTTCATCGTTTAAAAAACGAGTTAGTTCGCGCTCAAACTCATGTCTGAAAGAAATGAACGCGTTCAGTTCAAGTTCATTTTTAAAAACGAGCGAAGCTCACTAAAAGTTCATTTTTACGTACTTTTTTTTTTTTTTTTTTTTTTAATAGAGCTTATCCTCTGTGAACGCTTTCATAGGTAATTTCCCTTTTTTTTCTAAAATTACCAATTACCATGAAAATTATTTTTAATTTTACGCTTAATTAAACTTATTAACTTATAATTCTTAATTATAACTTATTAATTTAATTGTGGTAAAAATTTATTTAGCAAACACTTCTGAATAGTGTACCCACTGTTTTTGCATGGCTTTTTATTCTCAAATTTTCAATGCGTTTGTTTATGGGCATGAGAACTTATTAATAGGAAACAAATTCTATCATTTATATAGAGGTTCCGTTGTTTTAAATCAGTGTTGCGCAGGACCGCGTTCATGAGTTTAATTAAAACTTTTTCAGTTTTGAGCTGAATTTCGCTCGTTTTTTAAATTGTGAACTTGAGCTGAGCAAAGTTCGTTTCCTCATGAATTTGAGCGGGAAAAGTAACTCAAACTCATATGGATTTTATTCCTTTGGGAAATTTTTTTTTATATTCTTGGTAGCAATCCCGGATAAAAGGGCACCGGAAAAAAAGGGCACCCGGAAAAAAGGGCACCCGGAAAAAAGGGCACTTTTTCAATTCGCAAATCGAAAAATAATAAATATCAAATAATGATATATAAAAATGGCTTTCAAATTACACATTTAGAAATTTCAATTGATTTGGTACAACATTAATTTAGTATATACCTCGGGGAAGATGGGGGGAGGGGGAGGGGGGCAGGAGCAGATCGAAAGAAAACAATTGTTTTTACATAAACTCTTACCGATTTTAATGAAACTTTGTATAATCACGTATAATTTGTGAAAAAATTACTGTAAGTGTCAGGCAAACTTTAGGGGTAGGGAGTTAAAGAGGGAGGTGCAGAGGAAAATAAATTTATCTTTTATATCACAGTTTTACCTACTTTAATGATATATTCTATAACTATCACTAACTTTTTATATTCACAGTGAGTGTATTATATACCTGGGGGGAGCAAGGGGGGCAGATAAAAATAAAATATATTCTTCTTATATTACTCTATTATTAATCAAAAATTTTTTTGTACAATCACGTATAATTTATTAATAATTTACAGTAAGTGTCAGACATACTTAGGGGGGGGGGGACAAGAGGGGGGGAGAGGATAATAAAGTGATTCTTTATATCACCATTTTAGCGATTTTAATGATATATTCTACAACTACCACTTAATTTTCATGAAGATTACAATGAGTGCATTATATACCTGGGGGGGGGAGGCAAGGGGGAACCGATGGAAATAAAATATATTCTTCTTTAAACTACACTATTATCGATTTGAACAAAAACTTTGTATAATAGAATACAATTTGTGAAAAAAATCACAGTAAGGTCAGACATACTTGGGGGGGGGGGTTAAAGAGAGGGGGGACAGAGGAAAATAAAATATTTTTTTATATCACCATTTTACCGATTTTAATGACATATTCTGTAACTATCACTTACTTTTATGAAGATCAAAATGAGGGTATTATACATTTGGGGGGGGGACAAGGGGGACGCAGATAGAAGTAAAATATATTATTCTTTAAACTACCGCATTGTCGATTTAAAAAACTTTGTATCTACGCAATTTTCAGCTTATGAAAAATTACAGTGAGTGTACACATATCTGGACGATTTGCTAAGTGGGGGCAGAGTGAAGAAAATGTTTGTTTTTATATAACCATGCTACCTACTTACATGAAACTTTGTACCACTATCTCTTTCATTTTATTAAAATTATAGTGAAAGTTAACTAAAGTTGATAAGGGGGGGGGAGGGGGGGGACAGATGGAAAATAAAATAATCTTTTTAAACAACACTTATTATCGTTTGTTTTATTGTTTTATTTGCATTTTGTGTAAGTATCAATTACTATTAATGAAAAATTATACAGAGGTATGCAAAAATTCAATGTATAATTTAAATCTGTAAAAAAATTATTCAAAAATGAATTTTCTTCTTTTAATTTGTGTCTTTTGTCCTTCCCCCGATGTAGATATAAAACACTTACACTCTCGTTGATGTTTAGCATCAGTTTTACAAGGAGAAATTTAAAAAAGTGCCCTTTTTTCCGGTGCCCTTTTTTCCGCAATCCAAAAATTCAATGCATTGTTAATATCAGACATTAATTTAAAAGTTAATATCAAACATTGGTAAAAGATTATTCTAAAACAGAATTTTTTTCTTTGATCTGTCTCTCCCCCTCCCCTCGTAGAAACAAAAAATTTTTGCTATCGTCCATGTTTAACAAGTATTTTACAAGTAACAATTAAGAAAAGTGCCCTTTTTTCCGGTGGCCTTTTTTAAGGATTGCGGAAAAAAGGGCACTTTTCTTAATTTCTCCTTGTAAAACTCATGCTAATCATCAACGAAAGCGTAAGTTTTTTATTTCTACGTGAGGGGGGGGGGATGGACAAAAGAGACAGATTAAAAGAAGAAATTTCATTTTTGAGCAACTTTTTTACTGATTTAAATCATACATTGAATTTTTGAGTACCTCCCTGTAATTTTTCATTAATACTAGCTGATATTTACACAAAATGCAAATAAAACAATAAAACAAACGGTAATAAGTGTTTTTTAAAAAGATTATTTTATTTTTCATTTGCCCCCATTACCCCCCCCCCCCCTTATCAATTATAGGTAACTTTCACTATAATTTTAATAAAATGAAAGATACTCGTTGCAGCAATTCGTCCAGATATGTGTAGATTCACTGTAATTTTCATAAGCAGGAAGTTGTATATATACAAAGTTTTTATTTTTAATCGAGTATACGGTAGTTTAAAGAATATTTTTTACTTTTATCTGCGCCCCCCCCCCCCAGATTTGTAATACACTCATTGTGATGTTCATAAAAAGTAAGTGATAATTATAGAATATATCATTAAAACGGTGCCGTAAAAGATAATTTTATTTTCCTCTGCCCCCCCCCCCTCTTTAACCGCCCTCCCCCCAAGTTTGCCTGCCACTTACTGTCATTTTTTTCACAAATTGTACGTGATTATACAAAGTTTCATTAAAATCGGTAAGAGTTTTTGTAAAAACAATTATTTTCTTTCGATCTGCTCCTGCCCCCCCACCCCTCTTCCCCGAGATATATACTAAATGAATGTTGTACCAAATCAATTGAAATTTCTAAAAATGTAGTTTGAAAGTCATTTTCTAAATTCATTAATTGATATTTATTATTTTGCAATTTGCGAATTGGAAAAGTGCCCTTTTTTCCGGGTGCCCTTTTTTCGGGGATCCATACTTTCTACCCTTTTAATCACAAGAGAGGATGCATTTCTCACGAGAGAAACGCATCGGGTCGGGTAATCGCTTATTACCTGCTTTGCTGGTCGGGTGCAGGTAAAATTTGCATTAATTTTTATTCACAAAATGTTTTCTCCGAAGATTGTTTTTTGCTTTACTTATGAATCTAAGCTTTTAAAAGAAGAGATTGGATGACAGTGTCTTCCTTCCTAGTAATTTAAAGACATGACTGATAACATGAATTTAATTACATTTACCTAAATATTAATACTTAACGTTTAAAGCTTTATATGGAAAACTATTTTTTTTCCGACCTACATTTGCTTCCTTATTTTACTGTCAAAATACTTGGAACAGTGGATTTTTTAAATATATGTTTTAATATGCATTTATGCAATTCTAAATGCATAGTACACTGCGGTTCAATATATATCGCATCTATTATAAAATGGAAAAAATATATATATTTGATTGTAAAAGCCGAAAATGGAGGGAAAATAAAAATTAATTTCAATTGTTATTATTATTATTATTATATAACATCATAAAACTTTTAGCATTTCAATAACATTTATTAATTAAAACCCGAATAAACTACTACGTCAGAAACGCCAAAAAAAAAAATATTGGAAATGCAAAATTGGCGTTTCTGACGTAGTAGTTTATTCGGGTTTTAATATTCCAACGCTAAGTCTCCTGTTATTAAAATTTATTAATTGCCTCATGGACTTATTCATAATTTTTCTAGTACTTCATGTGACGCTTATTTTCATCTAATGCAATGTTTGAAAAGGTTTTCAATATATATATATATATATATATATGACTTTATTTCTACTATCTTATAGATTGATTTCTATTAAATCTTTAAATTAAGAACTTAATATTAAAAATACACATTTAAGCAAAGAAGTAATTTATTTTTATCTTATACAAGACCTACCACGTTGCAAAGCAAACGACTTCTGTGTGATTTTCCCATGCGATAACGTTCATTTTAACCATTAACTATTCTTCTTATCAATGAAAAAAAGGAAAGGGCTTTAGGCAATTGCTTTTGTGTACCAGAATTGCCCACACAACAAATCTCCCCCACAGACAAATCGGCGTATACCAGTCACAATTCTCAATACATTGGATTCGGCTTATAGTTCCAAGAAAACCACATGATGTCGAAAACATTTTGACCAAGAAGAACGAATGTAGATTCTAGATTCCTTCAAATTTTAGTTAGGGCATACAAAGAACGGGGGAAAATGCTGTATTAATAATGCGAATCATAATATTTATATGGTTTCAAATTTTACTTATTTATTTATTTATTTTTTTTATTAAACAAATAATTATTACTTATTTCTTTATTTGTTTTAAGAAATAACTATTCAACTATATGAAAGCGGGAAATTTTTATTACCATTTTCATCTTAGATAGCTCCTAAAACTAAAATTAGAATTTTACAAAAATGATGATTATTCCATTAAACGCTGCCTTAAATATTTCAAAAAGTTATTTATATTATATGGTTATCGTTTCTCGTAACTAAAAATATACTGAATCTATATAAAGTATTTTCAAAATCGTAAATATTTATTAAAAAATAAATTAATTAATTAAATAAAAAAATTGTATCCCATAAAATACAGACAATTTATAAATATTTCGTAAAATACGCAACGAAATTTTGCCATTCTTTGATAACATAATTTCTACAAAACTTTAAATGTAATTAAATATCACTATAATATTACACTCGAATTGCAAATTAATATATGTGCAAATGCCTTCAGAGCTGCTAGACAGGAAGTGCTGGGTTCGATCCCAGGTCGATGATATAAAAAAAATTTCCTCTCCCCCGCATCTTCAGCCCCCGAAGTATGTGTGACACTGTATTTTTTTCATAAACAGCAAGTGACTATTAGACAAAGTTTAATTAAAATAAATAAGAAAGTGATATAAAAACAATTATTCTCTTTCTGTCTGCTTCTAGACCCCCCCCCCCCGCCCTTCCCCAGGTATATACTAAGTAAAAATGGTACGAATTTAATTGATTGAAATTTCTAAAAATGTATTATGAAAAATCACGCTCTAAATTCGTTATTTGATGTTTATTGTTTTTGTGAAATGCAAATTGCAAAAGTGTCCTTTTTTCCGGGTGCCCCTTTTTATGGTGCTTTTTTTCCCAAATGCCTTTTTTTCTGTTTTTTTTTTTTTTTTTTTTTCAGGAATCCATTTTGCACAGTTATTTTCTTTTCTGTCTTTTTCTTCTTCTACTTTACTTTTCATATTTCAGACAGAAATATTTAATATGAGTTTGAGTTTGAATTGCTTTTTCACGCTCAAGTTCGTGTAAAAAACGAACTACGCTCAACTCAAGTTCATTATTTAAAAAACGAGCGTAGTTCAACTCAAAACTCAAAATTTTTGAGCTAAGCTCATGAACGCGTTCAAATGAACGCGTTCGTGCACAACACTGGTTCTCAGCCTACCTTCTTCAGGAAAACGCACTCTATTATGGCTGTATTCCTCTTCAACTTTACATTTAGAACATATGGAATACCCACCATGTTTTAAGAACATAAGACTTTTCAGGCACATCTCATATCTAACTACGGAGCTGTATACTGTAGCTTTTGCTATCAAAAAGAAAAACTTATTTACAAAATATTGTACTTCCTCTACAAACGATTTTAAGAGTTCATTTGATTCGCTCGGCTTTCCATCAGCATGATACATTCCAGCAACAAAGACAGATTTTGACATTGAACAAAGACAGATTTTTGATGATTTCGACATAGGCAAACCATCAACATTAACAAGTAAATTCATATTATGACTATTCTCTTTCTGAAATTCATGGCTAGTAGCAATTTGTTTGATAACTTTATCTAAACCAAAATGGCAATAACTTTTCTCGAGATAGCACAAAAATCTTAGTATGTCGATCAGTTTGAAGGACAGTTCTTGTATCTGAAGGAATATCATCTGAAACATGGGATTTAAAAACTTTCAATAGTGTAGGCAAAGCATTTTGTGGGATATTATATTCTAAGGCCAAAGATCTTAAATTGTTTTTTAAGCAAAGTGAGCTTATTGCCATAGATATAAAAGGATCATCTGTAGATGTTTGTGGTTAGTGTCGGCGAAACGGGGGTATAACAAAAAATTTTCATGCACATTTAAGAATGTTAAACATCTGTAAGAAGTGTGTAGTTTGAAGACAATAATCCTAAAAAAACTTAGAAGCTAAGATGAAGAAAAGATTAGGAAATAAATAGGCCACACCCAGAGTTAGAATGTGAAACACAGGCGTCAGTGGCACTTAATTATTTTTCTGTAGTTGCCAAAATGGTCTACGCAGGCATAATTGTTAAATTTTTTAATAGGATAAGATTTATTTTATTATTATTTACTTAATAAATACAAGCACAAAAGTTAATATGAATATATTTATATTAATAAATAAATAAAATAAAAACTTCCATAAAACAGGATAAACAGTAGAATTTCTTTTTAATTACCTGCTGGCCAACTCATTTTTAAATTTAGTCGAATTCCAAATATTGCATCTTCAAGCAAAATGCGAACTGCTAGAAAATATTCATTTAAACTTTTTTTTTTCGGTTGTTTTAATTATTAATCTTTACTTTCGGTTTTATAATCTCAAATTTGATTAAATTAATTCAGTATTTCAGATATTATCATGATAAAATGTTTTGATTATGTATTGATAAACTAAGAAATAACAATTGGTAGAAAATTAAAAAATAAATAAATTGAAATATTGTTTTTTTTTTTTTTTTTTTTTTTTTTTTAAGCAATAGCATTTATATGATTTTTTTACTTGCTGGTTTTTATTGAGCTTATTTATCTATGTCTTTAAGCTGATAATATAAGAATTTTTTAAAGATAATAGAAAACAAGGATTTTGAAAATTTCAGTAACTTCAGAAATCTGCTGATCACGACCAATGTAAACAACGAAATTTATAATAAAGTTCAAAGAAGAAAATCATGATAGAACTTACTTCAATGGTGTTATTTTAGACATGGAATCTAATGAGATAAGTGTTGAAAATTACGACAATTATCTGCCCAATATATTTCACAGACTATCAAAACATTTTTCTTTCGGTTGGAACTGTAAAGAGAAAACAAATGAGGCATCTGCGCATGTCTATAAAAAACCGCTCGCACCTGCAACATGTATATGTATTTTCTTCCGTAGTTGTCATGTAGACTTTAAATATTCGGAGTGTTTTTAGTAGCTCCGTAAAAACAAATTTATTTTTATGTTCTTTTCTTTTCTTAATTCTTTTATTAAATATTTAAGACACAAAGTCATCTCGTAATTGAGTATGCTGAATTAATCAAATCTAACGGATAATTTCTTTATAGAAGAGTTTATAATTCAGCTGTCTAATCTAACAAAACAAGAACAGAATGAACGGATGCTATAAATGAAGAATACAGGTAAGAAGATTTTCGTAATTATAATTACCTGTAAAATAATTCTACATAAATATATATATAATTATAATAGATATGTGTGATTTCTGCGTAAATATAAAATAACATTCTGTGCTATTGAGGCATTTAAATTAACAGATTATGACACAGAGTAAAAAATGATGTCACACTTTCTATATATATAAATTCATTTATATAAATATAAGAAAAGTATAATATTCTATTTTAAGATAATATGAATGGAATGTATTAAAAATACAAAAATAATAAATGAATTGAAATAAAATTAGATTTAAAAATGCATCCGTTCAAAACAGAACTGAAACCAAAAGTTTTGGTTTGAAAAATATATGTTCTGGAAACAAAAGGAAAGAAAAGAAAAAACTCAATTGAATCGTAATTAAGTATAATAAGAAAAGAAATATTATATAATCAAAATATTTGCAGTGATTAAATAATAAACTTAAAATGGCTTTTGGAAAAGATGTTTCAATAATCGACAAATTGAACTCCACGAATTACGATTTGTGGAAGTTTAAAATTGAAATGATGCTATGTAAAGAAAATTTGTTTGAATTAATAACAGACGAACCTCCAAATCCTGTCACTAATGAGTGGACAATAAAAGATCGCAAAGCCAAAGCGATTATTAATTTATCGATAGAAGATGACCAAATCGTACACATAAAAAATCTCGCGACAGCTAGGCAAACGTGGGACACTTTAAAAAGAATTCATGAGCGTTCGAACTTGTCCAGTAAATTATTTCTATTGAGAAAATTATATTCTGCTAAACTAGCAGAGGGTGAAAAACCTATCTCAACATCTAACGCACATATATCAGATCCGTGATAGATTGACCGCTATAGGTGAAGTGATAAATGATGAGCACATGTCAGCTCTCATGCTATGCTCACTTCCTCCAAGTTTCGATACATTGATAACGGCAATTGAATCTACAGATCAAGAAGACTTGACCCCAGAATTCATCAGGGGAAAGTTACTAGACGAAGATCTAAAAAGATCAGAAAACAATCAAACAAATAATGAAAGCGCATATAAAATGCACATTAAAAATAAAACACCACCACTAAAGTTTTGGAATTATTGCAAAAAGAGTTCGCATAATAAAAGCGATTGTTGGCATTTAAAAAATAAAGAAAGCAATGAATATAAACACAAAGAGAATTCAAATAACTATCAAAGCAATTTCTACAGTCGAAATAAATATAAAAACAAACAAAGATCAAATATGATGCAAGAAACGGAAAATAAAATGAAAAATCTAACTTTTGTGGTAGGAAATTCAAACAGAAACTCGTTCATCGTAGATAGCGGGAGTTCAAGCCATGTATGCAACAATATAAAAAGGTTCATGTCATTTAAAAACAATGATAAAACACAAGTTATGTTAGCCAATGGTCAATCTGTAATCTCACAAGGTTGTGGAGATGTAAAAATAGAAGTGAGAAATTCTAAAAACGAAACCAAACACATCATACTCAAAGACACGCTATTCATTCCTGAAATTGCCACAAATTTAATTTCAATAAAAAAGGCAACCGAGAATGGTTGTCAGGCAATATTTAAAGAAAACACTTGTGAAATTAAATTTAAAAATGAAGAATATATTTTTGCAACTGTAACTGACAATTTGTATGAAGTTAAAACAAATGATAACATACAGGAAAAGATAAACATGACACAAACTTGCGATAATAAAAATTGTGTTAAACTATGGCACAGTAGATTAGGACACAAAAACATTGCACAAATAAAGGAACTCGTCAGTAAGGAAATGGCAACAGGAATTAAACTGAACAATTGTAAACACGATGATAATTGTGAAATTTGCATTATGTCAAAATTGGAAAACGACTCATACCCCAAAGTAGCTACACACAAGACAAAACAAACATTAGACATAATACATTCTGACCTCTGTGGGCCTTTCCAGACACCTACGGTGGGTGGAAAAAGTTATTTTCTCACTTTTATCGACGACTATAGTCGCTACACTTATATATATATCTGTTGAAAAATAAATATGAAGCTTTAGAAGCTTTCAGAAACTACCATGCACTCACTTCCAATATATTTGGAAGAAAAATTAAAATTTTGCATTCTGACAATGGTGGTGAATATATGAATAAAGAATTTGAAAAATTTCTTCAAAGTGAGGGTATACAACACCAACTCATTGTGCCCCATTGTTCTCAACAGAACGGCGTGGCGGAAAGGAAAAACCGTACTTTAGTCGAAATGACCAGATGCATGTTAAATGAAAGTCAATTAAACAAAACTTTTTGGGGAGAAGCTTTAATGACAGCAAATTATTTACAAAACAGACTACCAACAAGTGCCCGTGAAAAGACACCATATGAGCTTTGGACTGGTATGAAACCAGACCTCTCAAAATTAAGAACATTTGGCTGCAAAGCTTATGTTTATGTGAACAAAACTGATAGAAAAAAGTTAGACAATAAAGCGAAGCGTGGAATTTTTATGGGTTATGATCTAAAAAGTAAAGGATATAGAATTTATGTAAATAAAACCATAAAAATCTGTAGAACAGTGAAATTTCTCGAAGAGCATGAAACTCACGAACATTCTCGAAACATTGACCAAAATTCAATTAATGAGGAATCTAAAATTCCTGTTATTCTAAACAATGAAAATGATGTAACAGAAGAACACAATGAAATTCAGAATACACAAACCCTAAGGAGGTCAGATAGAATAAACAAAGGGGTACCACCTGATCGTTTTGTTTTTCTGTCAACTGATACAAATTATATTGAACCGAAAACATTTGACGACATAGTAAACATGAAAGACCCTATTGAAAAAGAAAAATGGTTAGAAGCAACGGAAGAAGAAATAAAATCATTAAATAAAAATGAAACGTGGGATCTTGTTGATCCTCCACCTAATACACACATTGTTGGTTCCAAGTGGGCTTTTAAAGCAAAATACAATGACGAAGGCAAAATAGAAAAATACAAAGCACGTCTAGTGGCAAGAGGTTTTAGTCAAAAGTATGGAACTGATTATGATGAGACTTTTGCCCCAGTGGCTTCTCATACAACAATCGGAACCTTCTTGATAAATGCATTGTACAAAAATTTGCAGTTAACTCACGTTGACGTAAAAACCGCTTTCCTACATGGAGAACTAGAAGAAGACATTTTTATGAGCCAGCCAGAAGGCTTCATAATACCAGGACAAGAGAAAAAGGTCTGCAAATTACGAAAAGCCATACATGGCCTCAAACAAGCAGCCAGGTCTTGGAATACCAAAATCAATGACACACTAATCAAACTAAATTTTACTGCCTGTGAATCAGACAAGTGTTTATACAAAAGGTCAAAGGACAATAATACAGTTTACTTACTTATTTATGTCGATGACATATTGTTGGCATGAAACAAAAATGAAATACACGAAGTAATAAAAGAACTCGAAAACGAATTCGAAATCACAAATCTAGGTCAAGTAAACAAATACTTAGGAATACAAATAGAAAGAGGTGATAATGGGACATTAGCTATACATCAGAAAAATAAAATAAATGAACATGTTAGGAAATTTAATTTGCAAGATTCCAAACCAATTAACACACCACTTGATCCAGGATACCAGAAAGATGATAAATTGAAAATATTCTACCAAATAACACCAAATATCAGCATGCCGTAGGAGCTTTGTTATATATAGCAACGTTAAGCAGACCGGACATCTCGGCAGCAGTTAATATACACTCATGTCCAAATTTATCTTTACGTAAATTCGTAAGGCTTCGTTATTTTTTCTGTGTTATTCCTTTTCTTCTGAACTTTCTTTGTCACATACTATTAGCATTTTTATTGTGTTATATGCTCCAATTATATGTCATATGCAGTTCCTTTAACCCTTAAATGCCTGATTATTTTTAAAACAATTTAAAAAAAAAAAAAATTATTTGATAACTTAAACATCACTCCGTGCTTGGCAGAAAAGCTTTTTTAACATATTAAATAATTTTTAATATTTTATATCAACTTCGTTAAAGTATTAAATCACAATTTAAAAATGTTTTATTGTTACCTCTATTAAATAAATCACAAGAAATATATATATATTTTTAAATCATTCTTTATTTAAACTATGGTTTATTGCTAAAAAGCATTTTTTTTTCAGTCAGCAAACATGGGGCATTAGAGCTTTAATATTATTCTAATAATAGTCTAGAAGACAAAATTGGGTATGTTGTTGAAAGACAACACACGACATTTAAGGTTAATATTTTACTTTGTGTTTATGTCAAAAAATTATATTTTCAAATTTTTGAGAAATCCACAATTTCATGCATGTAAAGATAATTTTGGACATGAGTGTACTTAGTCGTAGAAATGAACAACCTAGAGAAAAGGATTGGCAAGCCGCAAAAAGGGTAATCAAATACTTAAACACTACTAATGACTATAAAATAAAATATAAAGTTAATCAAGAACCTATTTTAAAGGTTTTTGCTGACGCTGACTGGGCAAATGACACACTTGATAGAAAATCTACAAGTTGTAATATATACTTTGTTGGAAAAAAACCCGATTAACTGGACATCCAAGAAACAGAACTGCATAGCACTATCAACAGCTGAAGCTGAGTATATCTCGGCTGGAAATGCAGCAAAAGAAACAGTATCAATATTAAAACTACTAAAAGATCTTGATATGGAACAAAAACAACCAATCGTTATTTATGAAGACAATCAGGCCTGTGTTAAACTCACTGAATCTGATAAGTACCAAAGTCGTACAAAACATACTGATGTGAAATACCATTTAATTAAACAGTTGTGCGAACAAGGAATTATTAAATTAAAATATATCTCAAGCAAGGATATGACTGCTGATGTGCTCACTAAGGCACTACCTAAAGCAGCATTCATTAAACACAGAGACAAACTGCAGCTTATAAAAACTTAATATATATTGTGCAAGGTGGAGTGTTGAAAATTACGACAATTATCTGCCCAATATATTTCACAGACTATCAAAACATTTTTCTTTCGGTTGGAACTGTAAAGAGAAAACAAATGAGGCATCTGCGCATGTCTATAAAAAACCGCTCGCACCTGCATCATGTATATGTATTTTCTTCCGTAGTTGTCATGTAGACTTTTAAATATTCGGAGTGATTTTAGTAGCTCCGTAAAAACAAATTTATTTTTATGTTCTTTTCTTTTCTTAATTCTTTTATTAAATATTTAAGACACAAAGTCATCTCGTAATTGAGTATGCTGAATTAATCAAATCTAACGGATAATTTCTTTATAGAAGAGTTTATAATTCAGCTTTCTAATCTAACAAAACAAGAACAGAATGAACGGATGCTATAAAGAATACAGGCAAGAAGATTTTCGTAATTATAATTACCTGTAAAATAATTCTACATAAATATATATATAATTATAATAGATATGTGTGATTTCTGCGTAAATATAAAATAACATTCTGTGCTATTGAGGCATTTAAATTAACAATAAGGAAAGTTAATTTTAAGCAAGGTTTACGTTTTGAAGATAAGTACCTAAATTTTTTTAACCCAATAATATTTGTGCTTAAACACACACACACACACACAGGGAAAAAAAGAATCCATAGACTGTGAAAATATAAATAAATTATTTGTCTTTACCTATATTTCTAAACTGTAATAAAAATTGCAAATATATAATACAATTATTCTTACATTAGCAGGCTACGCCCTCTTTGCTGGTCATTACATTTAAATGAATTGTTAAAATAATTAAATCACTATTTATTTTTATACATCCTTATTTGTAAAAACTTAAAAAAAAAAAAAATCAAATCGATCTAGACCTCGCCTCGGGTAACCGCTGCCAATGCCACATCGGATTTTGGTTCCCACTACCTGCAGAAAAGTTTTTTTTGGACGGTTCAGTTTGGATATTTATGGACGATATGTGAATCTGTTATTATTTTAAAACTGCGAATTTACAGATGGCTGTATATCAACATGTAATATTTTAGTTTTTGAACCATGTATTTTATAAGACCTCGTTCTTTACGCTATACTACCATTTGATTCCGACCAATATAATAAATAAAAGAAAATGTAGATTTTTTTTTTAAGGAATTAAATAAATAAAAAACAAATTTTAATTAAACTTAAATTAGTTTAATCCTTTGTAATATATACTACCATTTTCTCTGATAAGTAATATAAATTAACAAAATAAATAAATAATATAAAATAAAGATTTCCTTTTCAAAAGAAATTATAATAAAAATAATAAAAAGTGGCTATTTTATAAATGTTTCTGTACTATAAATTTTATATGTGCGTTTTTATTACATTTATACTCTTTAGTTGTCTTCATCTATACATTTCATATATCTTATGTATTGACAATAATTTTCAATGCATTATAGTATGAAAATTCTAATATTAAAATGGAAAAAAAAAAAAAAAAAATCCACAAAATTTTAAAATTCGCACGTTCTCTGGTCTCAGGCTGTATGAATTTCTGGGAGTGTACTGTAAAAAGAGAAATAATTTTATGACAATAACCTGATTATAAATTAGGCTTAAAAAATGACGAGCGAATGTGATATTTTGGTCGTCAAACTGAAATTTCTAGGTGTAAAATACGTTCAACCCTTTTAGGGGCAAGCAAATTTTCTTCATTTAAAAGCCACCAGAAATCACCAACAATATTAAAAGACAAGAAATAAATTAAGTTATTCATCTAAGTTATAAAATAAAAGTTTTATTAAAAATTTCGGGGTCAATTTCCACAATTTTGAAATAAAATTTGTGGTTGCACTATGCAACCACCACCTCTGGGGAGGGGGAGGGGGTTAATGACTCGTTAGTGACAGTTAATGAAAGGGTTAATGATTGCAAATTTAGAACTCTGGCTATACCAACATATGTACTTTATGTTGCATTATTATTCATAAAAACTATGTTGCAAATAAACATTTGTCTATAGAAAATTTATTTTCTTAAAACAAGAAATGTTTGCAAAAATGAAGCAACAAAACAATGGTCATTAATCATAAATATTTTTATCATACTAAAATATTACATTTTGTTTAACCTTCGAGCAGATAGTTATTTAAATGATGTAAATATCCTACAGCATCAACATATAACATTAGTCTTATGTTGTTTGAAAGGAATTTGATCTTTAAAGAACGAAGTTTTTCATTTATTCTTCTGTATTTTGGTTGCGTCTTCTGAGCTGTAGCTGATCCAGAGAGCAACATCCTCATTATTCCTTCGTTTTGTAATTGTAAAGTTATTAATTCAATAAAACTTGTATATATTTTGATGTGGGCCTAGCTTTATCCTAGCTTATATCCTACCTGTATCGTAGCTTTACACTTTGAATCAAATGAGCTCTTCCAATAACTTAACTTTTCTCTTTTTTTTTTCTATGCGGAAAAGAAAATTCTGGTATTAGACTAAATTTCTGCCACGTTTTGATTTTATGAAAGAAATTTCGCTCATTTTAACTGAATAATAATAAAAAAAAATTCTAATTCACCAACTGTTTGTGCACCTTAGTCTGTGAGTCGTATCAACCGATAAAAAGGGGTGGACTGGACTCTAATCTCTTTACGTAACTATTACCCGCCATTTCGTCGAATTAGAATTTCCTTTCCACTTGTTTTTCCCATAATTATAGGGCAAATCCCTAAATAGCTGAAAAGGGAAGTTTGAATGGGAAAAACAGAGGGGTAGAAAAAAATTTTTCGGCGAAATGGGGGTTACACCTTTATTTTCATACATGCCAAATCAACCTTAAAACTGGAAAAAGAAAAAAAAATTAATAAGTAAATAAGAGCCAAATATTCCATATTTGTTTATAAAATTTAGTAAAATATATCATTTTGTTGCAATAATAATACTTGTTTATACAAAATTCCACAGCTTGGCGTCTGCTTGGGTTTACTGAAATTTCCTCTTTGTCTAAATTAACGCCTTCTCTTTATTACAATTGTACAAATTGTTTTGTACAATTTTATGCATTCTCTTTTAGTTTATTCGGTTATGCAATCAGAAGGATATCCCGAAGACTCTTGTTCCATTTTCAGGAAAGCATCAATGAAAGGAGGGAATAGTTCTACGTGGGCTTATTTAAAATGATAAATCTAAATAAAATAAGTACATAAATTTATATTAAATATGTATACATCTGTAAGCATAAAACATAAATAATATTAAACAAAAAAAAAAAAAAAAAAAAAAAAAAAAGAGTGCAATACCTTTTAGAATTTTAGCACTCTATATCCTTTTTTATCCAAGCTTTCTTTAATTCTTCCGTCACCCAACTACCTGTTAGTGCTCTTTCGTCTTCCTTCTGCTCACATTTTGTTTGACTTTGCGTTTCAACACAGAGACAGCATAGAAAAAGTTGATTTTCCTTTAGACCTTAATAAACAAAAACTTATTATTTCTATATACCTACAAGACGGTCTAAAATAAGGATAAAAAAAAAGTAGATGTAATTACCTCTAAGGTAACACAGGGAGGTAATACACTGCATTTTACTGTGTCAAAATAATTATTTATATTTTCAAAGTTCTTGTTATTAACGGATGCTTTATGAGGTACCTAAAAAAGTTTGGAAGAGAGAAAGAAATTGATTAAATATTTGTATTAATTAAAAATATGATTACCTATTTAAAATTATGTTAAAGAAAGGCAAAAAAATTACCTGCAATATTTATTTAAGTAAGGATACAGACTTGTAAAATCTGCATATTTGCATATTCCTTCGTGATAAATTCGAACTGCATTAGTTTGCCCTGCAAAAAAGGAATCTCTTGGATTTAAACTTGGCACAATTTCATGAAATTTAAAGAATCTTTTAAAATCAGTGTTGTTGGATTTCATGGCAGTAAATTCGTGCTCCCAAATTTCCACATAATTTACACCTAAGGATTTCGTCTTTTGTCGTTTTTCTTACAATTTTTCCCATAATCTCCACATATATGTTCGCCATTTACCGGATTTTTTAAATCTCTGTCTGGGTAAGTGCGCTCACATCCATGATAGAAACATCCTAAAATAAAAATAATGTTATCAGAAAAAAGGTTTTTTTCTTTTAAATCTGTTCTAAAAAATTATATACCGTGGAATTCAAACACTGTATTTTTGTCTCTGCAGTACCCATCGACCGAGAATGTTCCAATATTAACTTCACCTTTTTTATTAAATGCATTTTGAATGCTAATATTTTCCCTATAGGCCCCAAAGTCAAGCCACTGTACAGCTAGTGTACTTTGATTTGTTTTATTCACACATCCATCAGCTGGAATCATTGCTATAGTATTTCTTCTATAAATTTGGATCAGTACGTAACCATAACGGCGCTTGCAATTGTAACGTACTGAAATGGTTCAACATCAGTTACCGCTAGGAACTCTGTTCTAAATAACAAGCAACATCGCCTCAATATATCTACATCAAATCTAAAAAAAAAGAAACAAGATTAGGCATATGAAATTAATTAAAAATAATGAACTTTATAAAATAGAAACAACATATAAAATTATTAGCTGCAATACATTGTTATTTCTTTCTTAAAATCAACCGGTTCTTTTTTCCTATCTTCATACCAGTTTAATAATTTTAATCTTTTATCTACAGACATTATATCTGCACCGTAGAGCATTTTATCAGGTACAGAACCAACATAATTCTGATTACTTCTTAAATTGAAATGATGGGGGAAATATCCTTTGCATAATTCTGTGATTCTAAATGTTTTAGGCAACTTAGTAAGGGACATAGGTAGAAAGTTATAAGAGTCTATGATTCTTATATTAAGTGATAGTAGGTTCTGTCTTCATTACTTTTGAGCCGTTCGGGATTACTGAGGGCTTTAATCCCTGTTTTAAAAATTATCCTGATACAGACTGATCATCAAATCCTTTCATATTATGTGCTATGGATGCGAAACCTTTAAGTTTCAGTGGAAAAAAAAGCACAGAATTCATTTAATGCATTATATACCCTTTAAATATAAATTCTTCTTCGTCACTATAAATAGCCATAGCGAAATTCCCGATGGGCTCAGGAGAATCTTGATCTGTTTCAAATTCGAAGAAAATGAATGAACCTGTTAACTTCTTTGCTTCTGTTTTGTTTAAAAAACAAAGATGTTCCGTTGAAATATAATCCTTGCAATTAGTACAATATTTTTCAAAACATCTATGCAAATGGGCTTGTCTGATTTTGGTACTTAAGAATTTCTCACAAGAAGGGCATTCGTAAAATTGATCATAAAAGCTATTATTTTTTCCATTTAAAGCTCTGTGACGTCTAAAACATTCTTCAGAGTTACACCTTCTAATGCAAAAAGAGTAATTTATAGGCCCCTCTTCACTACATTCGTAAGAAATCAAACGTTGCAACGTACATTGCATTTATGCCGTTCAACATAATCGGAATCATATCATACCTTTATCATATTCGGAACAATGGTATTTATAGCAAAGAAAAGCTTTCATAGGCTTTTCAAATCGTAGTTATTGTCATGGTAATATAAAAAAAAATTATCCTTACGATTGAATCTCTTGTATAAACCTATAAAAAAATGAAATAAATAAATACATTTTTCAAAAAAATATTTAAAATAACAGAACGTATACGTGTATTTTGTGAAATAACGAAAAAACATACCTTATTGAACTGTTCGCTAGATACTACGTGAATCTGTATGCTTAAAAAATTTTTCGAATTTCATTTACTCCACAGGGACAAAATGGTATTCCCGCGTCTTCGTGAAGTTTTTCTGTCATTCCCTTTTTCATGGCTCAGCGACCATCTCCAATTAAATGGTACTGAGGATCATTTTCTGTGCAAGTTTTTCCAACGACAATTGCTCTAGCGCAACATAAGTTGTCTTCATTCCAAGGAATTATGAGAATGGACCTTTTATTCAAAACAGTTCACATCTATATTTTCAAGTTTTTTTTTTCCGCCACCTTGAGTATTTTTTACAATAATAACTTCAATTTTGAACACAGGATCTACCAACGGGATTTTATCTTTACTCTGTAAAAAAAAAAAAAAAAAAAAAAAAAAAAAAACTGTCGTTTGCAGAATTTAATTTAGTACAAGATTATTTTGTATACTGCAATCTTGTATTTGGTATATCAGTAGTAGTATTTTGAAGTGTCGTGTTATTTTTTAAATTCAATATAATTTTGACTTCGTGTAAAATTATATTCTAATTTTAATTTTGCACACTTATTCATACTCAGCTTTTTACCATACAGATTTTTTTTTTCAATTCCCTGCAAAGTTTATTTATATTTTAACATTTTACGATGTCTAAGGATTTACATTTAAGGTAAATTTGAAAAGAGTAAGTACCTTCATTTATGTGTAAACAGAAAATGATTTTTTTATGAATTCCAGAAAAAAAGGAAAAGAAAAGAAAGAAAATATTAAAAAGATTTATATATATGTACACTTTTTTTCTTTTATTTTAGCTTTGGTGATCTACAATATTAATTTCTTGTTCTTTCCTTTCCTTTTTGTAAATTAGCTCATTTTTTTTTTTTTTTTTTTTTTTTTTTTCATCAAAAATTTTGTTTTAATTTAGTAAATAAAAATGTCATTTCATGTAATAACTTAAAAAAAAAATACGCAATTTAAGAGAGAGAAAAAGATAAGACAGAGGAAAAACAAGTTATTCAGTCTATTAAAAATATTTATTCAAATTTGGTTACAAAGCTTAAGGCATTTAAACATTTTCTTAAATCGTTGTTTTTTCTAAATTCTGCAAGGACATTTTCTATTCGCTCATCACTTTTGACATATTTTTCCTTTCGTTTCATTAATGGTTGACCCAGTTTTTCATTTTTAGAAAATGAGATATTATCTCAGACTCTGCTTTCGCAGTTTGCACTACTAAATATACATTTGGTTCGGTTTTCCCAATTTTATTTAACTTACAATTCCAGCCTTCAACAGCATTGTTTGTTCGGTGGCGTTGACCATAGACATTCCATATCTGGATAGGAAAATTTTCATTATCCAACCACTGTTCAACAAAATAGTTTAAAAACATCCAGAGTTTATCATTTCTAGGAGTATTTTCTGTTATTATTAGCTAAACTTCATCAATAAATTCTATTGGTTTGAGAGATAAAGCCGAACACATATTTGCCTAACTTCTTCATTATCTTTCTACCGTACACTCAACACATACTCTTGAATCTTTCTCCATAAACATTGATTATACGAAAGTTTCCATTCAGGACACCGATTCTTAATTTCTGTAAATAAATTAATGTAATTTTTTTCTTATCAGGAAGAAAAGCAAACAAAACAGGAAAAACGCTTGTCTCCGATGATGTACTTCCATAATCAACATGGATTGTGTAAATTTGCATAAATTGCTTTGGACAACTTTTAAATGTTCCATCAAAAAAGAAAATTTCCCCATTCTTTAAAAGATTTTTAGATTCCTCGCCGGCCAAAAGAAGTATTTTTTTACATTGGTCGACCGTGAAATCTATTCTAAGAAAGCATTTATTATTTGGGAGGCGTAGTGATTCATTACCAAATTCAACATCATTACAAGTTTTAGGATTTTGCTCTGTTCCCAAAACTTTTCTCCTTTCGCGACATAATATAGATTGGACTGATTCATAAGTTGGAGTCTCTGAAATAAACTCATATCCTTTATTGTATAATTTTGACATCTCTTCATGAAAAATTCTGGAAACAGGTGATGCGATTTCTTCACGAACTCTTTTTTTACATTTATTTATTTATTTGTTTTTCAATATTTGCTGCATTCGGCACACAAGAATGTTCACTAAAACTTATCATTTTATAATCCAGATCTTTTTTAACTATTCCTGATCATTTCTCTTGTCTTTCTTTTAAGCATATCCAGGATATGTATATAGCGATATGGTATTTTAAAAGATCTTTTTAATTTGGACTTTAGAGGAAATCTCCCCATTTTCATTCAAAAATTTTTAAGAGTCAGACGCTTCCAAATTCGTATAGGATCAGTTTATTCAGATTTTTATTTTCAAGAGGAAGGAGTGCCTCAAGGCAGTGTTTTGAGCGTTACACTTTTTTCTTTAAAAATAAACAATATTCTTAAACAATTGCCTCCAAGTGTCCATGGGAGTTTATATGTAAATGACCTGCAAATTTCTTGCCAGGGAAATGACATGCATTTCATAGAACGTCAATTACAACTTGCTATAAAAAACATAATTAAATGGACAAATAAAAATGGGTTTAAATTTTCTACTGACAAAACACAATGTGTGCATTTTTGTCGTAAACGAGGTCTTCATCCTGATCCAGAGATTTTAATAAACAACAGACCAATCTCAGTTGTTGACACTGCTCGATTTCTGGGTGTTATTTTCGACAGAAAACTGAACTTTATGCCACATATTTTGCACTTGAGAACTAAATGTGACAGAGCACTTAATATTTTAAAAGTGCTTTCTAACACTTCTTGGGGAGCAGACCGCCCATCTTTACTCAAAATTTATCGTGCTACTATTCGCTCCAAACTTGATTATGCATGTCAGGTTTATGGTTCAGCCCCTCACTCTTATATTAGAACACTTGACACAACACATCATAGTGCACTCAGAATTTGCTCAGGTGCTTTCCGCACGACTCCAGTCCTTAGTTTATATGCTGACTGTGTAGAGCCTTCTCTCACTGATATTAGACAAAGACTTTCACTTGAATTGTACTATCGCATCCTTTCTCACCCTAATCATCCACTTCATTCTCATTTAAATAGTAACGATCATAATCTTTATGTGAATCGCCCATCTTGCATCCCTCCTTTTGCTGTTAGAATTAAGAACTTTCTTGCTGGCACCTCTCATATTCATACCAAAGTCCGTTCTCGGTCTCTTATAAGCATGACACCTTGGAACTTCCAGGTTATTTCTTGTCTTAATCCGTTTAATGGATTTAACAAATCTAATACAGATGCTTCTATTTTTCATGCCCTTTACACCTCTCATCGCTCTCATTATAAGAACTATGTCGAAATGTTTACTGACGGCTCCAAGACTAGTAATAAAGTCGGCTGTGGTGTTGTCATTGGTAACACCACTTATAGTTATCAACTCCCTAACTCATTCTCCATCTTCTCTGCAGAGTTTTTTGCCGTTGAGGTTGCTCTTAACATTATTTCATCTCATCAAAGTAGAAATTTCATAATTTACACAGACTCGAAGAGTGTTCTCGAATCACTTTCATCTATTTCTTGCAACCCATCTTTTATCTCGATTCTGAAAACTTATAACAACCTTGAGAAAAAGGGATTTGACATTTTATTCTGTTCGGTACCTGGACATGTTGGCACCAAAGGCAATGAAGCAGCAGACAAAGCCGCAAGGCAGGCATCAATTTTCTTAAACAGCCCTGTTCCTTATGATGACGTTAAGCATACACTTAGAAACTTTCTCAGAAATATATGGGAAAGGGAATGGAACACTCAAAACAATAACAAATTAAAAGAAATTAAACCTCAGATTGCCATTTGGCCTACCCTCAGTCCTAGAAAGTATGATGTTATTGTAACTCGTCTGAGAATTGGCCATTCCAGACTTACTCATAAATACTTACTACTTAAGCAGCAGCAGCCTACTTGTCCCAATTGCCACTATGATATACTGACCATTCGCCATGTCCTCACAGATTGCCCTTGCCTTAGACATTTATATAGGAGATATTTTAATTCATCATCACCGTATCTGACAAACCTTTTAGGTATCAACCCACATCATCATTTGACAAATTTTTTAAAAGATGCTGGATTTTATCACTACATATGATTTTATATTTTACACTGTTCATCTTTTTAATATATACACTGTGATTTTATATTTTACACTGTTCATCTTATTATACATACTGTTCATATAATTTTACTTCTGTTTTTATCATATACACTGTACATAACTTTTTACATCATTTTACTTTATACATTATGTACGTTGTTCTCTTTTATTTTTTTAAATGTCTTTTTATATTTTATTATTTTACCTATTGCTTTAACTTTTATTGTATTGTTTACTGACCATCTGGATGGGTAAACCCATCCAGAAGCTAGTCTTTATTTTTATACTTTTTTTGGCGCAGTATGTCTCATTGTGGACCTTACGCCACTAAACGGCAACCAACCAACCAACCAACCAACCAACCAGGATATGTATTCATTATTTTTTCTGTGTATTCTATGGTGACAACCGTTCATTATCAACAAAGATTTATTTTGCGAAGTTGGTGATAATTCAATTTCCATGGACTCCATAATATAAAGATTAAAACATTCAATATTAATTTCAAGTAATGTTAGAAAGCATGCAAAATTACTTTAGTCACATTGACCATGTGTGAAAAACTAGTAAATGTATCGCCAAAATTCACCTTGGCTACATTTCCGGTCAATAGACGTTAGGGAGTGGGCCAAGTTTAAAATAATCCTTTTAAGAGAAATTCCTACAACACTTTAATCCCTTACAAAGGGGGGATATTTTTTTTTTCCAATTGGAAACTTCGCACGAAAACCTGCTAAACCCCACCCCCCAAAATCAACATGTATCTCCTAACCAAATACCCTTCTTCGGCCACTTGGGTGACGTCATATGGCTGTACATTTTCCAAATCATCCCGTTACCTATGAGTGTCGTCGTTGACAGGATCCTAGCATCCTTATTAGATATTATTCTAAGTTCAGTTAGATCTCTAAACGATCTTTCACATAAGATGCCACGCCAATTAAGAGTGCATGATGTAAAGTGCATACCGGCGGACCTAACATTGAGCTGATTCTTAAGAACCTCATATTTCTTGATCTTATTGTTGTGTGCTTGAGTCAGAGGAAATTGATCATTTATTATCTGAACATCGACCACGACTACACGGTCCATGTTGTTCAAAACAAAGTCAGGTTTTAGAATATTACCTTCAATAGTAAACCGGGGTTCTTTGTGGGCAGTGAACCCTCGGTTTTCCGCAGCAGCAGCAATATAGTTGTTAATTGCATCGTGGCGCTTAATGCGACCATCATGCGTGCTGAAGACATCTGGAGAATGTGATACGAGGTCTCTGCTTGCCTGCATCCGCGTTGGCATAGCCGGTCTTTATCCGGTCTACCTCTGGAGCCCTTGATCTTGAATACAGGGTATTATATCTTGCATGAATGCAAGTTATGAAGTCTCAACCGGATAACAAGCGGGTACCGTCCCGAATCCAGGAACTTGCCTGAGGAACTCTAGAGGCTTCCCTAAAACCGGCGCCATCGCAGGTGTCATAAAGGCGGGTTTTCCACATCTTCAGGATCTAGTTCTTCGAGACCAGAAGTTTACCATTATAATTGAGAAGAAAGTCTTTCACCTCAGAACCCCTGTTGCGGGGGCAGCATGGGAATACACCATCCTCAAGGATGGGACTCGGAGACCACCGTCCGCAACAGAGGCGTGGAAGACAGCCGCAGGGACATCTTTAGGCAGATGGAGAATTTTTCTTACGAAAAGCCGAACCCGAATGTCATACCTCTAAAGCTGTCCGGAAAAGATTTTCCCGAAAACAAGCTTATAGTAAAACCGAGGCAGAAGATGGTTAACTAACAGAAATAATTTCTGTTGCGGCTTCAAGAGACTTTTCTGCAAAATAGTCAGATCATCCTTCAAGGTAGTCTTGGGTGGTAGAGAGCCCGACGGAGAAAAACTGGCACGAAGTTAAGTAAATGGGGTGTTAACATCAATAACCTTCAGGGGCCGATTGTTCACCAGGATGACATCATCTCGATGGTATAGCATCCTCTTTCTCTTTCCATCCTTTATCCAAGAGAGGCAAAAAGACTTGTCAGTGTTGATATTCAGACCTCTCTCCCGCATCACTGGATCCATGACTCCCAACATCCACTGCAGACCTTTGGTCGAGTGGACAATGAGAACCAGGTCGTCATCATAAGCGATGTGAGAGGTATTGATGTTTCTAGACTTGAATGCTGCAGGTGCTGTAATTGCAGCCAATACCTCATCGAAGACAAGGAGAAAGAGAACAGGTGAAAGAGGGTCACCCTGGCGAACCCCTCTAGTTGGAAAGACGGGCTCCGACGGGACACCCTGAAAAGAGAGAAAAGTTCTTGCATTAGAATATATATACTTGATGTATTTAATTAAGCTGTTAGGAATCATTCTACTGCGTAAGGATCTGAAGATCGAATCGTGGTCCACTGAGTCGAACGCTTTCTCGAGGTCGAGAACAGCAGCAGCTAAAGGCACCAACTCATCATTGACAGATTTCAAAATAGCATCAAGCTGGAGGATTCCACGGGAAATGCCGTCGAACTTTTGGAATCCATATTGGTTCTCATTAAAGCCAGTAGAATTATAGATTCTAGTTTCCAGGATCTTGTGGAACTGTCTTATTATTTATTATAACTGAAGGGATGGAAAGCGGGCGCAGCTTCGACGGCGAGTCGGCATCGTTCTTCTTAGGAATAAAAATTGTCCTAGAGTCAATAACGAAAGAAGGGGCCCAACCAAGGAGCAGCCAGCATGTAAAGAGTTTGGCCCTCGCAGTCGCCGGTATCTTCAGCATATCTGCGACCTAAATGCCATCGGGGCCAGTGGCAGTACCAAAAGTCATCTTTGCGGCCTCCACTTCTTCCGGCGTAATAAACTCCTCAACCGCACTAAAATCATCTTCCTTAGAGACAAGGGAGAAAGGAATACTGCTAAAGTTAGTTCTAGAGAACAAAGAGCTCCAATAGCCCAAAAACTTCAGCAGGTTCAAGATTCCGTGAAATGGAGTTATTGGAGTAGATTCTCTCGAAAGCGCTGGAATGGTTCTTTTTGTAGAGACAATGCATAGCTGAGTACTCATACTGCTTCCGTTTACGATTAGAGGAGAACTTATTGTACCTGGGAGAAAATTTTCTATTTCTTTTAGAGGATGGATTTGAACTAGGATTAATGATAGAAAAGATATTATTGATGGTTAACTGATTAGATAGATCCGGGTCAGCATGGATGAGTCTCAGCGATTCATCGAGAAAATTGAGCTCATTAGGACAGGGCGGAGGAAAAAGGCCAGCTCTTGAATTCAACTCCACAGACCAATGTTCTATATGGCCGTAAATGATTGTATTCTCTAAATAGCAGGAGGGCCAATCTTCCAAGTTAGCAGAATTCACCACAGGCTCGGGAGACGGCGGACCATCGACATCAGAACAGAAAGAAGCTGGATCGGCCAGGGTAGTAACGCTAGGTGGTACTGATCGCCGCAATTGCTCGACTAATTCTCTATACTTCTTCTGTCGCCGTTTACCTTTGATGGCCTCTAAAGTCCTCTCTGGGAGAAAAGATGACAATATTGTATTGATGCTCTTTGGATTTATAAGACTTTCTTCCTTCTCCGCCATCCTGAATGTTTCCTCATCGGTCTACCTAGACTTCTTCGTCACTAATTTCTGGACTTCTGCCTGGTGGAATTCGGCGGGGTGAGCACGCCTCCTGTGCACTCCCAGTCCAGTAGCAGTAGAGAACACCCTCTGGCAAAATTGGCATGAAAATTGGGAAATGACAACAGGTATTGGATTCGGCACGTCAGTGGATTCAATCACAGCAATACGATCAGTATCGCCGTCTTCTTTATCTGTTTTACTAGAGGTAAATTGAATCACCAACTACGGGGCTACCAACCCTGAAGTCGGCTGGTTGAAGGCTTAATTGCATTTAGTTCACCCCTGGGACAAGTCCCAGGAGATATATCTAGCGAGACCACGGAGAGGTAGCAATTCGCCAACAACCTGTAACCAGAGCATCTCAAAAGGCAAGTTCCGACTCCGGGTCTCCTTTCCCCTAAGGGGCCGGTTCCAGAACACCAGAACAGAAAGTTAAGCGTAAAGGAGGAACGGAGTGGCGCCCCGCTCCACCCGATACTTAACCGTTTTTTTTTTTTTTTTTTTTTAATCATTTACATGACATGTGCAATTTACAAAATTGCTAAAAGACAAACACATTATGTTACTCCTATATCTCATGGGGGCCTTCGGCCTCAAAGAGGTCGTCATCCGCTGGTGGGATCGCCAAATTGCAACCCCACCAACGAGGACCCTCGACGTGATGATTTTGAGTTCATTCTTTTGCAGTCCCAAGTCAATTAGGGCATCGGCAGATGATTTGCAGATAACTCCCTTCCAATTAATGGTTACCGAGGTGATGGTACATGTTCCAGATCTTAAATTTTCAAAATATGGTCTAAGGACCTCACATTTATTAGATTTGGTTCTGTGGGCAAGTCCAAGATCAACTTGATCGTTCACGATTTGGACATCTAAGAGTGCTGTTCTAGAAGGAGAATACAGAACGAGGTCAGGCTTGTAGTGGCCCATCTCATAATCAAATACTTTTTCACAGTCAACAGTATAGCGCGGTTATCAAAACTTCGTTGCAGGTATTTTACAATGTTGTCGTGTCTCTTTATTCGGATTCCATTAGTCGCATGGCATTTTTGTAGAATGTGATCTAAAGTTTCTACCCTCATGCAGCCCCTGGAACAGTTCTTATCATTGTTTTGTCTAGATTTTCCTCTGGAGACCTTTGCCTTATTATACAAAGTTCCATATCTTAATTGGAGAAGGTGGATATAGTCCCTGCCGGTGAGGAACCTGGTTCCGTCACCGACCCAACGATGAGCCTGGGGAACTTTGCTGGCCTCATTAAGTCCAACACCGTCGCATTTGGCGTATAGATCTCTTCTAAAATGAGTTAACACTTGATTGTAGTTCTTAAGTTATTTGCCCTCAAGAATACAAAGCTTTTGCAGCCTACTTGAAGCTCCAATCCTCTTGACAGCAAGCAGAGGCACACACCACCTAAGGCAGGGTACACCCATGCCACCATCATTTATTGAAGCATAAAAGCATGAGTTCGGCAAATCGTGTGGTAAATGTAATGTTGATCTTAAAAATTTTCTAATAATAGCGTCGAGCTTGTTTAGTTGACCAGCCAAGATATTTCCAAATACCAGTTGATGATACAAAGCTGGAATAATATTAGAACGTAGTAGGAAAATCTTTTGCTGAGGTTTCAGTAATGCGGTCCTTAGAATCTCGAGCTTTTCACAAATATTTATGGAATCTTTTTCTTTACCAGAAGGGGAAAAATTTATTCCTAAATAAGTAAAGACTCCCTTTACCTCAATGGTATGCAGCTGCCTATTATTAACAGTTATGATTTCATCCTTTTTATATATAACCCTTTTCCTCTTCCCCTGCTTAACCCAGTGCAAAGTGAAAGATTTCTCAATATTTAGATTCAAACCAATCTTCGGGAGTACCATAGAGATCTGGTCCAGCATCTTTTGCAAGTTCTTAGCTGAGGAGGCAATCAAGGTAAGATCATCCGCGTAGGCAATGTGCGTCAAACGGGCTTCATTAAACTCATAACCATAGATATTGTCAATCGAATTTAGCACTTCATCAAACACCAACAGAAAGAAAAAAGAAGAAAGGGGATCGCCTTGGCGAACACCACGCTGGGGATGAACTTTCGCACTAATATTACCTTTGAAAACAAATTGAGTAAATGAGTTCTTGTAAAAGTAAACAAAATATTTTATCAAATGTTCATTAATATTCCTCTTCTGTAAACAGTTGAAAATGGCCGAATGACTAACACGATCAAAAGCCTTCTCCATATCTAAAAGCGCAATGGAAATCGATTTAAATTTTAGCTTGGCATCAGAAATAACATTGTTTAAAGTAACGATGCCGTCAGCAATTCCGTCGAAAGGAAGGAATCCCAACTGTCCACTATTGAACTTACAAATTTTAAAAAGTCTTTTAGCGAGAACTTTGTGATAATGTCGTAAAATTACAGAGGCTATTGTAATAGGTCTAAGTTTAGATGGAACTTTAATTTCAGATCCTTTAGGGATAAAAACTGTGCGGGAAGCCAAAAGAAAATCCGGCACCCAGCCCAAAATCAGCCAGAGATTAAACAATTTAACTTTCACATTGTTGCTGGTTTTCTGCCAGGTCCAAATGGGAATTCCATCTGGGCCCGGTGAGGTATTATGCTTCAGCTTACAGTTCTCAACTTCAGCAGCAGTAACAAAACCAACTCCATCAGCAGGGCCGAAGAGAGGAAGATCACCGCTGAGATCAGGAGGAGGAGGGTCTTAAAAATTTGTCTCAACAAAGCAATTTCTCCAAAAGGAGAAGACATCATTCACTTGTAGGTCATCGTCAATAGAGGTTTTATTGAAAATACGTGAGGCAGCAGCTGTTCTATCTTTCCTATAAACCTTTTGCATCATAGCGTAGTTCTGCCTTCTAAGCTTCTTATTCGACACCGGCTTTTTTATTTGGGTTCTAATCGGCACGATCCTCTCATTCATCTCAACCTTTGGTGTAAATTTTTCTAGAAGGAAGGCAATACATAGTCTCTTCGCACGTTCCCGATCGATGAGACAACATCTCAGGGCTTCGTCCAAAAAATTGGACTCAAAGTCGGGAGGCGGCAATCCATCATCGTTTAAACGCGCAATAAGACCCTCAATATTAAGAGTAGAGAGCTCGATGTTATTACTTAAAGAAGGTTCCAAAGGGAGCGGATCCATTTGCTCGGTAGTAAGAGCAGCCATTAATTCATCATCTACTTTATCAGGAATATCAAACGAAGCGCCAGACGAGGACTTCTCTGTAGACTCAATACGGGGTTCTGAAGGACTGGGGAGATGACTGGTGGGGGATGGATTATTTAGTTGCTGTTGTTGTAAAAACATCTCCACCACGTCCCGATAGGACTTCTGTTTACGCTTGCCTTTTATCGCTTCCAACGTTCTGCCTTCGACATGAGGAAGTAAAGCTTGATTTATATTTGCAGTTAAATTTTCTGTAATAAGTCGGGCTTCCATCCTGGCCATCAAATGGATCTCTGCAGCGTCCCACCTACGCTTCTTATGTTCTTCTTGGTTGGCAGCATGGAAGGCAACGGGATGGGTCGCTCTCATATGAACTCCTAAACCACGCCTAGTCGAAAATCCACGTTGGCACTGCTCGCAATAGTGGGATTCACCAGCACCATCTGCTACGGGCATAATGTGAAAAATTGCATCAAGTCCAGCCGTGCTGGTCCTGCTAATAGAATTACTTGTGTTTGTTGCAATTTAGAGACAGGCAGGAGGGCTGCAAACCCCCATACTTTTTTTTTTCAAACTTCGCAGGCAAAGCCTGCTAAACCCCCCCCCTTTCAAAGAAACCGACATGCTGGTCCTAGCCAACCCCAGTCTTCGGCCACGCAGAGCGCAGCGTCATTGAACTGTAGATCTTCCAGATCATCCAATTGCCAATCAAAGTTCTAACAGATAAAATTCGAGCATCCTTTTTAGATAATATACCCAGACCAACCAGATCCTTAAAGGATCTATCACTCATCACACCTCGCCAATTTAACGTGCAAGATGAAAAATAGGCACCTGCAGGTCTAACGTTGAGCTGTTGTTTTAAGCCCTCATACTTCTTGATCTTATTAAGATGAGCTTGCGCCAATGGAAATTGGTCATTTATGATTTGTATGTCCACAACCACAACTCGGTCCATATTATACATCACAAGGTCCGGCTTCAATATGTTATCATCAACGGTATACCTTGGCTCTCTATGGACCGTATATCCTCTATTTTCGGCAGCCGTAGCTATATACTTGGCAATGGCGTCATGCCGCTTAATTCGTGCGCCATGCGTAGAGAAACAGCTTTGAAGGATGTGATTTAGTGTTTCTGACTGACTACAGCCCCTCTGGCAAAGCCGGTCCTTACCAGGTATACCCCTGGCAGCTCTAGATCTGGAAAAGAGAACATTATATCTGGCATGTATACAGGACACAAAGTCCTTCCCAGAGAGGAGCCTTGTCCCGTCGCGGATCCAAGAGCTGGCCTGGGGAACCCTGCCAGCCTCCCTCAGACCCGTGCCGTCACAAGAATTGTAAAGACGAGATTTCCACATTTTATATATTTTATTTTTGGATGTTAACATAGTGCCATTACATTCCAACAGATAATCTTTCACCAGGGCGCCCCTGCTGCGGGCAAGCATTGGGACGAACCAACGTAAAGAAGGGACCCCAAGCCCACCATCAGCAACAGAGGCGTGAAAAACAGCTGAAGGAACATCCTTGGGAAGATGCAGAACTCTTCTAACAAAGAACCTGATTAAAATATCTAACTTCTTTAAGTAACCGGAATTTTTTTTTTTTTTTTTAATCATTTTACAATGACATTGGCAATACTAAATTGCTAAAACAAACACACTGTGTTCATCCTACATCGAATGGGGTCTTCGGCCTAATGGAGGTCGTCATTCGCTGGTGGGATCGCCAAATTGCAACCCCACCAACGAGGACCCTCGACGAGATGATCTTCAATTCATTTTTGTGCAGGCCCAGGTCAATTAAGGTATCTGCAGACGCTTTACAAATTATACCTTTCCAATTTATAGTAACACTGGAGATGGTGCAAGTTCCAGTCCTTAAATTCTCGAAATACGGTCTTAGTACTTCGTATTTATTTGCTTTAGTCCGGTGCGCTAGTCCCAGGTCAATCTGGTCGTTCACTACCTGGAAATCAAGTGGAGCAGTCCTGGAAGGCGAGTAGAGAACTAGATCGGGTTTATAATGTCCCATCTCATAATCGAAGACTTTTTCGCTGTCGACTGTGTATCCGCGATTGTCGAAGCTGCGTTGTAAGTATTTCACGATGCTATCATGCCTTTTTATTCTTATGCCATTGGAATAGTTGGAATCCCGTATAGGAAGATTAAGAGAGTCATAGTTACTCCCGCCAAAAACCTCCTTTGACTATGTCCGGAATTGGCACGGCGGAATCGGCACGTAACCGATGAAAGTGCACCAAACTTAATATTAAATAGTTATAATAAGATATCAAGTTGATTAAACTTGTGTGCACTTTGGGATATTTTCACTTGCAGTTTTTGTTATCGGAATATTTCAGTTTCTGTTTAATGGAATAATCAAATTAATTTTATACGAGATATTTATTTTAAGAAGCTTCCATCAAATTGTGTGAGTGTTTATTCATTTTTTGAAAGATGACCGCCAAGCAAATCATGCATAAATTTAAAAAAAAAATAATTTTCAGAAACACGCTATGATGTATTTAGTACAGGAAAGGGGGATTTATATAAAGACAAGGCATTTGATTTGCGTGTGAAAATTTAATTAAAAAGGAATATTAAATAAGTATAATGTAGGGAATTTGATATCACACCCTTTTTAGACACAACTTTAATCTATTCTCTTTCTTTGAGCTTGGCTTTTTCGTACTTTTTAAATGGTTTTTTTTTCTATATTTTTGTTTAATATAACCACTGATGTCATTAAAAATCATAACTTTTTAATAAATGAAAATATTCCAATTAAGAATCACATATTGTAATTAATTAAAATACAAATTAAAAACATTAAAAAATAAAATAAAAAAATATTTCAAACAGTTAATTTACTTAACCCTTTAAGTAATCCCAAATTACCCTATCCCAAATTACCTCATTTTTGGAAAACTAGTTTGAAACTTTTTTATTATATTTCTTTGCTGCATGAGAAACATCTCATATTAAATTTAACTTAAACTATTGATTAACTATATCGAAAGCTTAAACTATAGGGACTCTTCGAAGTTCCAATGAAATCCTTCACTAAATTTAGGCTATATTGAGGAATTTTTTGATGGGACTTTAACCCTTTATATCAGTTTATTTTATTTTTGGAAAAAATAGTTTGAAACTTTTTTATTATATTTCTTTGCTGCATGAGAAACATCTCATATTATATTAAACTTAAACTACAGCTTAACTATACAGAAAGCTTAAACTATAGGGACTTTTAAGTCCCAATGAAATTCTGTAGTAAATTTAGGCTATATTCAGGAATTTTTTTATGGGACTTCAAAGTCCCGTTGGGATACAAAGGGTTAAAGTCCCGGTGGAATACAAAGGGTTAAATGCGTTTTGGCTGTAGTATCTGATTAAGAGGAATTTTCTCCTTATCGGTATAAATTTTTATTAAGCTACTACAAATATTCATGAGGATATAATGGATTTAAAAAAATGGCTAAAGAAATTTTCACTTTTTTTATTTATAACACGTAGTGAGTTATCCCAGAGCGAAGACTTTTTTAGAAAATTTGGCATGCTACATTAGACACAGCTTACTGCAATCAGAATGCAAAAATATTAAATATCTTACAAAATATGAGCAGTTTTATTAAATAAGGTAATTCCGGGTGAATTGCTCCACCGGTAGAGATGCCCCACTTTATGTAATTTCGAAACGCAACACTAGATGGCTCTGTGAGTCCGATTATTATTTCCAGATAGATGTTGAATGGTGTGCTGTGGAAGTTACGTGAACTCATTTCTTTGTTTTCTGCTGTCACAACAATATTTCAAATAAGTACCATGTTTTTTCTACTCTGTTATAAGAGTGATGTTGCATTGTAAGGCTGGCACTAGTTAATAAGAATGGATTTTTTTTATATAAGCTTAAAAACTTGTAGTAAGAAGTTGATCAGTCGACTTCTGCCATTATGCCACCATTTTTGCTGTCTTGTACTTTGAACAGCTGCCGGGGCATCTCTCCCATACAAAAAGGATAGACCCCAGATTATATTCGGGTGAGCTGCCCCACATACATTTTCAGGAAGAAGTCTTTTAATTGTTTAAACTTTAAACTAATATTTTAAAAATAATATTGTTTTTATAAAATGTGTAATATTTGTAAATCGTTAAATTTTTCAACTTAAAAATATTTTTTGAAACTATAAATTTAGATTAAAATTCATCAATTCAAATTCGCGTGATCGTTAGAACTGGCAACTCAAAAGGAAATCACAAAAATGCAGATTGAACCCAAATAAGAAACCAAGAAACACTCAGGTATGTCAGATTGACCTTTGACATTTAAACTACACTGTAAAAAAAAAAAAAAAAAGAAAAAAGAAAAACGTAAGATTATGGGGAAAGCCCGTAAAAAACATTGGTTTTACGGGCAAAATGTTTTTTTACAGGCATGTAACGTAATTTAAGGTTATTATATATTTAATTTACGGTCTAAGCGTTTCTTTTTATGGGATTTGTCTGGAATCTCTGTTGCCGGGCTTTCCCCGTAATCTTACGGAATTTTTTTTTACAGTGTATAACGTAACACACTTGGGCGCTAACGAACCTGTAGGTGGGCGGTTAATTGGGCCGGTGTATTTGTTCATGCAGTTGTTCAATGCTTCTCGTTTGTTTCAGGAAAGATGCCTACAGTGTACAAAAGAAAAAATACTGGAGAAGCTCGTTGGACCTGGACAGAAGAGGCTCTCAGGTAAGGGAAATTGGTGTCCATGAAGATGCCAGGTACTATGGAATGCCTTCTTGGACACTTCGTCGTCGAAGAAAAATAGGTAATAATACCAAAATATGTTCTTTGTAGCCACAAGGAGTGTTTCGAGTTGAAAATGAAAAACATCTCGTCAAGCACATCCAACGTTTAGAAAAATGTGGATTTGCACCTGACAGAAAGACAATTAGGGCACTTGCATTTCAGTTTGCTGAAAAACTAGGTCTCAAGTATCGATTTAATTTAGAAGCAAGAATGACTGGGTACACCTGGCTGTCGTCATTTCTTAGGAGAATCCCAGAACTAAGTATTAGACAAGCCCAAGGGCTCTCTTTAGCAAGGGGGGGGGCATGAATAGAGAAAGTGTTGATCATTTTTTTAAAATTCTCTCATGAGTGTTTGAAGAAAATGAATTCTTTACCAGACTGGGGAGTATTTATAATACGGACGAAACCGGCTGTCAGTTAAATAACGTTCGAGGTAAGGTCGTGGCTACCAAAGCGGCAAAAGATGTTCATGTTTTGACATCTACAGAGAGAGGAGAAAATGTTAGTCATTGCCTGTTAAAAAACTTCTGATGATCTTCCACCTGGATCTATGGTGTTCATGAACGAAAAATCATCGTATACATGAGTACAGATATTTTTTCAGATGGCGTAAAAGATTCTTTTGTTCTAAGAAATCCCCAAGGTAAGACATTATTAATTTTGGAGGTCACGCATGGCACTTACACTGTTATGACTTGTTGGAATTTGCGGACAAGAATAACATTATAACTGTACGCCTGCCCAGCTTTGCGACACAAGCGCCTCAGCCTCTTGACCGGTCTTTTTTTTAATCCACTAAAACACTACTTTAAAGGGGAAACAAGGAAATGGATTGTTAATCATCCAGGAAGGACCATTGGGAGAATACAAACAGCAGAACTGATTGGTCCCCCAGGACTGATTGGTCCCCCTTCAGGTATTCAGGGGGAGTCACGCACCCGGGGCCCGAGTGATCTTTTTTTCCCATCTCCTTTTGTTTTTTTCCCCTTCTCTTTTATTTCTTTCACCTTTGGTTTGGTTTATTTTGCTTTTGTTGCCAATAAGTTTTTGGTACTTACTTGTTCCTGTTGTTTTGTTCTTTGAAAAAAAAAAATCTTAAAAAATTATAAAATTTGAAAAAACCAAAAAAATGAAACTACTCACCTTGTTCCATGATCTTTTTTCGTTTCTACTCACCTTGTTTTTACTCATCCTTTTGTTCTCATTTGTTATGCTAAAAACCTTAAAATTACTAATACAGTAACCAAGCTGAGACCGGTGTAGATGTGGCGCTGGTTATTGGGTTGGCGATTTGGTGAGGGTCTCACGGTAGTCTAGCCTTGGGAGCACACTGGGAGACTGGTGCCCTTGGTGAAGGTGAGACAACGGTGACTACTCGAACGAGAAACACCGGACTAACACGACTACCACATGTGATTCCCAATCTGGGTCGACAGTCTGGTAGCTGGTGAGTGGTTATGGGTGTCCCAGGGAGCGATTCTGAAAACCCTTTGCTTTTCCGTCTGTTGAAGAAACGGGCTGACTTGTGGGACTAAGGAAACCCCCGAACCTTTTTTCTTATCTCGATATGGCTACAATTAAAGGAAATACGAATAATGCGTCTGGCTCGGGCCAAGCTGATCAAATCTCAAAAGTTAATTCTTGGGCGGATAGAATGGAAGAATTTTCTTCTTCATTAAATGAAAAGAATATCTTCGATAGTAATGAGGCACGTTTCTTTATTATAAAACAAAATGAGGGCGACTTTTCTAAAACATCTCCATTTTTAATCCAGAAATCCTTGCAATCGATGGTAGGTGAACCAAAAAGTATTAAAAAGCTTCGCTCAGGAGAGTTATTGATTGAAGTGGCAAACAGCAAACAAGCTACAAATATAAGAAAGTGTAATATAACTTTGGTAATATACCCATAACTGTATCTGCCCACCGAACATTGAATACTAGCCGTGGTGTAATTTCTGAAGCTGACTTACAATATGTATCGGAAACTGAAATTTTGGAAAATCTTAAAGATCAAAACGTTGTTGCTGTTCGTCGTATTTCTATTTTTCGAGAGGGCAAACAAATTCCCCCCAAGCATTTAATTCTAACAATTGACTCGCCTAAATTACCACAATCAATAAAAGCCGGATATCTAAAATGCCCTATTAGACCATACATTCCAAATCCCCTGCGATGCTTTAAATGTCAACGTTTCGGCCACTCAATGACCTCTTGCCGTGGAAATACAACATGTGCTCGCTGCAGTGCAGTGGGCCATGACAGTAAAAATTGCGAAGCTCCCGTCTGCTGCATTAACTGCAAAAGAGATCATCCCGCATATTCAAAAGCATGTGAAAAATGGAAGTTAGAAAAAGAGATCCAAACTGTGAAAATAAATGAAAATATCGCATATCCTCATGCTCGAAAAATAGTAGAATCCAGGACGCCTACCATTGGTAAATCATACGCAGCCGTCACTTCCAGCAAAAAAACTTATCATACAATAGCAACACAGACTGAATGCCTCGAACAAACCAGCCAAACATTTATTGCATTAAAAAATAACACAATACAATCTAAGTCTAATCAAACCCTGCATTCTTCTCAGCTTAACCCCAAAAAACCAACAGTGCCTAAGAAAAACACACCGAATTTGAGAAAAACCCTGTCTGACAAAAGCCATAATTCTGTATCTTATAAGCATTCTACCTCTACTTCCACTAAAAGTACAATTAAAAAGAAAAAAACTGAACCTAAACCCATCACCAATACTCATAAAACTGACACTGTCAATAATGTTACACATGAAGACTCACTTAGCCTCCATCCTTCTGACGATGAGGACAGTATGTCCACTGTATCAGAAGACAATAACGCAGATATTTTAATCTAAAAATAATAAAAACATGACTTATTTCATTTCCTGGAATTGCCGAGGTTTTAATAATAAACGAGACGATATTAAGGAGATTATTTTTAATCATAAACCTGTTTGTTTTGCATTCCAGGAAACTCATCTTAGACAAAACGATAATGTTAATATCCCTGGCTACAATTGCTTCAGGAAAGACTTTCTAAGAACTGACAGAGCTACAGGTGGTGTAGCTCTTTTAATTTCCAGTACCGTTCCACATACTAATATCCCTTTAAATACCAACATCCAGGCAGTTGCAATCCAATTGCATATCCATATGTTACTGTTTGCTCCATATACTTACCACCCAATATGCCTGTCAACCAGAACGACCTCAATAGCCTCATTTCCCAACTACCTACTCCATTTTTGATCCTTGGTGATTTTAATGAGCATAGCCCTCTTTGGGGAAGTCCCGATACAAATGGTCGCGGGCAACTCATAGAAAACTTCATTAGTGACAATTCTTTATGCCTTTTAAATAACGGCAGCAATACTTACTTTCATGAACCATCCAGGACATTTCATGCTATTGACCTTGCAATTTGCTCTCCTACTCTAGCCCCATTTTATCTATGACAAGGCCGATTGGGTTACTTTTACTTTAAATTCATCTATCACGAGAAATATGACTGAGAGCGATATCAATAAGGCTGTAACTCTTGTCAGCCAATGTATTATTAATGCTGCTAACAGCTCTATCCCACAATCCAGTGGATATCACTCTAAACATTCTAAGCCTTGGTGGAACGAAGAATGCAGGCTAGCGAAAAAGAAGCAACAAAAAGCATGGGGGATTTTCCACAGGTATCCAACAACAAGTAATTATATTTTATTTAAACAAGCTGGGGCACATGCACGGAAAACTCGTAGAAAAGCTCAAAAGGAGTCCTGGATCAACTATGTCTCCAGCATCACTTCTAATATTAGCAGCAAAAATTTATGGCATCGTGTCAAAAAATGTATGGGAATTTATACAAATCAAAGTATTTCCTTCTTAAAAGATAATGGTCAAACTATAACATCTACAAAAAATATTGCTAATACCATCGGGCAAACTCTTTCAGACATCTCCAGCTCTAGTTCCTATAATGAACCCTTTCTATCCTACAAGCAAAACTCCGAACGCTCCACAATAAACTTCAAATCCCGCTCTTTAGAAAGTTATAATGCACCTTTTACAGAAAACGAATTAAAAGTTTGTTTAAAATGTTGTCATAATTCTGCTCCTGGGTCTGATGGCATTACCTATCTCATGATCAAACATCTCTCAAAGGAATCTCTTAAAAACTTACTTCACTTGTACAATATGATCTGGTCTGAACATGTATTTCCTACTGCATGGCACGATGCTATTGTCATTCCTTTTCAAAAACCCGGCAAAGATGCAACTAGTCCAAAAAATTACAGACCAATAGCACTCACTAGTTGTTTGTGCAAAATTCTTGAGAAAATGGTAAATACAAGACTGGTTTTTATCTTGGAAAGTAATAGCAGTATTTCTCCATGGCAAAGTGGTTTTCGACGTGGCCGTTCAACAATTCACAATATTTTACTGCTGGAGACAAACATCCGAAAAGCTCATGTAAAACGTAATCACTTAGTTTCAGTATTTTTCGATATTGAAAAAGCGTATGATAAGACATGGCGATATGGTATTTTAAGGGATCTTTTTAATTTAGACTTTCGTGGAAATCTTCCTATTTTTATTGAAAATTTTTTAAAACTCAGACGCTTCCAAATTCGCATTGGTTCAGAATACTCAGATTTCTACCATCAGGAAGAAGGTGTACCTCAAGGCAGTGTCTTGAGCGTTACACTCTTCTCTTTAAAAATTAACAACATTTTAAAACAATTACCGCTAAGCGTTCATGGTAGTTTATATGTGGACGACCTGCAAATCTCTTGCCAGGGTAATGACATGCGTTTCATTGAACGCCAATTACAACTTGCTGTCAAAAATATTATTAAGTGGACAAATGAAAATGGGTTTAACTTCTCTGCTGACAAAACACAGTGTGTGCATTTTTGTCGTAGACGTGATCTTCACCCTGATCCAGAACTTTTTATTAATAACAGACCTATCTCAGTTGTTGACTCTGCTCGCTTCTTGGGTGTAATTTTTGACAGGAAACTTACTTTCATTCCACATATTTTAAATCTTAGGACGAATTGTGATAAAAAATTAAATATTCTGAAAGTGCTTTCCAATACTTCCTGGAGTGCTGATCGTACTTCCTTGCTTAAGATGTGCAGAGCAATCATCCGCTCTAGGCTAGACTATGCTTGTCAGATTTATGGTTCAACTCGCAACACGTACCTTAAGAAACTTGACACAGTGCACCATTCTGCACTTAGAATCTGTTCTGGTGCGTTTCGTACATCTCCCATTCTTAGTCTATATACTGACTGTGTAGAGCCATCTCTCACTATGACCAGGCAAAAACTTTCACTTGAACTATATTTCCGCATTCTATCATATCCTCATCATCCACTTCATCCTCATTTTTGCAACAATGATCACATTTTATTCCAGAATCGCCCCTCTTCCATTCCTCATTTTAGCCTAAGAATGAGGAACATTCTTGTTGGTATGCCTCACATTGACACTAATGTTCGTAGTAGGCCTCTCTTGGCTATTACACCATGGAACTTTAGGGTTATTTCCTGCATTCACCCTTTTAAAAATTTTGACAAATCAAACACAGATGCTTCAATTTTCCGGTCACTATATGCTTCTCATTGCTGCAGTTACAAGGACTACATCAAAATTTTTACAGATGGCTCAAAGGCAGGCGATAAAGTAGGCTCTGGTGTTGTTTCTGGTACAACTATTTTTAGCTATCATCTTCCAAGTTTCTTTTCAGTTTTCTCGGCAGAATTTTTTGCAATTGAGGTCGCACTTAACTTCATTTCTTCTCATCGCTATAGAAAATTTATAATTTACACAGACTCAAAAAGTGTTCTCGATTCTCTTTATTCCATTTCATATTCATCCTCATTTATTTCAGTTTTAAAATCATATAACGACCTGTTGAAAAAGGGATTTGATATTTTATTTTGTTGGGTTCCTGAACATGTTGGGAATAAAGGTAATGAAACTGCTGATAAGGCTGCAAAACAGGCTTTAACTACTCTTAACTGCCCAGTTCCATACGAAGATTTAAAGCATGCCCTCGAACAGTCCCTTAAAATCCTTTGGCAAAGAGAGTGGGAATGTCAAGTGAAATAATAAACTACAAAATATCAAACCACACATAACAGTCTGGCCTACACTCTCACCAAGGAAGTACGATGTCATTCTCACCCGTCTCAGAATAGGGCATTGCAGGCTAACACATAAGCACTTACTATTGGGAGAACAAGAACCTGACTGTCCTAAATGTCATTTTACTTCACTTACCATTCGCCATTTACTAACAGATTGCCCATGCCTTCGTCATTTGTACAGACATTATTTTAAATCATCATCACCAAATCTGGCAAGCCTTATAGGTACTAATCCTCATCCTTTACTGACAAACTTTTTAAAAGAGGCTGATTTTTATTACGATATCTGATTTTATTTTTTACACTATTCATTTTTTTACATCGGTTTTTATTATATACTCTTATCTATTTTTTTATTTCTAGTTTTATTGTATACACTGCTCATTATTTTTAAATCATTTCATCTTATACACTGTTTGCCCTGTTATCTATTATTTTTGATTTTTTGACCATTTTTGTGTGTTAGTGACCATCTGGATGGGTAAACCCATCCAGAAGCTATACTTTAATTTCACATATTTGCTTGGCGCAGTATGTCCCATTGTGGACCTTGCGCCATTAAAAGACAACCAACCAACCAACCAGAACTGATTGGTAGAGCCTGGAAAAGGTCAGCTTCTGTTGACACTGTCATTAGAGGAATTCCCGTCTCCCAAAAACCATTAAATCAAGTAGCAATTCCAAACCACTTCTTTTCTATAAGTGAAGAATTGAAACAAACAGGTGAACAGTCCTAAATTTCTGAATCAACTGAACAAACATCTTCGCCGAAAAAAATATTGCACCAGATTTCCCCTGTACCTAGGTTCGAGGAAAGATGCCGAAAAAAAAGGATACATTCGGCTAAGGTTATTATTACATCCCCAGAGCACATAAAAAAAAAAAACTAAAATTCGCTGTTAAATTTAGCAATGCCTCAAAACAGCTGGTGATTGACATGCCCATTGAAAAGGACGAAAGTGATCCAACAAACAATTGCCTCGAATGTGAGAGAACTATTATTTTACAAAAGAAACAGTAGATTGTATAAATTGCATAAAGGGCCATAAATGGTTAAATGAATCATGCACTGTGTACAGGGATTTGTGCGATGTTTGCGGGAAAGCGAAAATTTGTGAAGAGAAAAAAGAAAAATATTATCTGAATAAATTTCGAAATATTTTTTCATTATACTTTCTAAACTATAAATATGAAATCTTCACATATATGAAAAGAAAATATTTGAAATATTTTTCAATTGTTTATATGTGTTTTATTCTAAATTTTACATCATGTCTATGGTCGCTAAA
This sequence comes from Salticus scenicus, assembly GCA_963930645.1. NCBI lineage: Eukaryota > Metazoa > Arthropoda > Arachnida > Araneae > Salticidae > Salticus > Salticus scenicus. The sequence goes on from OZ005657.1 coordinate 140,157,787, forward strand.
TATTTTAATATTTTATAAATTAATGTTAAGGTCTTTTTTTTTCTTTTTAATACCTTACGCTTCATATGTTATAAACTACTGAAAGATTGTTATAAACTATTGACCATTGCTAAAATCTTTTAATATGTTTTTTATAGATAGGGACCCGGAACTTTGGGAAAGATGGCTTAATGTTAGTAATGCCACAATTTTTTTTCTTTAAAAAATTTACAATATGGTACAAAAAAACTACTTAATATTAACAAACAAAATCTATTATGTATTTACCACAAATTTTCGTTGTCATTGCTAATACCCAATTTATTTTATAGCTCCCTTTCCTTAAGTGTCTGTCCCGGAATTACCTTAATTTTAAAGTACGCATTAGTTAGCTTTTAAAAAAGTTTCAATTTGCATAATTTAATAGCGAAAGGTATTGAGAAACTTATATAATACCCCCAAACACATATCATGTACATTCAAAATGTTATGAGAAATAGAATGAACATAATTTCAGTTCTCTCAAAGTAAAAGCTAAACTATAAAGTGTTTTAGTCATATTTTTATTTAATTTAATCAGTGCTGGTGATAACACAGTGTCGCTGACTGTAAATAAATATTAATAAAACCCCCTATCTTTTTTTTTTTTTTTTTTTTTAATTGAGAAGAAATGAATGAAATTGTGTTCAATCTGTCTCTTACAACTTTTTAATTTACACGATGTTTGTTAAGGGTCCCACCAAAAATTTTTAGAAGTGGGATATGATATACATAACAGGCGAATAAAATCAAAGAAACGTCGAGTATATATATATATATATATATATCATTTCTTAAAAATACTGATGACAGTTGAATAAAAAAGGCGCGCAATCTGTACCAGGTTGTGCTGTCTACCGCTTCAACTGTTGCCAAGTTTCCGAGCCACGCATCTAGTTTAGGAGGCTAGGATATAAGCATCAAAATTTGTTAATGGATATAAAAGGAATTTAAAAAAGCAAGTAAAAAGCTTTGAAATAAATGAGGAACTTATTAAAATTATTTTTTGTTTAATAGGTAAAATCTTGTTTTTGAATTTTTCTGCTTTTTCTCAAAGTGAGATTTTTAGCATTTTGCTTTATCTCAAAACATCATAACTCCAAAAGTTATAATTGAAACGTTATGAAACTTTGAAAAAATACTCTAGAGGAGTTGTTTTAGGGATTGAACTACGACAATGAATCTAGCCATTTTTTTTTTTTTTTCTTTTGTCGATAGAAGTTATGAACTGCCATGTATATTCATGATTTTTTCAGCATGTAAAAATATTATCTTCTCTAAAATATTAAATAACATGATTATAGTTTTGAGAGTAGTTCACTCCCTTAAGGACCTTTTCAATAATCTAAATCAAATTTACAGAATAAAAATGTCTTTATTTAAATTTGACTTATAATGTTTTGTAAAAGTGCTTTCTTTTCTCAAATTTTATGCATATTTTTAGCCTAAATATCAAAATATTTAAAAATTTGCATATTTTTTTCAGGTTATTTACGGTCTTTTACTATATGTTATCATATAATGCTCATAAATAAGCCATTTTTAAATTATTAAAAAAAAAAAATCACCTCCGACGGTAGGCAAGCATCTTAAAATGAACCCCATGATATTCTCTATAAAACAAGGGCTCAAACAGCCCTCTATGTAGCCCTCTATGTCTGCTAGAACTTGGGAAATTTAAGTTTGCACAAGCCAGAAAATAAAGATTTTTTTTTTTTTTTTTATTATTAATAATACGAAAATTCAACGAGATATAAAAATTATAAAATATATTCTCTTTTACAATATTAATGAAAATGACTCCGAGTATTCCTGTTGTAATCTAAAAAAATCCAGTTGAGAATTTAAAATTTTGTTTGATTTGAAATGGAAATTAATTCAAATAATTATATTGGTCATCAGATGGCAGCACTACTAAAGAAGGTCTTTGACGAAAAGGGAAAATAAGTAATATTGAGAGCCAGCGTATTCTGCAGGAAAGTGTGCGAGTTATTTCGTCAGTTCGGCGGCTAGACACGACACTAGTGTAGCGATAAATCCCTACAGCTCGCAACTCTGGTTGTAGGGTTGCAGCTGCTTCTACTATTAATCCCAACGCTAGTTCACTTCAGATCTAGCGTTGGCTTGAGATGAAGCAAAAGAGGCGATTTCAACTTAGCTTCAAGAAGGAAATAGAATAAAAGTTTTCGAACATGTTTTTCGTGGTGTAAGTATATTTAGGCGTTCTGTCTGGTTTAATTATATTAATCACGAATTCATACAATTATTCAGAGAGACTTTCAAAATATGTTTTTGTTAGTCAAAATTAATAAAGATATTTAGCTGCAGTATGAATAATGTTTCTTTATGTAAATGAAACATTAAAATTATTGTGCTATAATTAATTAAAGTTTCAAATTTATGTAAAAGGAACTATAACGCAATATATTAAAATAAATTATTAAAAGTAAATACTGATAATTTATCATTTTCAATAATGAAAACATACAAGAAATTTTCAGACTTGAATATAGTAAATGCTTAAAAGAAATAAATAAAAATAAAAGTATATTTCATCGTTCTAATCCTTTATTCATATAAAGAATATTTTAGAGTGAAAAAAGGATAGTGGAATAGAATAGTTTTTTTTTTTTTTTTTTTTTTTAAACCATGTTTTTAATAACTTCAATTCTTGTTTGTTTGTTTGTCCAGTACAAATCTTGCAATCGATTTTTAATTAACTTCTCGACTAGCTAGACATTTGAAACTTTTAGGTTAGATCAGAATACAGTGACAATACATTTTTTAATACTTAGTCAATTGTTTCAGGTCCCTACTGCCTTCATAACGTCAAACAGAAAATTTACTTAACTAACTTCCCGACTAGCTAGACATTTGAAACTTTCCGGATAGCTCAGAACACGGTGACAGTACATTTTTTAACACTTTTAATCAATTGTTTCAGGTCCCTACTGCCTTCTGCAGCGTTTATATCATCAAACAGAAAATTTATTTAAGACGACTCTTCCCGACTAGCTAGACATTTGAAACTTTCAGAATAGTTCAGAATGCGGTGAAAATGCATTTTTAAATACTTTTAACCAACTGTTTCGGGTCCCTGCAGCCTTCGACAGCGTTACCATTGCAAAGATTGCAATTAATTTTTAACTAACTTCCCGGCTAGATAGCCATTTGAAACTTTTATAATAGCTCAAAACACTATAGCAATGAATTCTTTTAATACTTTTATCCAATTGTTCCGGGTTCCCGCTGCCTTCGGCAGCGTTTATATGATTCAACAGAAAATTTAAAAGCATGGTATATAAAAAGTTCTTTTTATCTTGTAATTATTTATTGCTATAAATTATGTAGTATTAGCAGGCTTTACCCGCTTCGCTAGTCACCACATTAAAATGATTTCTTTTTGATTGAATAATTGAGACGTTTAAATAAATATATTGCGATTGGCGATTATTTTCGCCACAGCTTTAGTATGGGATCACGTCAGTGATATTAAATATATATATATATATTACCTTCTCGAATCTATACAACAAAACTATTAAAACGAATATTCTCGAAACCAATCCAATAGTAAAGCTTATTCTTCGACTATTCTGGAAACTGTTACTCATTTAGCAAAAGTCACTATTAGATGAATGTTCTGGTTCATTCTAAAAAACAGTCACTTGTTCCACGGGAGTAAAGCAAATAACATCAAATACTCCGGAGCATAAATCTTCGCAAGCTCAAGAAAAATGTTCATTGGCTTAGAGCTCAATCCTTAAAGTGCAATCACTCAGAATAGGTCTCTGATTCGCAGTGAATACATACTCTCTCGCATAAATTGACTCACTCCTATTTATAACTTTTTGTGGTGATTCCATCGAGAATCCCATGGAAAGCTCGAGATCTGTGCTCCCGTGTGTCGAAGATCTTCGAAACTTGAGGAATTCTAAAGTACCGTTTTTCATCAAAATTATGGTGCACTAGCAAAAATTGCAATATATATAAAAGTATACTTAATACAGTTTTGTTAAATAAATCCTTGTTGAGTCATGTACTTAGTCAGTCTAAGAACATGACTCAAGAAGGATTTATTTAATAAAACAGTATTACGTGTACTTTTATTACATAGGAATTACTGCTAGCGTTCGAATAATTTTACTGTCGACTGTACATTTACCCTATACGAAGCATATTTTTAGCTAAAATTTATAAATCGAGACTGTTTTCGTAACTTTAAGTAACTTCGCATGTAAGGAACTAAATAATATATTTAATGCTTAAAAGGAAACGTTGTTTATATAATTTTTAACCCTATTATTTCAGACAAGGGAGCAAGACTATATTAATACTGAGAAGCTATAAAACAAAATTACACAGTATAGATTAAAAAAAAAAAAAAAAAAAAAATCTATGCGGTAAATGAAAAGTTTAAAAAATGTTCAAACGTATTTTTCCTTGTGAAATAACTATTTACTGTATAGAAATAAAAGGATGTCAGTGTGAAGTGCTTTTGGATTCAGTTATTAAACTTAAACATACAGTCTCACAAGCGATGCTCAATTTATCAAATCCGAAGCCCGGCTGCCGATAATCTGAAGTTACACAAAAAGAATTACGCAGTACACTGTAAAAAAATAATTATTACCAGCTGCAAGAAATTCTCTGTGATTGGAGAAAATAGTTATTTTCTTCAATCACAGAGGGTTTCTTGCAGCTGGTAATAGTTATTTTTTTTTACAGTGTAGTATGTTACAGGAGCAGTTGCAATTTTTATAAAGTGAAAAATACATATTTGTGAAAAAAAAAAAAAAACAGCAAATATTTTTGCATGTAAATTTTTTTTAATTAAAAAAACTAATGCATTTGAAATTATCGCAGTATAACTAATATACATTTTTTTTTTTACCGGATTTGAGGGCATAAAAGAAGAAAATAACAAGAACGACCGATGTGGAAATCCGAATGAGTGCATCTTTAAATCGTCGAATTACCGATAGATACATCCGATGCACTCCAAAATTTATAAATCTAGAAAATAATATTATGACGAAAGGTATAAAGCCCTTATAATCACAAAATTCGATGCTGTTTGAATGCTCCAATTTTAATAATTGAGAAAATGGAAAGAAATATATACAACTTACATTATAAACAGCGCTTGATTCGGGGTTATTAAAAATGTTGATGTCCTACTTTTGAAAAAGTTGAAGCACTAAATTGGAACATTACCCTATAGTTGTTACAGTGTAAAGAATTATAATGCGTCAAAATGAAAATTTTATTAACTTTATAAAAATTATAAGAATTAAAAAAAAAAAACCTATTTAAATTAAGGTAATGAAATCTAATTTTTTAATACAAATCACGTTTAAATATGCAAAAAATCCTTTAAAAATGACCTAAGAATAATATCAATAACTTTAAAGATGACCTGAAATTGAGGATGGATATTTTATAAAAAGTTGCCTCCTAACAGGTGCTCTTGTCCTTATTATATATGCTCAAGAGGTTTAAAATGAAGAAATAATATATCTTTAGAATTATTTTCTTTAAAACAAATTTGGAAAGCACAAGATATGTTAGTGTCTATGTAGTTGAAATAAAGTAAGAAATTTAGAGGAACAAATGTCTCGCTGATAAATGGCTCTCAAATGGAAGAATATTTTATTGTTAAGATTCAGGTATACAATAAATGTCTCTCAAGGTAGTTTTTATTATAACTGAAATGCTAAGTTATGCAAATTTTATTTTTTTAAAAAAGCAATGTCGTAAAAAAAAAGTAAATAAATAAATGAAGCACTGTTTAATTTTAGTTTTTTAGGTATATAAAAAAAATGTTACTAATTTAATTTACATTTTCATTTGTATACATTATTTTTTGTTTATCACATGTGTATACATGAAAATATATAGCATTCAGAAGTAAATAAATCAAACTATTTTAATCACATGCGTGTATCTTTAAAAACATAGACGCAAGCGAAGTTTTTGAAAGTTATTTTTACACAGTACTTTCAAAAAAAGAAAAAAGGTTTATAAATTTTATAAAAAACATTTCAGTTAAAAAATTAAAAAAAAAAAAAAAATGTTGATATTAAATATGGAATCTGAATGAGTAATTCACGGTTATTCGCAATAATTATAAGCATTATTTTTCTTAAGTGTTGTTGTCACTGAAGAAAAAAAAAAAATAGCATTTTGTTATTCAGTTTCATTTTAGTATACATGGCTGTCTATCAGCTTTTGGTATATACTGCCTAACACATGGCACGGACGCTATGCACCAGAATGTGAATAAAACACGTGGTATTTGGCAATCTGCACTTTTTCACGGGCGCATAGCATCCGTGGAAAATGTATGGATGTATAAGATACAGAAAAGGATGTATATGTTGCCATGTGTGTTCCCTATACATCATAGAAATACATTGTTACTGTGTATTCCTACAATGCTGTGATTTTTACTATTAATGCGAAGGCTATAACTCAGCTTCTATTGTGTGTAATTGCGTAAAATTTGGTATGTGAAAGTGTTATTTTGAATCCTTTTACTAATTCTTTTTGAGGCTTATCGGACGAGAAGTGGTTCTGCTATGCTACAATCTTAACCGTTTACAGGAAGATTATACCTCAGCTTCTGTCGCGCATAAATGCCCCAAATAATACATCAGATGGCAATTATCAAAAAGAACACTAACTTGATTTGGCTATATATCCGTCGTCAGGTGGTGCTTTTATTACTTATCATCTGTGATTTTTCACATGATTATATATCAGCTTATATATATATTTAAAAATCCTGTTGAAAAATAAAATTAACTCCAAACTCCTATTTAAACATAAAATCCAAGAATAAAACAAATCAACAGAAATTTAACAAAATTAATAAACAAAATAAAACCAAATATTGTACGAAGAATAACTTTAACATAAACCAAAACTAAAAATGAAACAGAGCGAAATTGAAATTAATATGGAGACAGACATGGCTTACAACATGCACTGCAGGGTTAAACTAGTTCTACGCATGCAACGTTCCCCTCACCTGACAAGACCAAATGAAAAAAACTCATGAAATCAATTCTCTAAACCATATCCTTTCTTTCCAACAACATTTCACCCCCAGGGGGGGTACCTTCTTTAGGTATTCAGGGGGAGTCACGCACCCCGGGCCCGAGTGATCTTTTTTCTTCTTCTTTTTTTTTTTTTCTTCTCGTTTTTTTCCTTTATTTTATTTTTTTTTTTTTCCACTTTTGGGTTGTTTACCTTTTTTTCCACTGCCAATAAGTTCTTGGTCTGTTTTTTTTTGCTTTGTTTGTTTGTTTTGGATTGTCTTTTATTTTTCATTTCCAATAAGTCCTTGGTCCATTGTTTTGTTGTTAAAAAAAAAAAAAAAAAAAAAAAAAAAAAACCAAAAAAATTAAAAAATTTTTGAAAAGAAAAAAAAAAATTCTACCACTCACCTTGTTATACTAATATACTTTTGTTGTGTTCTGACTCACCCCTTCTTTTTCTGTGTTGGTTGTTATTAAAAAAATAGAAAAACTAAAAAAAAAAATAATAAAATTAGTATATTTATTTTTTGTTGCCTTTTATCTAACTAATAATCCATTAACCAAGTAAAGTCCGGTGTTGTTGTGGCGCTGGCTATTGGGGCAATGATTTTGGTGATGGTGCCACGGCAGTCTAGCCTTGGGATCTCACTGGGAGACTGGTGCCCTTGGTGAAGGTGAGACAACGGTGACTACTCGAACGAGAAACACCGGACTAACACGACTACCACATGTGATGCCTGAACTGGGTCGGCGACCTGGTAGCTGGTGAGTGGTTATGGGTGTCCCAGAGAGGATTCTTAAAAACCCTTTGCGTTTGTGTGTTGGAAGAAACACTCACCCCTTTTTCCTTTTTTCTCTTATTATGGCGACAAATATTGATATTTCGAAAAATGCGTCTGGCTCGGGCCAAGCTATTGGAAATTCAAATGTGAAATCTTGGGCGGAAAGAATGGAAGAGTTTTCTTCCACCCTTAATGAAAATAATGTATTCCTCAATTCCGAGGCAAGATTTTTTGTGCTAAAGAGGAATGAAGGAGATTTCTTGCGAACATCTCCATTTTTGATCCAAAAGGCGCTACAATCTATCATGGGTGATCCAAAATCCGTAAAGAAATTAAAATCAGGTGAGTTATTGGTTGAGGTAGAAAGTCAGAAACAAGCTAATAATCTCAAGAAATGTACCCGATTCGCAGACATACCTGTTACTGTTAGTCCACATAGAACATTAAATATTTGCCGTGGTGTCATATCAGAATCAGATCTTCAATATATCCCAGAGTCTGAAATTCTAGACAACCTTAAAGACCAAAAAGTAATTGCAGTGAAACGTATTTCCATTTTTCGTGACAACAAGCCCATCCCAACAAAACACATTATTCTAACAATAGACTCTCCTAATCTACCACGCTCGATAAAGGCTGGTTACCTTGAATGCCCAATCAGACAATACATTCCAAATCCGCTACGCTGCTTCAATTGCCAACGGTTTGGCCATTCTAAGACTTCGTGCCGTGGAAAACAAACATGTGCTCGTTGTAGTGCCATTGGCCATGACAGTGAAAATTGCGAAGCCCCAACCTGTTGTGTTAATTGTAAAAAAGATCACCCATCTTACTCAAAGTCCTGTGAAAAATGGAGAACTGAAAAGGAAATTCAAACTGTTAAAACAAAACAAAATATATCATATCCCGAAGCAAGGAAAATTGTAGAATCACGAACCCCTACCATAGGAAAATCATATGCTGCTGCCATAGTTACCAAAAAAAACTTATCAATCTATTGCAATCCAAACAGACACTCTCCTGAATACTAGCTCTCCAATCGAAACTACGTTAAACAATTCTCAAAACTTACAATCCAAACCAAATCACGCTTCTAACTCTTCACAGTCCTCTTCATCAAAATCAAGTAATTTAAAGAAAACTCCACAAATTGCTAAAAGCTTCTTATCTGGCAAAAGTCATAATTCTACCTCTCTTAAACATTCTAACTCACCCTCTCGACTCAATATCATTAAAAAAAAGAAACTAACAAAATTGCCCACTTCGACTCCAAATAAAAATAATAAAGTTAACCCTAAAAAACAAGATGATACGATCAGCCTTCATCCTTCTGATGGGGAGGATGGTATGTCTACTGCATCAGAGGACAATGACGTGGATGTTATAATCTAAAAAAAAAAAAAAATCATGACTAATTTCATTTCATGGAATTGCCGAGGTTTTATGAATAAACGAGATGAAATCAGAGATATTATCTCTGATCATCGACCTATCTGCTTCGCCTTTCAAGAAACGTACTTAAGACAAAAGCATAATGTTAAAATCCGTGGCTATCAGTGTTTTAGAAAAGATTTTACACATTCTGACAGAGCTACAGGCGGTGTAGCTCTTTTAATTTCTAATAATGTTCCACACTCTAATATCATATTAAATACAGACATCCAGGCCATTGCTGTTCAGATCCATATACACATACTTATCACCATCTGCACTGTTTATTTGCCGCCAAATATGACTGTTCGACAATGTGACCTCAATAGGCTTCTTTTGCAACTTCCAACACCTTTTGTAATTCTTGGTGATTTCAACGGACACAATCTACTTTGGGGTAGTCCTGATGTTAATCCTCGGGGACAAATCATTGAAGACCTAATTACTGACCATAATTTATGTATTTTAAATAATGGTGAAAATACATATTTTCATGAACCTTCTAGAACGTTTCATGCAATAGACCTGGCCATTTGCTCTCCTATTCTTTATCCATATTTTAATTTCTTTGTTAGTAACGACCTTCATAATAGTGACCATTTTCCTCTATTTTTATCTTTTTATAATTTTAATGATCATCATCCTACAAATCCACATTATATTTATGACAAGGCCAACTGGGCTACTTTCACTATAAATGCAACTATTACATACGAAATGACTCAGGGTGATATGAACAGAGCAATCACTGAAGTCACAAATTGTATTATAAGTGCAGCCGATATTGCTATTCCGAAATCCTCTGGACGTCTCAGTAAACATTCAAAGCCATGGTGGAATGATGAATGCAACAATGCAAAAAGACAGCAACAAAAAGCTTGGGGATTTTTTAGGAGGTACCCAACTACTGCGAATTATATTGCATTCAAAAAAGCAAGGGCAGCCGCACGAAGAATCCGCAGAATCTCCCAAAGAAATTCCTGGATAAAATATGTGTCCAGTATTACCTCCAATGTAAGCAGTAAACAGCTTTGGCATCATGTCAAGAAAGCAATGGGAATATATTCTAATCAAAGTATTTTATTTTTAAAAGATAATGGCCAAACTATAACTTCTACTAAAAATATTGCAAACACCATTGGTAAAACTTTATCTCATATCTCCAGCTCTAATTCATATTCCGAACCTTTTTTGTCTCATAGACGTAATTCTGAACGATCATCAATCAATTTTCACTCCCGCTCTTCACCAGACTACAATAGACCTTTTACAGAAAATGAATTAAAAAATGGTTTGAAACATTGCCATAACTCTGCTCCCGGACCCGATGGTGTTACCTACATTATGATTAAACATTTATCTAAACAGTCTATTAAAATTCTCCTTCATTTTTACAATAGAATCTGGACTGAAAATATATTCCCTGTTGCTTGGCACGATGCTATTGTTATTCCTTTTCCTAAGCCAGGCAAAGATGCTACTGACCCAAAAAATTATAGGCCCATTGCTCTTACAAGCTGTCTATGTAAACTACTTGAAAAAATGGTAAATACTAGATTAGTTTTTATTCTCGAAAGAAATAATTTGATTTCTCCATGGCAAAGTGGTTTTCGACGGGGCCGTTCTACGGTTGACAATATTTTATTATTAGAGACAAATATTCGCAAAGCTAATGTGAGACGTAACCATTTGGTGTCAATTTTTTTCGATATAGAAAAAGCTTACGACAAAACATGGCGCTATGGTGTTTTAAAAGATCTTTTTAATCTGGACTTTCGAGGAAATCTCCCCATTTTCATTCAAAACTTCTTAAGAGTCAGACGCTTTAGGGTTCGGATAGGCTCAGTTTATTCAGATTTCTATTTCCAGGAAGAGGGTGTGCCTCAAGGCAGTGTTCTGAGCGTCACACTTTTTTCTTTGAAAATAAATGATATACTAAAACAATTACCACAATCTGTAAATGGAAGTTTATATGTTGACGACCTGCAAATTTCTTGCCAGGGGAATGACATGCGTTTCATTGAACGCCAATTGCAACTTGCCATCAAGAATATCATCCACTGGACAAACAAAAACGGTTTTACATTTTCTACTGACAAAACACAGTGTGTGCATTTTTGCCGCAAACGAGGGCTTCATCCTGACCCAGAAATTTTTATGAACAACAGGCCAATTTCAGTTGTTGACACTGCTCGCTTTTTGGGTGTTATTTTTGACAATAAATTGAATTTTAAACCACATATTTTACACTTAAGAATTAAATGTGACAAAGCTCTTAATATTCTAAAAGTCCTTTCTAATACTTCTTGGGGTGCCGATCGTCCATCTCTCCTGAAAATATATAGAGCTGCTATTCGGTCTAAAATTGATTATGCCTGCCATGTTTATGGATCAGCACCCGATTCTTACCTGAAGAGACTTGACCCAACGCATCATAGTGCACTTAGAATTTGTTCAGGAGCCTTCCGTACTACGCCCGTCTTTAGTTTATATGCTGAATGTGTGGAACCTTCTCTCACTGACATCAGACAAAGACTTTCATGTGAATTGTACTTTCGCATCCTCTCACATCCTAATCATCCACTTCATTCACTTTTAAATAGTAACGATCATAATCTTTATGTGAATCGCCCATCTTGCATCCCACATTTCACTCTTAGAATTAAGAACTTTCTTGCTGGCACCTCTCATATTCATACAAAAGTTCGTCCTCGGTCTCTTTTAAACGTGACACCTTGGAATTTCCAGGTTATTTCTTGTCTTCATCCATTCAATGGGTTTGACAAATCTAACACAGATGCTTCTATTTTTCAGTCCCTTTACTTATCTCATCGCTCCCATTATAAGGACTATGTCGATATTTTTACTGACGGATCAAAGACCACTACTAAAGTCGGCTGTGTTGTTGTCATTGGTAACACCACTTTTAACTATCAACTGCCTAACTCCTTTTCCATTTTCTCTGCAGAGTTTTTAGCTATTGAGGTTGCCCTTAATTTTATTTCATCTCATCCAAATCGTAAATTCATTATATATACAGACTCAAAGAGTATTCTTGATTCTCTTTCATCTACCTCTTGTAATCCATCCTTCACTTCAATTTTAAAAACTTACACCGACCTTCTGAAAAAGGGATTTGACATCTTGTTTTGCTGGGTTCGTGGTCATGTTGGCATCAAAGGCAATGAAGCAGCAGACAAAGCCGCAAGGCAGGCTTCTATTCTTTTAAACTGTCCTGTACCATACGATGACATGAAGCACACACTTAAAACCTATTTTAAAAATATTTGGCAAAGGGAGTGGAATAACCAAACCAATAACAAATTGCAAGAAATAAAACCTGAAATTTTAATCTGGCCTACACTCACCCCCAGAAAATGTGATGTCATTATTACTAGACTAAGAATCGGGCATTCAAGACTCACACATAAATATTTATTGCTTGGGGAACAACAACCTGATTGTCCGAAATGTCATTATAGTGCACTAACCATTCGCCATATTCTCACCGACTGCCCTTGCCTTCGTCATCTATATCGACATCATTTTAATTCATCTTCACCCAATCTGACAAGCCTTTTAGGTGCAAATCCTCATTATCACTTGACAAATTTTTTGAAGGAGGCTGGTTTTTACTTTGACATCTGATTTTATTGTTTACAATGTTCATCCTATTTTACATCTGTTTGTTATTGTATACACTGTTTTTATTATTTTTGATTTTATCTTGTATGTATTTTTGTTTCTTATTTTTAATGTGTTTTTTTAATGACAATCTGGATGGGTGAACCCATCCAGAAGCTGTTTTTTATCTTTTTACATTTTTGTGTGGCGCAGCATGTCCAAATATGGACCTTGCGCCAATAAAAGTTAATCAACCAACCAACCAACCAACCAACCAACAACATTTCAACTCAAACCCTGCGCTATGTTCTGACGACACCATTCTACCATATCCTCAAACATCTCTTCCAAGTCAGAATTTAATCTAGCTGTACGTACTAAACCATTTCTAAACACGTTCTTTTTAACTGAAATATGTACGTTAGATGTAAAATGCATTAGCTTTATTGTTTTAAAATGAAAGTCGTTTCTTTTGTCATATATTCTATTTATCAGATTTTCATTCTCTAATTTTATATTTACGTCTAAATAATTTATATTTTTACAATTCATGGAAGAGGGTTCCAGCTTTAAATTCTTAGGGCAGTAATGAAAATCAAAATCTGTATTGTCACCATTTATTTAACCTGATCAATACAAGGTCATTGATATATCTGCAACATAATGATTCTCTGTTTTTAAACTGTTATTCTTTTCATAAATATGTAAGTACATATCAGCTAGTATAGAGCTGCAACTCCCTCCATTGGGATTTCGAGAACTTGTTTAAATACTTTAGCTTCCTCATACAGCTAATTCTCTTGAACGACAAACTTAAATAAATTAACGAAGAAATCTTTATCACTTTCTTTATTACTATATTTATTATAAAACTCCATACCTTTTTCCTTTAAATCTGTTAAATCAATAGTATTATAAAGGTCTGCAAAATCGTAAGCATATAGTCTGGTAATTCTATTTGACTTATTCTAATTAAGTAAACCAATAATTCACAGCTATATTTTATTATAAAAGTTTGCTCTCCCAATAACATTTTTTCAAACATTTCACTCAAAATCTTCAACTTTTTATTAGGTAATTCAAGATAAGTTCCATAACCACAAGTCACCACTCTAAATTTCGCAGGGTTTTTATGAAACTTTGGCACTAATATTAAAAATGGGAAATTTTTGCTTTTCTGTTTTAACATTTTATAAAATGCTTTAACCCTGTTCTCTATAACTGTAACTTTCGAATTAATGAGTTCATAATTTTTTGTGTTAATATAACTTGCGCTTTAAATATCACTATACAGTTCTTTACAAATTATTGCATAGCTTATATTAGCTTTATCCACATAAGTTACTATAAGAAAACTTATATATATTGCTGCAAACTGAATATTTTTAAATCTTTACTGTGATGTACTGTGTTGATAAAACTTTTATAAGAGTACGTGGCACAATTATATAACAGAATAACAGAGAAACAAAATTGTCAAAGCCACAACATACTAGTGTGAACCGACAATGAAACAATCCGTAAATACTTTACAAAAACATTGCCTTAGTTCAAAATTCATTTACTTTTTTAATGCATATGCGAATGCTTATATATTACATACAACGAATCTTACATCGTGTATGGGATAATTCTATGAAATGTCACTCCTTCGCAAAATTTTAAAAATTTATTTTAGAAAATCAAACAGCACAAATTGATATATGTATGTATATTTATTTTTAAAATTTCTCTTTTTTTACACAGTTTCTATAAACTAAAAATATGTATGTGCCAATATTCAGCAAAATATTTTTTCTCTCTGCAGTAACTTTAAAATCAAAATTTCTTAGTATGTCAAGAATGTGTTTAAAATGTTGAAGAATCCTTTTTTTCTAGCTCATAGCTTGAAAATTTTCTAAAAACTTAAAATTGATATTGACAGCTTTTTAATGCTGTATTTGAAGATTCGAGAAATTTTGGGAAATTTAGATGAAAGGTACTTGAATAATTTAAGAAACTTTTATCTTTTAATTTAAATACCTTATAAATAAAACTAAAATTTAATAGACACTCTTTCCAAAAACATTATGAGAAAACAATTTGAAGGTTTTCAAATTTAACTAAAAATGGTTTTTAAAAAACTGT
Organism: Salticus scenicus; assembly: GCA_963930645.1. NCBI lineage: Eukaryota > Metazoa > Arthropoda > Arachnida > Araneae > Salticidae > Salticus > Salticus scenicus. The sequence goes on from OZ005657.1 coordinate 140,172,812, forward strand.
TAGAGCAGAATAAACGATATTTACTTCTTTTTAATATTCTTCTATTCCTCCAAAAATTTACACAAGCCATAAAAGAAGAATGAAATAGTTATCATAAGTAAATATTGTTTCAAAGAGTTATATAAATAATTATAGAAAACTGAACATACATTTTTATTTAGTACTAAGTAAGTATTAATTAAAGAGAAGGAACGTTCAAAGTTTTCATTAATATTTATGGTTTTATAAATAAAAAAATATTTAATTAGTATCCAATTCAATTATCAGGATAAGGTTGAATAAGATACACCAGGGACTGCATTAAACGCATAAATTTTTCTTTTTTCTTAAAAAAAAAAAAAAAAAAAAATGGCACACAAGGACAAGGATAGAGATTTATTTACAATATTGTTTTGAGATTGCCCGTTTTAATACACATTAATTTCAGATTTGTTTCAAGTTTATAAAATGTTAGTTAAATTAAATGACTATGCTATAAAATAGGTTTATTAGAAGTTGGGGCAGCTCAAATATTGTAAAAAGAAATTTTAACTTTCAATTTTTCTTATAATATTTCTTTTGTAATCCTCAACAACCAAAAAGGAGGACTATTAAAAGGGTGAAGCCTTTGTCTGTCAGTCTGTGGCATTGTAAGTTCCAAACGATTAGAAAATTTCAACACAACACAAAGGGTGTTGGGGGTAAGCGCTACAGCCGAAAGGCTGGCATGACCTCAAATGATCCAAGAAGAGGGGAATAGGAAGTGAAGAATCCATGTAAGAATCCAGTCCCAAACCATGAAAAGTTGAGCCAAAAAAAACAAGACACTCATTACAGATTAGCCAAGAACATTAGTTAAAAAAATTATACAGACACGACATTATTTCATTATTTAAAACATGAAAATCTGACATTGACAGATTTTAATTTAGTGCCAGAGGCCTACTGCTAAACTTGTTAATATCGACAAATTCTTCTTTAGTTAATTCGTGACGATCTAAATTCCATGATAAAGTTTTCATTAAATCAAACCAATGTGTTTCAGCTGCAGATACTGTAACAAATAACGTTGGAAGTCCAAACTGTCTTATAGCCGCAAAACAACGTTTTTTCTCTTTTTCCCAATGAGGGGGAGGTGTACCTTGGGCGGGACTCATGTCAAAGGTGTGCCTTGGGGGGGGACTCATGTCAAAGTTGGGCTTTGGGGGGGACTCATGTCAAAATTGGGCCTGGGGGGACTCCTGTCAAAGTTGTGCCTTGGGGGGGACTCATGTCAAAGTTGGGCCTGGGGGGGACTCATGTCAAAGTTGTGCCTTGGGGGGACTTCATTCAATAAATCTCCATTCAATAAACCGACTGAAATAGGCCCTTAGCACTATTAAGAGTGTATTATAAAAATTCGACAACGCTGTACCGACTGAAATAGGGGTACCTTGGGGGGGACTCATGTCAAATTTGGGCCTGGGGGGGACTTCATTCAATAAATCCCCATTCAATAAACCGACTGAAATAGGCCTCTAGCACTAATTAAGAGTGTATTATAAATATTCGACAAATGTACCGACTGAAATAGGCCTCTAGCACTAAAAAGAAAAAAAATATATATATAAGAACACCATCACCGAATAGAAGAGATAATGTATTAAAAGACAGCAATACAAGTCAACACACAGGATGACTACAGCAAGAAGGATAAATAGACCATAAATGCTAAAAACGACCAGTGCCAAGAAAAAGTCGAATAAACAGACGAAATAAATGATCATTCTCCTCCAAGATGGTCCAGAAAGTACACCAAGAAATATTGTAAAGAGAGACATTCATCTTTTGAGAAAGCCTTTCTGCTGCGAATGCCCGACAGTCAAATACATAATGACGTTCAGTTCCAGACCCAGCATGGCAGATGGAACAGATGGGAGAGTTGTTGAGATGGAAGCGAAAAAGTCGACATTCAGTAACAGCACTTACAGTTCGCAAACGGGCAGTAAGCACACCTTCTTTCCTGTTCCTAGTGAATTTATAAATTGTTGTGCCTAAGTGAGGAGATGATTGGGCGTACGGACTATTTTTCCACCAGCTATTAAACTGATCGTGCATGATGCGCTTAAAGAGCTGTTTGAGGTCGCTTGGAGCGATACCACCATAGGTACAAATAGCAAACGACCCAGTCCTAGCAAGCTGATAAGCCTGTTCATTAGGGGGGAAGCCAACATGGCTAGGCAGCCAGACAAGAACCAATTTATCCACGTAAGCCCTAACGGACTTAATAGTGTTATACAGCTGTAACACAGCCGCAGGAGACGTATGATTAACGTGTTTCAACGCAGTAAGGGC